>OZ038460.1:6880513-7071756 GCA_964036195.1 Sphaerolaimus hirsutus | reverse complement strand
AACCTCAAACTCTAGTAAATACACTGAAAAGTTTGGTTACGCACTCGAAAGTTTTGGTTCCGCAAGTGCGCAAATGGCATTTAAGAATCGTTATTTTTGGAATATGATATCATCGATCGATCCCAGAATATCAAATGAATTTGTAATTCTTCGCGCAATTAGCATCCTGGTCGAATTTTTAACCTATCAAACGCGTCGTGTTCCGTGACGCAAAATTTCAGTGTGCCAAAACGTAAGTAGGTGGGCGACTCTGAGTTGACATTTTTAACAAACAGCCAAGCATACTTTTGTTCTTTATTATATCGTGTATTTTTGTCAACTGCCCAGGATGAAGACAACGATGGTTTTGTCACTTGGGAGGAGTACGTGGAGGAGTCCTTCGGCAGTCCCCAGGACATGGATCCAGAAGATAAGGTTTGTTTTTTTATTTATAGTCTTCTGGGGGCAATCCCAGATTCTGTGAAATGTTAAATGTAATGCAGAGTGTCAAAAGTTATGTATAATGTCCTGTAAAATGGCAAACAGTTTGCCATTTCACATCACTTTTGACACTTTGTATGGCATCTGACATCTTACAGGGTCTGGGAGTTCCACATCACACTTCACAGTGAAATCGACCTAAGAACGAAACAAAAAATATCTCATCTTTCTCAAAGTATCTCTCATCCGAATAAAGAAACAAAAATCTTGAGTTTTTTCAACCAGATAAATTTCTATCAATATCAGACGATTTGGAACTATTAAAATTTTTATTGAAATTTGGTATGTAGCATTCTTTGTAAACTAAAACTAAATCATCCAAGTCAAAGAAAACTAAACGTCCGCAGAAACTGCTGGAAGAGGACAAACTCTACTTTCACAAAGCTGATCTGAACAGCGACGGAAAATTGGACAAATCCGAGTTTTTGCCGTTCCAAGTGCCCGAAAATCATCCGCACATGCACGACGCCATGATTGACTTTCAACTGAAAGATAAGGATGAAAATGGGGATGGCGTTGTTTCTTTCGACGAGTTTATGAAGAATGTTATTGGTCTGTTTCGGTAGAATTATTTTGATCGTTTGAACTGTGGTACAAACGGGATTGACTTTTTGGGATCGGGGTTTATATTTGGAATTTTCGGGATCTGGGTTGTTGTTTTTTTGAGTTTTTGGGATAGGGATTAGGGTCACGGGATCGGGATTTTGGCCAAACTTCTGGTATAGGAAGTTTTATCTAATTTTCACAAAAATGTCTAAAAACACTTGAATGCCAAAGAACCGGCAGAAAAGGCACAATGGACATTTCCGTTCACATTTTATTGTCACTTTTCACTATTGTTTGTCTTTTGCTCAAAATTGTCCGGTGAGCGGTATCCAGATTGGGGAAGTTTTTTGAGATCGGGATTGTGATTTTGTGATCGGCATTGGGGTTTTGGGATCGGGACCGCTGAATCCCGGAGATTATCCCATTTGAACCCTAACAGTGATAAGGTTGAACTATGTATTTGCATTTTATCAATACACAATATCGAGATATATTTACCTAATCTCGTATATAAGGATCAATCTCTCATTGAAAACTAAAAAGGAACAGAAACTGACAGAGTTGGATGTACTCAATTCTCGATTATATCACTCAATTCGCCCCTCACACCCCCTCAGGCGACCAGTACGCAGCTCAAGACCAAGAGTGGATCGCTGCGGAGAAAGAGCGCTTCGAGACCGACTACGACTCGAACAGGGACGGCGTGCTGGACAGGGCCGAGGTGCGCCGCTGGCTCGTGCCCGACGTGGCCGAGACCGCCAAGGAGGAGGCCGAGCACTTGTTCAGGTGGGGGGGGGGCGGGTTGTTGTGCTGAGTTTTCGAGTCGACAATGGCTAGAAGCGGAAAACTTCGAAAAAGGAATCATTTGGTGGGAAAATAAAAAAATTGATTTGAGAAAAAAAAATTGAAAAATGAAAACTGTATTCGAAAAGTATTTTTGGAACAATATCGGAAAACTTGTAGTCACTTGTGATCGGAACAATATCGGAAAACTTGTGAAATACACTTAAAAATTTAAACACTTCCTTCCAGAAGGTTTGTCATCGTTCCTGTTTTCACACCGTCATCATCAGCCCATTTGTTCATTACACCCAGGGACGTACGCAGGATTTTTGAGCGGGGGGGGGGGCGGATTGTATACAGAGCCCGGCGAACGGGGCGTGGCGGCGCCCCCTACATTTTAGCCATATAGTAAAGGACCCCTCACCCCCCCCCCCCCCCTGCGTACGTCCTTGATTACACCCACTAAAACCCAAACCCCTTCTAAATATCACCCATAAAGACAACCCCCAACCACCAACAACCCCACTTCCAGAGAAACCAAATCGGCAGAGGCAACCACTCTAACCTGCGACGAGATCGTGGACAAGCACGACGTGTGGGTCGGCTCAGAAGCCACCAACTTTGGCGACACCCTGCACAGATTGGGCGACGAGTTGTGAATGGGGGTGGGATATTTTTTTGGGGGGTAGGATGTTGCTTATTTATTCCTTTTGTTTCTCTAGAAACTTTTTCCAATTATTTTCATTGTCAGCGAGTCCCGGAATATCCCGGCATAGGCACACTGGTCGTCCAACTTTTTCCACGTAAAGGTACCTTCGTGGCATCTTCTTATGAGGCGATTCTGCATAATGTCAGTCACTATTTTTTTAGTAAGTGCTAGAGAGGAATGATCAATAGCACTGAAATTTTGTAAATCGAATTTTATTTAGATCGAGGTAAAAACAATTTTTACAATCGAATCCCTGGAATATCTGCGTTTGCAGAACGTTTTTGAAACACTATGTAAATAGTTTTATATCCTGAGAAAATGTAGAAACTAGACAGCACCGGCAAATAAGTTTGGAATATATAAGGAACTGTTCCAACTGCAACTTTACGTTGAACTTATTTCGAAGGCTCGCTTTCAATTAGCTTTGGTTCATCATATTTAGTATTTATTTTATAAAGAACGATGTACCATTTCCCTGCTATGAGTTGCACTTCCTTACATGGCACCTAGGTAAACATTAAATTTATATGCCTAAGTTTTTATTTATCCACAAAATTCTGGAATTATTAATTTGTGCAGGTTTAAAATGTCGGTATTAAGGGTTACTGTCTATTGTGGTGGTTTTTAAGAGTTCCTTTAGGAACTTTACACTCCGTTTCACATAATAACCATTTATCCGCCGCATTTTTGCCGTATTTATTTATTTATTCAGCGGGATGAAACTTCTGTGCATCCGATTCACCAGAATCAAAACACATTTATACTGTCAAATGTTGCATTGTTTGGTAGAAAAACTGATGCTGTTACTTTTTCTGCGACAACTTACATTATGCACAATTTTATTGCATAAATAACGCCGCTTTATCAGTTGTCTGTTATTTTTTATATTCATTAATTATTATCGTGTGTTTTTTACTACGCGGGTCTTTCAATAAATGGGCAACTTTTTCTTTGGGAAATAAAGGTGAGAAATGTCACGGAAGCTATGTACCGTATTTCCCCAAATACCCCCTTGAATTACCTCCCCCACCTCTTGAATTACCCCCCATATATCATTTGGTCACATTATTTACCGGTTGTGGGTATGTAAAAGCCAATCTTTATTACGATCCGTCTCGAAAATTTCTGGGAAATAATAAACCCCCTTCGAAAAAAACCCACGGAATAGCCCCTAAAATTCGCACTCGGAAAAAATAAACCCCCTGGGGGTATTTCGAGGAAATACGGTAGTTCTTGATTTGTGAAAATCAGTGGAATTAAATTAACTAATCTGTGTAAATACATGCATCTCAACAATATCACAAAAAGGCCACCTTATCATCAGAAATGCTGTGCGACTGGCTTTCAAGTCGCGCATTGAATTGATTGAATTTTCTCAGCCAGCTCAACCAGTAATGGGAATCGGAAATCATCTGAAAGCAGAGTATCGGCCGCCGTCGTGGAAGCATGAGATTTGCATGTGCGACATGGCTGCATAGATTGGTTTGGGTGCTTGGAGTGTTTTGTGTTGTGTGTGGGAGTGGGTGTTGTGTTGGTGTTCTTGTTTTCTCCATTTGTGCGGGTTAGCCGCTCTACGCGACAACTACCTACCGTATTTCCTCGAGATTCCACCCCCTCAAAATGGCCACTGAATTTATAAACCCCACCTCGAAATACCCCCCCCCCATTGTCTGCAAATGACAAAACCTGCGGTTTGTGGTCCGGGCAACGCGGAACACCCGTTAAAAACAAAGACATGTTAGAACGGTTTATACCCTAACAGATAAAAAACCGTGTACGGCCCTACATTTTTTTTGTTCTAGGTGCTTCGACAAATATTGCGCAGTTGAATGTATGTCGCTATGGGCAAATCAGTCCTCTATGATGGCGTAAATCAGCGAATGCACCGCAACTGAAGAAGTGAGAAGTAAAATTGCAAAAGCGAAGTGAAATGGCAAATGAAAAAAAAACAAGCGAAGTAAAATAATGAAAACATTGAGTAATTTCTCTTCGCTTTCGCCATTTTTTTCTCATTTCATCTCGCTTTTGCGCTTTTACTTCTCCACTTGCGAAACTGGCCCCAGTTCACACACGTGTCAACTCATGTGCGGGCCGCCCACAAGTGGACACCTAGAACACATCTAAACCCATTGTACATCTAAAACCGCCACCCACCTAATTCTACCCATTACACATCTAGGATTAAGAGATAAGCATATTATTTGACACTCTACAGTGGGCAGCAAAAGCAAAGGCATAGAACTGTATGCCTTTGTGTTCACCGCCCACTATAGAGCATGTGGTCACTAATGGTATCTAGGCTGTCAAATTTCCATTTTCTGCAGCAAATTTTTGGCATTTTCCATTTTCTGGCCACTAATTTTTTCATTTTTTGTTTTCCAGCTAAATTTTCAGTTTTTCCACCTTTTTCCATTTTCCAGCTAAATTTTCTGTTTTTCTGCCTCATATTCCCTTTTTCAGGCTCAACTGTTTGTTTTCTGTTTCAGTCAAACTGGTAAACATGCATGCAGTCTTTCAATTATGTGCATTTTTTCCATTTTCCATCAAAATTTCAGCAATGATTACCATTTCCAGCAAATTTCATTAATTTTTGCCGTTTTCATGAAATTTCCATTTTCCGGCCACTGAAATTTTTTTGTATCTATCGGGTGGCCCATGTTAGGCGCATGGTTTCAATTGGCTCCCAACACGTCAATTTTGAATGAAAACTGCTCAAATTTTGTATGTCGGTAGAAAAATGTACCCCATTTGTTATGTTAAGTGCACGGTTCCACATAACAAAAATTCATGTCGGAACGTGAAACACAGTTTTGTACGTGTTTGAACCGTCAAACAAGTTTCAATTGTCTACCAAATCACCAATTCTTCATAAAAATAGCCCAAATTTGACATGGTAGATAAATGTTCCCTATTTAGTATGTTAAGCGCACACATTCATATCACCAGATTTGTCACAGTTATCACATCATATGCAAAAACCATATGACTCACAGGACCACCTAAATTGTGACTGTTTTCAACATGTGAATATGAAACTGTGCTTCACGTTCAACATGAAATCTTGTGATATGAAACCGTGCACTTAACATAACAAATGGGGTACATTTATCTACCCTCGCCTCATACCAAATTTCAGCCATTTCCATCCAAAATTGACGTGTTGGGAGCCAATTGAATTCGTGCGGCTGACGTGGGCCACCCTGTATTTTCAGTAAAAAATTTTTTTGCCACCCTAGCTCACTATCATCCAACCAAATTTGGGCGCGCTAAATAACAGCTAGGTACATATGTTTGATTGAATGATAGACCTTTAGATGTAGGTGATTGAACAATCGATTGATAGATGTAGATAATCGCTGTTTATCCGCAGACGCTGTCTAGATGTGTAATGGGTTTAGATGTGTACCGGCACGGAGCCGACACGTGAACCTGCGTCGGTGTTTGCGATGGCTGCTTTATCACAATGACAGTTTTTTGCCTTTCTAGTGTCAATTCGCAATTGTCTATGTGATGGAAACCTGCCACATTACGCCCCGGCGTAGGATGCTCATCGCATTTGCATGTATTTGTCAAATGTTTCATACCGCCTGCCGTGTGTTTATCATGTAATGGTGAATTTGTTCGACTGTGAACTTTTACGGATCGTCCATTTTTTTGTAGTAGCACCTAGGGTTGGAAAAAAACGTTTTTTTTAACTCAATGTTTTTTTTATCAAAAAACGTTTTTTTAAATAAAAAACGTTTTTTTTAAAGCTCCCAGATATGACCTTGTGTCAACATATATTAGGTATATCAGACAGTGGCAATACTCTGTGATGTTATATATGACCATATAATGGCTGTTGAGCCATGGGATAGCATTATAAGTGGTGATTTGTGTCAAAAATATCCATTTTTTTGTCGATACGTTCGTATATCGCGTTATAGTCAAATGTTCGTGACTTCAGGTAAAGTTTGGCACGGAATAGTGATGAAAAAAGGTTATAAAAGGAGGTTGTTACTTTGGGAGTGAAGTTACACACTGTGGAGGTACATGGAAGCACATTACCTCAATATTATTTACTTAAATTCAAGGTAATACGGTATTTTATCCTCCTCAACTCGCCAACAGGGGCACTTATTCGAAGGGGTCTTATTTGAAGATATACGGTAGAATGATATATTTTTTTCAATACCGAGATCGGGATACACTTCGATGCAGTGTGCGGACGTCATATGACCTCATCGACATACGACGGCTTATTAATCCATGGTAGCATATATAAATGGATACTTTGATACTAAAAATGCCACAAAACCAATGAAAACAACCACCAATGTCAATTTGTGTGTGAAATAGCGCGCTTGCGCGCAATTTCACACACAAATTGACATTGGTGGTTGTTTTCATTGGTTTTGTGGCATTTTTAGCATCAAAGCATCCATTTCTATTTGCTACCATGGGTTTATAAGCTGTCATATGTTGCTGTAGTATATAATATTGAGGTAATGCGCTTCCATGTACCTCCACAGTGTGTAACTTCACTCCCAAAGTAACAACCTCCTTTTATAACCTTTGTATAGTGCTTAGTACTAAAAATTTCGGCCGATGTTTTTAATTAAAAAAAACATTTCGGACGTCATGTTTTTTTCATAAAAAAACCGTTTAAAAAAACATCGGCCAACCCTAGTAGCACCAGGTGCCGGTTCCGCAAGTGGACAAGTTAAGAGTTAAAAGTTAAGAGTTGAGTAAAATGACAAATGGCGAGTTAAGAGCAGAGTTGTTAAAATACCGGTATTTTTGGAAAGTGTAAGTGTAAGTGTAAATACACTTTCCAAATTTTGAGTATGGATACTAAAAGTGTAAGGTATTTTAAAAATACCTAGGAAAGTGTAAAAAAAGTGTAAGTGTAAAAATTTTTTTTGAAAGAGCTCTCACTGTTGAGCATTAGAAAACACCACTGTTTTCACCTTTAGATCAATTTATTTGTCATTTTCATGCATTATTTCACATTTTACTGCATTTTATGAAATATTTCAGACTGTAACAAATACTGTAGTGGTATGAAGTTCTCTAATAATGGGACTTTTTCAGTGTTGATATTTGACTGATTAAGCAATGCGATACACACTGTTTAAATGCAAGAATGGACATGCAGCAAATGTCAATGCAAAAGCCAGTTGACTTTGTGTCCAGCTGATGAATTTCCATTGATCTTGTCCTTTTTACAAAAGTATGATGAAACTGTAGAATACCATGAGTACTGATCAAAGGTTGGAGATCAAAGGCTAGTTTGTACCTTTTCCATATTTTCTACATTCAATGCATAACTGCATGTGTGCACTGTGCAGTTATTTTTTGTACATGACCCTATTTTATGCTTTCTCAAAAGCATAAAACAGGGCCATCTGAAAGAAAAAAAATACACTTTCTGTACCCGGGTATTTTGCTGAGGAAAGTGTAAAAAAAGTGTATGGGTATTTTATGAAAGTGTAAGTGTAAGTGTAAATATAAATACCCATTTACCCGGGTATTTCGGGTAAGTGTAAATACACTTTCACAACTCTGGTTAAGAGTAAAGTTAAAGTTTAAGAGAAAAGTTAAAATTTAAGAGTTGAGTTAAAAGTTGAGTGAAATGTTAAGAGTGGAGTTAAAGGTTAAAAGTTGAGTTAAGAGTTAAGAGTTGAGTTAAAAGTTGAGTTAAGAGTTGAGTTGAGAGTTAAGAGACAAGTGGAAAATGATGGTAAAAAAATAAAAATGTGAAATTGGTATTGATACGGCTGTTCGCTGGCATGCTGCCAATGTTGTATGCATGACATTTGAAAATAATGTATCCAAAAAAATTATCGCTAAAAAAAAAATCGATGAACGTTGTTTCAAAATGGCCATGCGGGGACAAAATATGATTGAAGATCAGCGTATCGCGCTTCTGCAACGAATGACCCATTTGTCTTTTAAATCAAATTTTAACTCACATTTTAACCTTTAACTCAACTCTTAACATTTAACTCAACTTTTGACTCAACTTTTAACCTTTAACTCAACTCTTAACTTTTAACTCAACTTTTGAGACAACTTTTAACCTTTAACTCAACTCTTAACTTTTAACTCAACTTTTGACTCAACTTTTAACCTTTAACTCAACTCTTAACTTTTAACTCAACTTTTGTCTCAACTTTTAACCTTTAACTCAACTCTTAACTTTTAACTCTTAACTTGTCTACTTGCGGAACTGGCCCCTGGTGCCAGTCCCGAACTGGGTAAAATGTTTGACTCCAATTTAGCGAAGATGGGGTGGGCATATGCACATATGAAAAAGCAGACAGTGTGTGTCCGACCTCGTATTTATACTATGCTTCATTTTACTATATAAATACGAGTAACCTACCTAGATATGTAAGTACCTATATTTATGTAGGTTTTCAAAAGTGCGGGGCGGGCATTCTTATGTCGGGCCAGGGACTATCTTTAGAGTGCGGTTTTGAAAATTGGAAGTCCATAGAGATGTAACTTTTGGTGTGAACTGTGAAGCTGTTGTACGTGTAAAAATACGTGGCAATTTTACTCTTCATATTGCCATGCATTTTACATGACACTTGACAAATTTGATTGACATTTTATACGCTCTGCACTGGCCCCAGAAGTACTGTCATGTTTCTAGTTTACGTTAGTCAGTCGTTAATGTTGGAAGAAAGGTCAGCTGAACCTGGTGCCTGACATCCGATTTCACGCTTCATATGGCCATTGTCCTCTGTCTAATTTATTTTTCAACTGTGTTCTCTAATGATTTGCTTGACCGAACCCTCGCCACATCGAAAACCCATTGCAGATTGCATACATTAATCTCGGATAAAATTTATAAAAAAACGTTGGCGGATGGCTTTTCTGCTGCCGTCCCGACATTTATTTTCGTATTATGATTGTGTGCTTCTTGATTAGGTAGTTATAAAGGGCCAGGCCTCCTACGCACAAACGCCCGGCGCGCACAAACGCCCGGCACGCACAAAATTGAGCCCGCCACGCACAAATGCCCCGTACGCACAAATCTGATGCTCTGTGCGTACCGGTCATTTGTGCGTACCGGTCATTTGTGCGTACCAGTCATTTGTGCGTACCGGGCAGGGGATTTTCACACGCCCCCTCACTTTGTGTTTGCCCCCCATACATGAGCACCTGGATGCTTCCAAAAAAACTCTGGCATCATGGCATTTGGGGGAATTGGGCGCTGGCCGCAGTTTTTTTAATTACCAGCCGTGAACTGCCGGCGTAATGATTGCTTAATTTTGAAATAAAGTATTTGTTTGTCACATGACTTTTCATTTTATTACTTGAAAAAAGCGCCAAAAGCGGTAAAAAGATTGAAAAGTCAAATGAAAATTTTTTTAAAAGTGTTTTAAGCCCATTTTTGCAGTTAAGTAGACAAAATCCTTCAGTATGAGAATTTTTTACAATCCCAATCCTGAAAATTGCCAATCCCAAGCCCGATCCTGAAAGGTCAATCCCAATCCCAAAATCTCAAAAGCCAATCCTGATCCCAATCCCAAAAGGTCAATCCTGATCCCGAAATCTCTAAAGCCAATCCCGATCCCGATCCCGAAAAGTCAATCCCGTTTGAACCTAGGAGCCAGCCAGGATACAAGCGCCGCCCGCACATATGACCAGCGCGCACAAACGACTGGCACGCACATTGTGCGGCACGCACACAGCTACAGTTTTGTGCATACCGGGCATTTTTGCGTACTGGACTTTCATTTTGTGCGTGCCAGGCGTTTGTGCGCGCCGGGCGTTTGTGCGTACAGGTGCGGAGCCGTTATAAATACTTAATTAATCATAACATTTTATTTAGGTGTTCCGAAGTGGCAACATCGCGGACAACATCTCAACACCTTGCCACCCCTTCATTAAAATTACAAAGATTTATTTTGTAGCAAAAATTTGATTATTTTATATGGGCGGAAACGTGTGATAAACCAGTTGGACCATAAAATGGGTGATATAAACCAGATGATAAATACTGCATAAACAAACTAATCAGCACAGTAGTGGTCACCCCCACTCCGCGACTGCTCATTATATAGTTTATTGGTCAAGTATAATCATTATGTAATCATGATTCATTATGCACCCCTAACCTTGTATAATCAGAGTTGTTTATAAGTACCGGACTTTTTCAAAGTTAACCTACCAGTAAATACCCAAGTGCATAAAATACCCAGCTTAAGTACTTTTTTACCCAGTACCCGGATAAATTTGTGTAATTAATTATATTTCATTTTTTTGGTATTTTCTATAGTTATTTAATTTTTTTGTAAAATGAGCAATTTGACCAAAAAATCTTCGGTAAAATACCACTGAATTTCAATTTTTGCACGTTTTATATTATTTATATTTTATTATTTTTATATTTATTATGATTTGCCAGCTGCTCATGTCATGGGATGGCATGGTATTTACATCACAACATTCGATTGAACGTGGGTCGTGGAGGATGCTTGATTAAATTTCATAGCTTTGTGGTTACTTAGTAATTCCTTATTACCTCTGGCGAACATAAAAATTTATGTAGCTATTGTAAATGTTGTAAATTTACTGTAGTAATAAATACTGTGTAATAATAATAATAATAATAATAATAATAATAGTTTAGCATAAATTCTCTCCCTTTGGTGCTGCACCATACTTATTCTGCATAGAATTCTTATCTACTGTTGATAATCTTGTACACTTCAAAATTTATCCAAATTCAAGTGCGCAAGTGCTCTTATCGATCACATTTCTTGTATTCGAAAATTTAGAAGCACTTTCAATTTATCAGAGCGCCGGCAGACCAACTTAACGCCATATCAATAATCCTTGTTGTGGTATTTTCATTTGATTAGAATTTGAACAAGTTTGAGTGAAGGTAATTGAATTTCATTTTGAAGGAATATTTTTAGCTTATTACAGCTGCTGTTAGCTGGTTAGGAGCTTTTATGGCCCCTCAGATGTCCTTTTGCTGCAAATCAGGGCCGTATCCAGGATTTTTGAACGGGGGGTCTGTTTGTTTATGGAACCCCGGTGAGCGGGGTGAAAGCCCAGCTCTCCCCCTAAAATTTGACCAATACAGTGACTGAATGGCGCCATGGCGCTAGCGTCATTCGTTGGCGTCGGCACTAGGGCTAGAAACTCGATTTTTTTCAAACTCGAGTTCGAGTCGCATCCCCAAATTTTTTCCGGTCGAGTCGGCGAGTCGAGTCGGGCGAGCCAGTGAAAAGTCGAGTCGAGTCGGGCAAAAATCTCGAGTCTCAAGTCGAGTCGGGTGCATTACTTTTGGGTATGACCCTTTCAGTAATTTTTGACACTGGTTTCTCCACCAATGTTGTCACACACACTTAATGAAGTTTAAACGCCAACAGTTCATTTAAATATCAAGATAAAGCAAAAATAGAACTTTTTATCACTCATGTTGTTACAAATAAAGTTGCAAAAAAAATCAGCTAGGGATGGAAAATCAACATCTTTTACAACATTTTTTGGATCAGTGCCAACGTTGTGCAATGCATATGAGGTGGTGTGTGTGTATGTGGCGCAGCACACGCTAGTTTACTGCCAGATTTTGGTAAACTCATAAATCGACTTTGAATGCATTTGAGTTTACCAGAATGTTGTATATGTCAACTGCAGTTGATGGGGATAAAGAATATCTCATTTCAGTAAACTCAGATGCATTTTATCAAAGCGGATTGATGAGTTTACCTAAAAATGGCACTAAACTAGCGTGTTCACTCACATTATGTAGAATTGTATGGTAATAAGAAATTTGAGTTTTAACACCATTCAATACATATGCCAGCCAATCCACAATATACCATGCATGTGTTGTGGAAATGCGCGCTTGCGCGCAAAATTTTTGGAAAATATGTTTAAAATTTCATATCCAAATTGATATTTTAGGACATTATTCAATGGAAACCCTGACTCGAAATTTGCCAAAATTTCGAGTCGAGTCAGGCAAAAACCTCGAGTCTCGAGTTTGGGCCATATTTTGCCGGTCGAGTCGGGCGAGTCGAGTCGGTACCCTGTTCTACCCTCGAGTCACGAGTCGAGTTCGAGCCCTAGTCGGCACTGGGCCAAAGGTTGCTGTATATGTACGTAAATATACATACAGAGAGCGACGGTCACGTCGTAGAGTGTATTTTACATTAAATTAGAACACAGGGGTAGATCTACCCACTGAAAAAATACCTGTGTGATGGAAAAATGCGCGCTTGCGTGCAAAATTTTTACATGGGACTCTGAAAAATCGCACTGACAGTTACATTTTCCCTAAGTTTTTCGGGTCTCACCCAAGAAGGGGGGCTGCAGCCCCCCCCGCACCCCCTGGATACGTGCTTTCTGCACATGCTTTTCAATTTTAAGCCTGTGGTCAGATGAACATTGCCTAAAGGATTTTCTTGCAAATTCCTAATTTTTGAAGGATTATCGTGTTAAATTTATTAAATATGTCGAAAAATCCTATTTATTTTTTACACCCGCCCCCGTCGGTAGAACACCCTCCCCATGGTTTCGCCATTACGGATAGATGCTTCACCCATTTAAATGGTGCCATAAATTTCCTTCTGTACAATTTTGTTAATGGATGGGCGTCTGATTCTCTTGACGTTATCGGGTGGAGAAAAACCGTAGCGAAATAAAAAAATCAACTGGTCTGTGCTTTAGCCGTGACTCGGTATCGTTCAGATTAGAGATGGCACTTGATTTTTTGACAGATTTGAATAAAAATACGATTTTTGGAAATCCGGAGGGTCAAATTAAATTTGAACGAATCAAAAGGCACACTTCTTGCATTGATTCCCTAGTTATAAATATTTAGCAATTTTCCTGTTCGCTAGCATGTAATACTTGCAATAGAAATTCCTATTGCTTGTTAGGGGGTTTTCATTGATTTTGTGGCATTTTTGGCATCATAGTTTCCATTTCTGCATATAATAAAAATATGTGATATGTTAGTGTATATAAATTCCAGCCAAAATGCATTTGAAGTATGAAACACCACTCTCCATGTTTACTTTCTCGTTTTTGTTTGATTAAACAACGTTCCATGACCAACTTCTCTAGTTGACGATAGGAACATTCGACATACGTAATATGTCAACAATTAAATGGATTTTTTTTACAGAAATCACCACCGATTGCGTTATATACCATGGCTCCGTAGCGTAATGTCCGCAATAGATGCAACAATGCATTGACCAGTGTCACTGTAAAAAATTTCTTGTCCTTTTCGCCACTATTGGCCGTTTGAAAAAAGACTGATTTGATTGATTCAGACTGGAAAATATATTCAGAAAATCGATTTGAAAAAATGCACGAGCTTGCAAAAATGCAATGCTAAAAGTAGATTTTCCATCCCTAGTTCAGATGATGGTGTATCATGGCACATCATGCCTGCACTCGCTTTCGCACTATCGCACCTTTATAGAGCAAAGTTGTTAAAACTTATTTGTAAGGGGTATTCCAGATTTTTAAAAGTTTTTCCAGATTCTAGTCCTCTGAAAAAGTACCTGTACTCGCTTCCACAATGCCTTTTGAATGTAAATCTAGTGCAGGAAACCTATTTCAGATAGGCTTCTAAATAGCTTTTTCAAGTCATAGAAGGAAACAGGGAGAGAAATAGGCTTCTACAAAGTTTGTTTTATCGTTTCTGTACTAAGGCAGTATGAAAGAAATACGTTATGTTTATGTATACTTTGAAAAAGGTAAAGTATTTTTAACAACTCTGGCATTGAGGGATTAGTATCATTCGAGAAAGGGCTTTGGCCTTTGTGACTGCTTTGTTTAAAATTACTCGCGGACCATTCTTACCCTTTTCAGTTACAAAAGGCATTAGGTATTTTACCTATTTGCACGTTCACTTTTTTTTTCTTCGAAATTTCTTGTTGGTTTCTGTAGCGAATTAAAAGATCAAAACGCTGAATTAAGTATATTTTATCTTACCTATACTATATTATAGTCATATTTTTTATACACTGAACTATCATTGCATCGGAATTTTGCAAGGATTAAATTTATGCGGTTTAATCTAGCCGGTAACTTTGGATGCTCTTATGAACTCTTGTCCATTTTATTTGCAGATCATGACTAGTGTAAGTCAGAGTTGTTAAAAGTACTGAACTTTTTCAGAGTAAATGTAAACGTGAAGTATTTTTATTTTCCTCACGGCTGAGTACAGAAAACCTAAGGTAAATGTTTTTACTTTCACACTGCGTAGAACGTGAGTAAAATACTTTTTTCCTGGGAAAACGTAAAAGTGGGTGTTTTTTTACGCAGAAAACGTAAAAGTGGGTAGTTTCTCTCACAGAAAACGTAACAGTCATTGTTTGTTAATTTTGACTCTGGAATATGCCAAAGAATGTGGAAGGTTTTCTCCTGATAAAATACGTATTTCTTCCGATGTTTGTCACTTTCTGCCTGTCAAAATGACTTTCTATGTCCCCTTGAAATACGTTTTAGGGACTCGCGTATATTCAAAAAGTACGCGAGTAAGTGAGTACCGGTATTCTTTTCGGGAGTAAACGTATTTACGCAGTACTCGAGTATTCGTATTTGTCGAGTATATGTAAATGCGTTTTAACAACTATGGTTTAAGTGTCAAAAAATATTTTTTTGTAAAAGGGAAACGAAAAAATAATTTTTGCATCTGTCGGAGAAATGAAACGGAAACTGAATTTTTTGCAATTGCCGGAGATCGGTAAACAGCAAAAACCGGAAAATGCAAAATTGTGCAGGAAAACGGAAAATGAGCGGGAAAACGGAAACATACAACGGGAAAAAATTATCTGCCAGAAAATTAGAAATGGAAACGGAAAAATTTTGCCTCCAGAAAACGGAAACGGAAAATGGAAAAGAAGTTATCGACACCATGACACAATGTAGTCATGACCTACTGTGACCGCGACGTTGTTCGGTCCCAGCGATATGGCGTAGAAAGAGCCCCGCGTCCATGCATTACACTGAATCCCATCGCATCCTTCCGGCAATTACCCATTAGTGTCATTTTGCAGTTGTTACCCCATTTTGGACTGGACATTTTGGTATATAACCGTCCAGGAAACTTTGGGTTATAGCCGTGACTATTTTTACGCCTACACGTAGCCAGCTAGGTATTCAGTGACAAAAGCGTGACGTCTACACCGGTGTTGGCTTGGGTTCGGACACTTAGAAATTTTTTATAAAAAAACTTCATTCCACCAGAACTATTATCTCAGAAAATTTTGGCCGGTACCGAAATAAAGCCAAAACGTGTGACTACAAAAGCCATGGGACACCCCCCAGTATAATGCCATGTGGGCCGCGTAAGTTGCCCACACATTTTTTTATACAAAATTTCATTGCTGACTTGGGTTCGGACACTTCCTTTATGTAGCAGTAAATCTGTCTTTCAAGGCCGGATTTTGGCTTTGAAGACTCTGGCTAGTTGCCAGAGTCCAATTATTTTAATAAAATAGATTAGGATAGACTTTTATTACCTCATGTTCTTGATACTTGTTGGTTGAGTTAACAATCATTTTCCTCAGTTCCTCACACATGTGCATCACTCAAGCACAGTTTGCATGCGATTTGGGGAATTCAGCAGTGTGTAGGGCACTGGGAACAACCAGGATAATTACAGGGGGTTGTGGGGATTTTTTTATTCTCACCTCTATTCAAGGAAACCCCCCAAACTCAAGACGCTTAAGAGCAAAAATGTAAAATTCAAAAAATGTAAAAATTTAGTAGTAAAAAGGTAACATACACACAATTATTTTTTGCACTTAAACGCCTCTAGTTTAGGAAGGTTTCCTTGAATAGGGGTGTGTATAAAAGATTTCCCACAACCCCCTATAACTGTCCTGGTTGTTCCCAGTGCCCTTCACACTGCTGAATGCCCAAAATTGCATGCAAACTGTGCTTGAGTGATGCACATGTGTGAGGAACTGAGGAAAATGATTGTTAACTCACACAACAAGTATCGAGAAGCATGAGGTAAAAAAGTCTATCCTAATCAGATTTTTTAAAGGAATTGGACTCTGGCAGCTAGCCAGAGTCTTCAAAGCCAAAATCCAGCCTTGAAAGACAGATTTACAGCTACATAAAGGAAGTGTCCGAACCCAAGTCAGCAATGAAATTTTGTATAAAAAAATGTGTGGGCCTCCTACGCGGCCCACATGGCGTTATACTGTGGGGTGTTCCATGGCATTTTTAGAAAAATGTTAGGGTTTTTTATGGATACCAGCCAAAATTTTCAGAGTTATGTAGTTCCGGCGGAATGAAGTTTTTTATAAAAATTGACCAAGTGTCCGAAGCCAAGCCAACACCAGTGTATGATGTGATCAGAATAGATATACGCCGGTGCTCAAATATTGCAAATTGATATTTTTGTTTGTTGCAAAAATTCAATAGTACCCTCTAGCCAACAAATTTTCTGAAGTGACAGTCAACATAACGGTTTTCTCTCGTTTTTGAATGGCAAAAGTCCCATGTCTGTGCCATTTGTTTGATTGCTCTCCTATTCACTGCAAAATTTTGCTAATTTATAATTCATGAATATGAAAAGGGTGCCGCATGCGCACATTGAGCTCAAGTTAGGACATTACTGAACATTTTTTTCCTTTTATCGCGAGCTTGTGTTGTGCTCAATTTGTGAGCCATTGATATCACTTTCAAGCCGTCTCCCCCCAAACCTATTTACATTTACAGTCTGTACTTTTAGCATAAACAATTTTATCATCAATCTCAATATTGTTATGAAATGGTTCGAGTTGCAAGCGACCACCCATCACTCAAACTCTACGGCATTATCTTTTACTAAGTTTAGTAAATACCAAGTGCTTCTAGACTTCCAAATGTGAATGCCTCACTTGTAAGCATGAGACGACTGCTACAGGGTGACCCGTTGATGTTTTTCATGCTAATTTTACAGTGTAAAAATTACCATGCAAATTTAGTTGACCCAACCTTGAATGTTCACGCGAGAAAAGAAGGTATTTGGTAAAGTAAGAGTGCAAAATTTGCACTGCCGCAGGCTGGAATCGAACACGCGCCTCTCGTATAGAATACGATTGTTATAAAATGCTTTCAGTGAGTGATGTCTCATTTCGGCTGTGTGTAGATATAACCAGCTAACTCAGTTTTGATTGTCGAGCACTGGCCATGTGATCAGTCCAGAATCGGCACTGAAAATGCACGCACACCAATAACAACTGACTGTCATTAGCAGTTTACTAAAAAAAATTTAATTTTAATTTCAACATATTTACCTATCTCCTTCAAATACAGTCCACCAGCCATTGACCCACCGTGTATGGTAGAATCCAGTTGTCAGGCCATGACACACGTGATAAACGGTCCCTTCCCAGTGTCGTCAATCTTGGCGTATTGCATGCGTCGCGTCCGAGACGCCAAGTGTAAGCTTTTTGCCTCTGTGCGCCCGCCCCGCTTACCGCAGACCCGCTGCAAGCGATACATTCAGCCGGTTGAGAGATGCTTCTTATTTTTGTTCATGCGCCCCCCCCTCTCGCGATGCTTATGAGTGGTGACAAACGAGGGTGGGTCAGGTTATTTTTCGCCATCGGAAATATATTTTTCATGGAAAACGTAAAAGTGAGTATTTTTGAGAAAATTCGCCCCAATTTTCACTCAAGATCACTAATTTTCATATTTTTGCCTTTTTTCACCTTCAAACTCGCATGGTTTCAACGTTTTGGCTATATATGACTTTATATACCGATACCGATTGTTGGCTATTTTCAGCATTTTTCACTCCCTTCTCCCTTCCATGCCTTGAAAAACCTATATAAACGGCTATCAGAAATACGTTTTCTGTACTCGTGTACTTAAAACAACTATACGTAAAAGCGAGTACAGGAACTTTTTTCAGAGGTAACGTAAACGTATTTACTCTGTACTCGCGTAAAAATAAATACGTTTTAACAACTATGCAATAATATGCGGTTTTTATGTGGTCTTTTAGGTATATTTATGATGGGTCACATCGTGAATGTTCTCGTCCCTCTGCGTGATATTTTATGCTGGCAGAAATGGCGTGCCGAGTTTGGCACGTGTGTGCTTTGTTTATTTACTTACCTACTGGGTATTTTTGGGGTGGCCAGCTAGCCCATTTCACATTTAAATTGATGGCGTACCGATCTGTTTTTGCGTACCAAAATTTGCCACTGAGATTAGCCACCATCAATATCCATCAGCCGTGTAATTCATTCTGGACGATTCGTAAGTACAATGGAAGAATTCATTTCAATGGGCAACGTTTTATATCATTTGCATATTGCCACATTAATTTATTCTCAGTGCCCACATTTGTTCCTTCAATACCCTATGTAGCTAAGATCATTAATCAAAAGCCAACGTAAATATGGTTCCTTGAGACGCACTGCGCTTTTACCTTAACTGCGCCATAAAATCGACACACGCTTTGTGCAGATTTATTTACCTGGTCTTTTAAATACTCATGTCTCTGTCATCAGTGGAGAATGAGTGTTACTATTTGTAATGATGTCATTATTATGCCTTGGCAATTTTTCACCCTTCTGTTCACTCCAAAAATTTTTTTTTACATTACACCTTCAAAAGTGGTACCAGGGGCCAGTTCCGCAAGTGGAAAAGTTAAGAGTTTAAAAGTTAAGAGTTGAGTAAAATGACAAATGACAAGTTATGAGTAAAGTTAAGAGTTAAGAGTTGAGTAAAACGACAAATGATTTTACTCAACTCTAAACTTTTAACTTAACTCTTAACTTATCATTTGTCATTTCACTCAACTCTTAACTTTTAACTCTTAACTTTTCCACTTGCGGAACCGGCACCAGAAGTTGCATTTACACCGACTATCTTAAGAATGGGAGAATGGCTGCAGCCCCCCCCCCCCCCCCCGTTCCCGGGTGAGACATGAAAAAGTCGGTGTAAATGCAACTTCTGGTACGAAACCATGGAAATCCACCCAATGAAAATAAATATGATGATGCCCAGTAGGAATTATTTTCGAAGGCGATATTCTATTTATAAAATTAATGTGAAAATGTACTTGTGTCCACAAGGACGTATCCAGGAGGGGGGGGGGGGGGCCGTTCCCGGGTGAGACATGAAAAAGTCGGTGTAAAGCCGGAATTACAGCTCAGCGGCGTTTGACGTGAAATGATGACGTCGTAAAATTGATTACATCAAAATAGACAAAGGTACAGCATTGAAATTTCAGAATTAGATAGTTCTAGTAATTGTGTGTAATGTCCCAAAAAAAATTTATCAAATACTCATTATTTAAGTAGTTATTAATTTAACGTCAAAATTTTTTGGTAACGTAAAATGTTGACGGAGAATGTGAAAATTTTGACGTAAAATTAATAACTCATTAAATAATAATTATTTTCTTAATTGTTTTTAGGACATTACACACAATTACTAGAACTATCAAATTCTGAAATTTGAACGCTGTACCTACCGTATTACCTCGAATTATCCCCCCTTGAATTAACCCCCCCTCAAAATGGGCTGCGGAAATAATACCCCCCCCCCTCGAAATACCCCCCCCCCTTCGGAATGATGTACATCATGTACATAATAAATACATCATGTACGCAATGTACATGATGTATATTACTGTTAATTTGCATTGCATAGACAAGTTGCAGCTACACATAGAGTAGTTTGTGTAATTATCTACGTTTTTATGTCCAAATATATCCTGTTTGGACACATTTATTACCTATTTTGGGTACGCAAATGCCTACTATTTACTATGATCCTTACAAAAATTTCTGACGTAATAATAAAAACCCCCTCGAATAAACCCCCGCTCGAATTAACCACCCCTCAAATTTTGCTGGCGAAATAATAAACCCCCATGGGGGTATTTCGAGGTAATACGGTATGTCTATTTTGATGTAATCAATTTTACGACGTCATCATTTCACGTCAAACGCCGCTGAGCTGTAATTCCGGCTTAAATGCAACTTCTAGTACCACTTTTGAAGGTGTAATGTAAAAAATTTTGCGCGCAAGCGCGCATTTTGCATTTTCTGCAGATGTATTGTTGGTAAATCGGTCCTACCATCTCACTTCACTATTTTATTCACTAATTGGCGTGTTTTTTGCCCTATACGTATGTATATTTACATACATATGATTTCTGGCGCCAGCGCCAACGCCAATGGCGCCATGGTGTTGCGCCTACGAATGGCGGCAGCGACATGACGTCATTCCGCTACCACGTAGGTAAAATTTTAGGGGGGAGCTGAGCCCCCTCCCCGTTCGCCGGGCTCCGTAAACAAGCAGCCCCCCGCTCAAAAATCCTGGATACGTCCGTGTGTCTCCAATATTTAACACAATATATCACTAGTGTGTTATGGTATTTTAGAATTTTTTGATGTCTGCATACATTTTTTATGTATTTGGTATGAAAAGGTGCTCCATAAACTATAGTTAATGCAAAAAATGCATTTACAGGTAAAATTTGAATTTGCCACCAATTTTTTAACATCATCCCCGGACACCGCTCAAAAAATGACTGATAGAATAGCTGGTAATTACTTGAGTATCTGAAGCCATAATTCTCTAACCATTTTATGGTTTCCTGAAGAACTCTTGGCTTGTCTTTTTTCAATTTTTGTTACTTACACTTGGAACGTGCTATGAAAGTCAAAGGCAAAGTTTCAACAGAAACACAACATTGTGAAATAAATACTGTGTGAAGTCCTAAATCCCCCTGCAAGAATTGTCCACCTTAAAAATAAGTGAGATATGATGTCAAGTAAAATACCATAGATGACGTTGACAATTGCAAACAACAATGCCCCCAGAAGACAAACAAAACAATAACTCAAGCACCCCATGACCCGGTTTTGTCAACACAGAGATACACTTAAAAAGAAACCCATAACAGTAACACAGGTCATCACACAGTAAATACTTCAATATATTAACAAAACCTGTCTTCAAAATCTTTCAACACTTCTCTTCTCATCAGTATTTTTATGTGCAAAATATTCTAAATAATAATTTACTTTTATACCCGCATTGCCAATCTACTTACCGTATTTCCTCGAAATACCCCCCCCCCTCGAAATACCCCCCCCTCGTTTGACCCCCCCCCCCTCTCGAGACCACTATGAAACAATCACCCCCCCTCGAAATACCCCCCCCCAAATTGAGTGTAAAGAGAACGTACATGACAAATACTGCAGTTTGTGTTCTGCGTAGTGCAGAACACACGTTAAAACAATGTCGGAATCATGTTAGAACAGTGTTTATACCATCTACGTACTAATATTAGTCTACAGAACCTTATAGGTAATGCGGTTTTTGTTGCATTTTTCGACGTCTGCGTACGTTTTAGACGACAATTTCGTACTTGGTTTTCAAAAAATTTCTTGTGAAAGAATAACCCCCCCTCGAAATACCCCCCCCCTCGTTTAACCCCCCCCCCTCTCGGGACCACTATGAAACAATCACCCCCCGGGGGGTATTTCGAGGAAATACGGTAGGTACATTATTTAACATCAGAAAAACTTAAATAACTTGTTCTTCTCAAAAAAATAAAAATAAAAGATAATCATTAAAATTTTGCGTAAGTGAAGTGCCATGCCAAATTGGCTTCGCTAAATCCGTCGAAAGCACCTAAATACATGGCCGGCGCTCGGCACTCAAATAATTAAACAAGTCACTCCTTTAGTGGAGGAATAAAATGCGGCAATCCCGCCTCTATAAAGCCGGAGTTACAGCACAACGACAAATTGGAGCTGAAGCGACAAATCCAGTGCCGACAAACTACAAATACTCAATAACGCCTAGAGATATCTATCCCCAATTTGAGATGTTGAAAGCACTACATCGGTCCAAAAATTGTCCAAGAAGCTCCAGTGGTTCTTAAGATATAAATCAAAATAAAAAATTTTGCTAATTGTCAGCAACATTTTTCATTGGAATTGCGGACAAATAGCAAAAAAAATTTTTAATTTTTATTTCGAAAACTACTGGAGCTTTTTGGATCATTTCTGGACACGATGTAGATATCGGTTAGTGCCTTCGACGTTTCAGTTTGGGGATGGATATCTCTAAGCGTTCTGCAGTATTTGTGATTTGTCGACACTGAATTTGTCGCTTCAGCTCCTATTTGTCGTTGTGCTGTATGTAACTCAGGCTTATAAAGAGTGGTTTACTGGTGCTTTACAGTATCATTGACAGGCTTTGCGCCCTATGTAAAAGGAAGTAATAAAATGCGCCAGATGTAAAAGGCGTGGGGGTATCCTGAATCTTTTGTGGCGCACTGCGGCCGTTGACATTTGAGAATGAATATCCGGGCACATTTATTGCGTTTCATTTTGAAGTGAATGAAAATGAACGTGTGTTTTAGACCCTGCTGGCCAGTCAAAATATTTATACCCGAAATCAGTGACAATGAATCCTTTGAGAGTGATCAAGTTTTAAGAATGAACAACGGTACTTTCGGAAGAGATTATTCTTCAAAATATCCCGGAAGATGGATATTAATCGAGATAAAGTTGCATTAGTTAGTTGTAGTGATGTAAAAGCGCCATGGCGCTGGCACCCGGCGCTAGCGCCAAAGGAAAAAGCGCCATGGCGCTTCTTGGCGCCAAAGTTCTTACAAGTTCTTATATCACTACAGTTGTCTCTTTAGGGGATGGTCCGGCCGTAAAGTAAACCCGGACGTAAAGTAGAGGGTGCTACTTCAGGCCGGGCATCATTACGGCAGTGTTGTTTAAAGTACTGTACTTTTTTCAACGGTAAGTATTTTATTTTTAGTCACACCTGAATACAGAAAACGTTAAGTAAAAATTTTCTACTTTTACGCTGCGTAAAAGGTGAGTAAACGTAAATATCTGTAAATGCTCGTTTTCTGTACTCGCGTACTTTCAAAAAGTACGCGAGTAACTGAGTACCGGTATTTTTTCTGGAGGAAACGTAAACGTATTTACGCAGCACTCGAGTATACGTATTTATCGAGTAAACGTAAATACGTTTGTACAACTATGCATTACGGCCGGATTTACTTTACGGCCGGGTTTACTTTACGGCCGAGATTTCGCCGTCTCTTTATACACAGGCCATGGAACTGTCACCCCATGCAATTAATTGCCGTCTATTGAAACATCATAGTTCTATCGCTCATTTTCTCACGGTGTTATTTTGTTAAATTACCCATCAATAGTATTTGCACTGACAATTTCTTTCCATCTTCAATTGTGTGGGCCTAACACACCTACAAAATATTGTATCAACCAAATAAATAGCATTATTTAGCAGTAGACGGGGATAAAATAATCAGTATAAATCAATAGGGATGATATTTACTGTATTGCATAAATATAGTACGAAATAGCGGTGTCGCGGATATCAATGCCGAGACCTGTCTAGTTTTGTGATTAAGGACTAGATGCTGACGAATTAACCGGTTTCTGTAAAGTGTCATAAAAACTTGTGTCATGTGACATGGTCTCAAATGCGCTGTGACACTTTTCTGGTCACTTGTCGTCTCGCAGAACTGGTCCCGGCCCCGGACCGTAATTTGTATACTAAGCAGTTGAAACGGCTTGTCGCTGTTTGCTATTTTTATAATTTTAACATTGTCGAATACGTCATAATCAATGGGCAGTAATCATTTTTGTTCCTGTTAGCTGCAATTATGACACGTGATGGATCATTTGTTTCTATTCGATATCTATTATTCAGATTATGCAAACCCTTATTTTTCATTTGGTTACAGCTCCAAGGTGTGTAAATTAGTGTATTCATTATATTTTAATGTACCTCAATAAATGACTGAAAAATGTCTTAAATAACCCCCACAACACAAGTCTCATGTTCCAAAAATACCCGGACACCCTGCTTCAATATCAGGCGTTCAATGCGGCAACTTCGAACGTCAGCTGTACCAGGACTTGTTGCAAAACTACAACAATTTAGTCAGACCCGTGTCCAACGAGTCGCAGGCGGTCGTGGTCACGCTCGGAATTGACCTGCAGCAGGTCATCGATGTGGTTAGATTTGAAATTATCTAGTTGAGGTATTTTTGATGACACTCGATCGAAGCGCGTTGATAATGTTCAAATATTTACTACTTTCCACGATCACAGGATGAGAAGACTCAAATGATGATAACCAACGTGTGGCTGCGCATGGTGAGATCAGCTTTTTTTTATTTTCACCAATCTCAGTTCGAATGCATTGTGCCTACACACTAATTTTCACCGTGACTTCGTCGAAAGTGAAATTTTTTAAATGCAATTTAATCAACACGGTTGAATTATTTAATTTAATTTAAATTTGAATTTAAAATTAATGAAAGTTAAAGTTTGCTAATTTGAAAACTAAACACATGTAGCATACAATAAGAGAAGGCTGGATGTCGCCATGTCGCCATTTCAGTTTTTACGTTTTCGTTTTCAAGTCAGGGTAAAAACTAGTGTGTGTAGGCCATTATCGCATCTCTCACATCCTTCCCCCACACCAGGAATGGATAGACATCTACCTATCGTGGGATCCGATGAACTACGGCAACGTGAGCGAGGTGCGCCTGCCGATCGAGCGCATCTGGAAGCCGGACGTGTTGTTGTACAACAGCGCCGACATTCAGTTCGATAGCACCTGGCCCACCAATGCGGTTGTTTATAGGTGAGTGGAGCGTGTTTTTTTGTTGTTGATGTTTTTGTCGAGTTATGGGGTCGGATTGTTCTGAGAATTGACATTGGCAAGTTAGTACGATGTTTGGACCCACACACGCTAGTTGACATAGAACCTCGTGTCAACAAAATTCAACTAAATTTTGGTTGATTATGTGATCAACACTTTCCTATGTGAAAGAGCATAGGTAGTCGATTTTTATCGTTACACTTAATTTTTATTGTATCGTTTAAGTGTGATGCTTAAAAAATGTGTTTATAATTCAGTTGACACAAATTTGCGGTGTCAACTAGTGTGTATGTGCACTTTGAACAGGAAGATTGGCCACCTTTTGTGTTTCTTCAAGCCAACTGCCATTCAAGTTCGCTTACTCCAACATCCAACTTGAACTGATCAGCAGCACAGAACATCCTTACCACAATCGCTTTACCCCCTCAACCCCCCCCCCCCCGCAGTACGGGCGATATTTCGTGGATACCCCCCGGAATAATTCGATCCACGTGCAAGATAAACATCGCCTGGTTTCCATTCGACGACCAGCACTGCCCGTTGAAGTTCGGAAGTTGGACTTATTCGGGTGCGCAGATCGATTTTAGGAATGGAACTGTGGGCTTGGGAACCTATACCACTAATGGGGAGTGGAGACTGATGCGTTAGTGGGGTGGGGTTTTTTTGTCGAATTTTATGTGTTTTGATAGGTTCTTGTTTGCGTTCAATTGTGTGGAACATACAAAGATGGATACGACAATTTTTATGCCCTGTTAGCCTGTTGTATGCATTTTATATTGTGAATTTGCCAATACAGTTTTTCGATAGGTATGCGGGTTCATTTAGCGCTACGGTTGTCGGGAATGCATCAGTAATACAAAAGATATTGTGTCTAAACAAGCAAGCTAATCTAACCACGTCAACAACAAAGTTTCTCTTTGGTTTTTGCCGGGCAAAAATTGCATCGCAAGAACAGCGTTAAGCACCAAAATCATCAAACAGTCATCGGCGAACAGCCGCACCCCATCTCCATCACAATCACACGCTTCACACTCGCACCACTTAGGCACCCACCCTGGTGGGGCAAGGGCAGTAGCCTGCATCCTCGCCGGGGGGTCCCGGTGGTCCGGGGGGTCCTGCCCTGCCCGGCTGGCCCGCAGATCCATCTCCGCCCTTCTCGCCCTGGTCGCCGCCGCGGCCCGGCTGGCCGGCGTTGCCGCTGCCTCCGGGGGGTCCGGGCTGGCCCGAGGGTCCGCGCTCGCCGGGGGGTCCCTTTGGTCCGGGCAGGCCGACCAGTCCGCGGGTGCCCTCGCGGCCGGCTTCTCCCGGCTCGCCGTCGGTGCCCGCGTCGCCGGGGGGTCCACCTGGTCCTGGGGGTCCCTTGTTGCCGTTGCGGCCTGGCTGGCCGGCGTTGCCGCCGGTGCCGGGGTTGCCGTTCTGGCCATTCGGTCCTGTGAATAGGGAGTGATGGCGATGGGTAAAGCGTTTGAACAAATTCGGCTATCTTCTATGCACTTCAAATGTCATGGAACGTGTGAAAAGTCGCGTAAATTGCCCTGTAAAATGGCAACCGAAGTTCGCCATTTTCCGCGATATTTTACATAACTTCCGACATTTTACATTTACAGGACCTGGAATTGGCCCCCCGATCGCAATCACCTCGCTCACACTAACCGCGCTGTCCGGGGGGTCCTGGTGGCCCAGCGGGTCCCCTGGGGCACACCCTGCACCTCCTCTCGAAGTCATAGGCGTTGATAACTGGGATGTTGCCATCCAAGCCATCCGACCCGTCGGGTCCGGGAGCGCCCGCCTCTCCGTCCTGCCCGTCGTCGCCGGGCGTGCCCGGCTGGCCCGGTGGGCATCGGCGCTCGCCGTCACATTCTGGGGTGGGGTTTGAGGTTTTCAGGGTGACGGTTAATTCAGGGTGATGGTTTGCTGGTAAGCGCACTATTTTGTTGACAAAGGAAATTTTCAGAACTGATAACTATATTTCAAATACATTTGAGTTGACCATAATGAAAAATGTTGATTTCCGTCAGCAGTAGTTGACAGAGTCTTCATTCATAGTAGTAAACTCAAATCTGTCAAAACAAATTTATAAGTTTTGGAAAATTCCTTTGTCAACTAGATAGTTTGCGTAGGGCCATTAAACGCAACAACAACTCGACTCACGGCACTGAGCGCCCGCCTGCCTGGCGACCCTGGTCTTGCTGACGAACATCGGCTGGCCCATGTTGCTGCCCGCCACCGCGCTCGCCCAGATGCGGTCGGTCAGACCCCTGCGCGAGTTAAGGGTTTTTCAATGGGTGTACAGTAGGGCCTACATAATACGCGGATTCATGTTTGCTATTCGGTTGGTAATTGTAATGTTTTTGGTTCCATGAAGAATGAAGCACCGTCGAGCCGAATATGTGAAACTGCAAGGCACCGGCCACCCAAAACATTCATCGAAATATCGTCAATCAACCGCTGACTTCAAAAATGGACCAAATTAAAGTCGCACCCACCTGAACTCATCCATATCGTTCTCCAGCTTGTCGCCAATGTCGCCGATCTTGCCCAAGAGCATGGGCGCGAAGAAGCTGCAGCCCAGCACGGACAAAATCGACAACCCAATGGCTGCATACCCGGCGAACTTTGCGTCCATTGTAAACCTTTTTGGGTGCCTTTTCTTGTAGTGGTGGAAGTGAGAAGTGAGTGATGCCGCTTTCGAAAGAACGGCCGCCTTTTATATTGCCGGGTGCGGGTTTTTCTAGCAGCCGCGCGTGCAATTTTGAATGTGAAATTTGATTGTCGGCGGTTTTTCGCTGTTGTAATGTATACTTACCTGCGGCGGCGCGGCGCGTATTTTCAGGCATTTGTTGAGATGAGTGTTAGATGCGCCAGTAACGTTTATGGCGCCAGGATGGCGCTGAGAGACCGCCAGTGCCAGATAACCGTTTGATGTCTGAGCACAAGTTTTGAATATTTACGTCATTTGATATTTACAGCAGTTACGGTATTTCCTCGAAATACCCCCATGGGGTTTATTTTTCCAGAGTGTAAATTTTGAGGGGGTGTTTCGAGGGGTTACTTTTTCATCAGCTCGTAAAGACCTGGGTGTATTTCGAGGGGTGGGGTATTTCGAGGAAATACGGTAGGTATTTCCTTTAAGTATTTTTTGTTGTATTGTAAATCACCCAGTGCAGATCTACCGTGTACATTGGCATTGGCACTATTTGAGCGTTCCTTATTCCCAACGCTAAAACAGCGCGGTGCCACAATTTTGCGTTTGAATTGCACATGACCTCTGACTTTGCGGGTGGTGTACCTATGCGCGCTGTTGTTTGTGCCCGCGCCGCCACGCCTCAGTAAGTTATTAAATAGAATACCTAGGTAACCTTCCATCCAGCATTTTTGAATTTTACAGCACTTTACAGGTAACCTTTCTTTACAGCACTTTTGAATTTCATGAATTGGTTTGAATGAACTCGTTTTATGGCCAACGGTTTGCTATTTTGTTCGCAAAGTTTTTAATTGTAATTTAGTATGTCTCCATTAACTTTACACCCTTTGAAGGAACACAAATGGTGCATCAAAGTATGATGCCGTTATTCCGAATTTCACGTCAAATTATCAATAAAAATGGTCCAGTGAAGTGGAACCTGCGTTGAACTGAAGTTTATTTGCGTGAACCTCAGAAAAATGATTTAAAAAATTCGGACGAAATGCAATAAACATATACCGTATTTCCTCGAATTACCCCCGGGGGTTTATTTTTTCAGAGTGGAAATTTTGAGGGGGGGGGGGGTTAAACGAGCGGGGTTAAACGAGGGGGGTTTATTATTTCGCCAGAAATTTTTTGAAATCCCAGTACTAAATTGAAAGAGTCGATCGTACAAAATCGTTGTTTGTAACGTACACAGACGTCGAAAAATGCAACAAAAACCGCCATTTATAAGACTCTATAGACTTATATAAGTACGTAGACGGTATAAACCCTGTTCTCACATAACACAGTCATTGTTTTTCACGTGTGTTCTGCGTTTCCAGGAGCTTTTGTCATCTACGTTTTCTATACACTGAAATTGGGGGGGGGGGTATTTCGAGGGGGGGGTTATAAGTTAATAGTGTCCATTTTGAGGGGGTATTTCGAGAGGGGGGTATTTCGAGGAAATATGGTATATGCATTTGTTGCGAATTGTGTCTTTGATCCGTTAATTACAAACCTGTTTACGTCATAATTGCTCCACGGCGGTTACATCATACGACCAAAATCCTACTGAACAACCCTCGCAAATGCATTTTGTACTTACGCATACAAATAATCAAACCACCCGGGGTAAATAACGCTCTAATGATAGAAAAATACTGGGAAAATTCTTTGTACCTACCTATTTATATCATCGTAAATATATTATCAAACATATCCATTCAAATCCCACCATCCCAAATTCCCACGCCTCCACCCGCAGAAGTGTCGGGTGTGCGCAACGAGCAGAAGTACGACTGCTGCGAGGAGCCCTACTACGACGTGACGTTCACCATCTGGCTGCGGCGGCGCACGCTCTACTACAGCTTGAACTTGGTCGTGCCCAGCGCGCTAATTAGTGCCATGACTCTGTTGGGGTTTACGTTGCCGCCCGAGAGTGGAGAGAAGTTGACTTTGGGTGCGTTTGATTGGTTTGATGGGATTGTTGGCTATGTGAGGGACAAAATATCTAAATACCGTATATCCTAGAATAAGCCCCCCTCGAAACCCCGTCCCCCTCGAATAACTCGCCAGTCTAAAATATCTGACGAAAATTAACTCCCGTGGAACAAGGTATTATATTCGAGGAAATACAGTAGGTGTGGATTAGTAGATATACCGTATGGATTTGAAGCTTAAACTAGGTAATTCAAACGGGAAGTAAATATATAAATATGTATGCATATAAGTACACATCCATATAAGTGCATATCTACCCGGGTAGTTTATTCCGCCAATACGGTATTTGCTTTCTCTTTTCGCTATATACCTAGCTGTAATTGAGCCCACCACTTTCCAAATCATGTTTTTATCGGTTCGCAGGTGTGACCATATTCATGTCGCTGTGCGTCTTTCTGCTGATGGTGGCCGAGGCCATGCCGCAGACGTCCGAGGCAGTTCCGCTCATTTGTGTGTATTGGCTCTTTCTGCTTTCTTTAACTATTGTTACTATTTACATAAATGATAAAAAATAAAAATGCTTTAATTTTTCCGTTTAAAAAAAATTATGTATCGAACATTTCGCAGCGACCTACTTCAGCTGCATCATGGTTGTGGTCTCCGCCAGCGTGGTGGTCACCGTGATGGTTCGTTTTTATCTATTTATTTATCTAGAACTGGTGCGATATTCGATCTGCCCAATACGTTTTTGCGTCTTCGCAAACTCATTGAATCGCGCAGTGCAAATTGTACAGTTACCTAAGCTTACTAAAACTCGTAACTGATGTGGCGTCTTTATTTAGCTAACTGCGCCTTGGTTGAATTTTATCGACAGTAAAATCGATGAGGAACCTGTTTTTTTCAGGTTATCAACTACCACCATCGATCTCCAGACACGCACGAAATGTCGCCTTTCGTGAGTCACATGCGAACCGTTGTTTTGTTTGTAAAGTGCACATTTGTTAAAATGTACGTACATTTACTCGATAAATGCGCGTACGCGAGTACGCGGTAAATAAATTTAAATATACTTTGAAAAAAGTAATGTACTCACTTTTACGCGTACATTTTAAAAGTACACGCGTACAGAGAAAATGTATTTTTTGCTATAATCATAATCTTCTGTTGCTAAAATAAGAAAATTTTGAAGAAATCATATAATTTTTCTAATAGATATACTCGGCGGACATGATACTCTGCCATCGCACTCATTTATGTCTCACGTTGGAACTGTGCCAATGATGATAAAAGCATGTGATTTTTGTGTAAAAAAGAGAAAATGATTGTTGTAAATGAGTTAACGTATAGTGTGATAACAGCGATGACTTTTTCAACTTTTTTTGTGAAAACCGCATGCATAAAAAATCGTTGGCACGCTTCCAGCGGGAACCACGCGTGCAGGGTGTAAAGTAACTGGAGTATACTAAATAATCACTAAGAAACGACATTTGTTAAGTCTTCCAGTGTAAAACTCACTCTCACATGTAAAAAGTTGTACCTTTTATGTTTTCCAGGGGAAAAGTAGGAGCTTTTACATTTTCCTGTGAAAAAAGTATTTTAGGTACTCACATTTACGCATGAGAACAAGTAAAAAAGGTAATTTACTTTTTCTATAATTTGTGGTGAGTAAAAATAAAACACTTACATTTACATATACTTTTTAAAAGAGTTCAGTAATTCTAACAACTCCGGTAAAGTGTTTGTGAATGCGCAAACAACATGGAAATACCGTGAAATTTCGGCAACATGACGAACACAAATTACCGTATTTCCTCGAATTCTCCCACTTCAAAGGTTACAGGTGAAATAATAAACCCCCTGGGAGCATTTCGAGGAAATATGGTGTTATTTAACATTCAAAACCAGCCAAACCAATAAAACGATCACCATCCCAACTCAGGTGCGTCGCGTGCTTTTGCACTGGCTGCCCTGGCTGCTCATGATGCAGCGACCGCCCAGCAAGGGTGAAAAGGTCGCTTCAAGTAGACTGCAGCGGCAAGACGCAGCCAATGGGCAGCCCTGTGTTCATTGTGACGATATTGAACACTGCGAACGATATAACAGCGGCGCGGCTTTGGAGAAGCCACGGATTGCTGTTAATCACAGCTTGGTGGTGATGGATGGCAATGTGCCAAAAACGCTCAAGAGTGGGTTTTGGGTGTTGGGTAGCGAGTGTAATAATGACAAGTGATAATGAGCACCTGTCATTTGTTGACAGATAACAAAAAGTTTTTGGAAACTCAGTAAACACACAGTTCTTACATATTTATTTTGCTTGAAACTCAACCGAAGTGAATGAAGTGAACGTGGAATACCCACAATGGGACACTCTGTAAAATCTACACAGTAGCAAGTTAATTTCTAGAGGTGTTTGGAAAGCTTTGCTTATCGAAATTCATATTTATTTCCGGACTGAAATATACCGCGTCATTGCCGCAACTAAAGAGTGAACAGCGTAATCGTTATTTCCGGTCTCTTAAGAATTTTAATTTTGATCACCAGCAGTCACTACACATTCGTCCCAACCTACCACAACCCACACCCAGCCCGCAACGGCTCGTGTCTCACGTCGACGGGCAGCGGGAGCACGGCGCCGAGCACGCGGGCGCACACCATCTTGGCCAACGTGCTCGACGTGCAGCACGGCCACCAGTCGCTCGGCAGGAAGCCGCACCTGTGCGCCGGCAATTTGGAACTCGATCGAAAAGCGTGCGTTCAGCATTGACTTGTTTAGCTACGTGAAAAGCCCGATCGAAAAGCGTGCCGCACCGCACCGAGAGCTTAATTGCGTTGGGAGCAGATTACTTGCGCTCAGAGTTTACTTGCGTTGAGGGTCTACTTTGCTGAGATTTTCCACCATTGCATACGTAACTAATGCATTGATTTATAAGTGAATCTGGTTGCACAGTTTCGGCTCGCCGCGGCGTTCGCGCACGGCGCACACGGGTGCGGAGTCTGAGGCGAGCCAGTCTCCCGGCTGCGTGCCCAAAGTGCCGTCGCCCGCTCAGATGGACTACACGCCCCTAGTTGTGAGTAGCACTTTTATCGTTTTTTTTTGCACCGTCTGACTGTTTACTCTACCGTTATCGGTAGTGTAAATATTAAATGTTAAACAGAACCAAGAAGTCGTTCGAGTTCACCAAACAGGTGTAAATATTTCCAACCACATATATCTACTGTATTTCCTTGAAAAAGTCTCCCTTGAATAAATACCCCTCTGTTTTAGAGGTGGAAAAGATTATGGGTCAATTTAAAAACAAAAGGAGGTCAGACAGACCAAATAAAGTGCGTCTCGGCTGTAAATGCAGCGCAGTGTGTGAAACGAAAAATACTAAAGAATATAGGGGCTGTCCACACTGAAACCGAATATTTCGGCATACGCACAATTACATCTGCCGAATCCGAATTAAAAAATTGCTGTTTGGACGGTTTTAGACCAGCATTTTGGGGTCCAGACATTCAGCATCCATACAAATTCGGATGGATTTAGATCATTTTCCAGCATTTTTGGTCATATGCTGAATTCAACATTTCAGCATCTTGTGAAAAAATTGTATCCGGTCACTTTCATTTCAGCAAACCAATTCAGCATTTGGCAGAAAATCTACTGCTGTAAAATGATCCAGATCTCATCCAGTTTTTCATACATCTTCATGAAACATTTTTTATGAACATGTATGAACATGATCTTCAAAAATGAAGACCAGAATTTTTTTTTTAAACTGCTCATTCTTGAGATATTGTAGTTCAGCATTTTCCAAAAGTGTGTAAACAGGAAAATGTTCGAACCATTTGGGATAGTTTGGTAAGTTACTTAGTGGCTGTAATTTCCGAACAGCATTTCCACGAATTCTCAACCGATTTTGATGGTTCAGCACTAAAAAATGATCAGAATTTTGTGGTGATCACTATAATGAAGCGATTTGAATGATTACAAATGATAGCTCAGATATTCCATATGCCCCAATACCAGGGTTGGGACGATATATCGTATCGAATATCGGATATCAACTAATTTTTCATTTTTAACATTGATATGGAAAATTTTGAAAAAATATCGAATATTGACCTTGTTTTCAACATTATGGAAGCACTGTGGCGGGAAATTATATATTTACTACACTAACACATTTCATCTCATTATTACATGGCGTAGCCATCATAAATGGAAGCTTTGACAATTAAAATGCCATAAACCAATTAGGGTTCAATTGGGATTGAATTTTCTGGATCAGGGTTGGGTTTTTTTTAGATTTTGGGTTGGGGATTGGCCGGGATTGAGGTCACGGGAGCAGGATCAGGATTGACATTTTTTCAGGATTGGGATTGGGGTCTTGGGATAGAGATTTGGCCAATGTTCTGGCATCCACAGTTGTTCATAAAGGTCTCAAAACACTGTTGGATGCCAGAAAATTGGCATAAAATGGACGCTGGGTGTTTGTGTTCACATTTTTGCATTTTTTTTTATTTCCACTAATTTTTCTGGGATTGGGATCCAGGACTTGGGAGTTTCTCGGATCGGGATCATAATTTTTGGGATTGGGATTGGGACTGCAAAATCCCGGAATTTCACAGGATCCAGGATTGGGATCCTGTTTGAACCCCTAAACCAATGTCAATTTGTAAATATGTAATAGGGTTGGGAACCCGATGCAACCCAAACCCGATACCCGCACACTTTTTGGAACCAAAACCCGATACCCGAACCTGACTCTACTACCTGAACCCTGAACCCGATACCCAACTTCAATACCCGAGCCCACACTCAATACCCTAAAATACCCACAACAATTTCCCACAGTTCAATATTTTCACTATTTTTGGGGGCTTCAGCCACCATGTTGTAATGGTATCCCCCTACAAATGGAGCTATGTTTTATGTCACAAACCATGGTAATGCTTTTTTCTTGAGCAAGATGATCTTTTTTAGAAAAACTGCTGCATTCACACATGTGTCATTGCACCTTGTGATAGATACACTACACCATGCTGTATTTTTGTTGTTCAATCCAATACCAGATGATACTCAATACCCAAACCCAAACATGATACCCGACCCGGAATTTTTTTGGACCTGATACCCAAAGTAGGGATGGAAAAAACGTTTTTTTCAATGACCCCGTTTTTTAAATGAAACGTGTGTTTTTTCAACAACCCCATTTTTTTAAAAAAAACGTTGTTTTTTTCAAAAAGTGCCAGATATGGTTATTGGTCCCCATATACAGGTACATTAGACGGCAAGGGCCCATTCCGCATCAAAAACCATTCCGCACATGTGCCCATCCCACAAATTATGTGACCCATCCTGCAAATGTGCCCATCCCGCACACAGGTGATGCAACTTGCGGGATGGGCCATGATCGGGTTGATCAACCCAACGCTACTTTGCTGTTTCATTGTTCCATAACAATCTGGGCGGAACAATGGAACATCAAAGTAGCGTTGGGTTGATCAACCCGATATCGGTTTTTGAGTTCCGGGTTCATCAACACAATGCTAGCTGAATGTTCACTAGCGTTGTGTTGAATAACCCAAAACCCGCAACCTGATATCGGGTCATTCAACCCAACGCTACTTTGCTGTTCGGCCATTGTTCCATAACAAAGTGCGCAGAACAATGAAACAGCGAAGTAGCGTTTGGAATTGTTCATGGCATTGCCACTTTTTGATAACATTTTTCATGACATTTTACACGGAATTTGTCGCGGTATTTTTCATTGGGTTGATGGACAATTCCTTGTGAGACAAGACCAAGAACAATGGTAAAAACAGAAATAGAAAAGTTTACATGAGTGAAGCGATGAACAATTCATTGCAAAATGTCATGAAAATGTCATGAAAAATATCATCAAAAAGTGCCAAATGCCATGAAAAATGCCTTATGATATACCTATGTAAATACCCAAGAAATAATACCAAACCCAAAACAAACCTCATCAATTGCTCTGGGGGGGGGGAGGGGGTGATTGAAAACACAAATTTTTGTTGTGACAGTAAGCGGTAAGCGTGTGCTGCTCGCCACCCACGGGCCACGCTTGGTAACATCACACTTGTGCGGACTGCGGGGGGGGATACCTAGCCCATCCCGCACATATGCCCATCATGCATTTGTGCCCATTCCGCATCATGGCCCATCCCGCAAGTTGCATCACCTGTGTGCGGGATGGGCACATTTGCGGGATGGGCAAAAATGTGGAATGGGCTTTTTTGCGGAATGCTACACTGTCCTTTAGACAACTGGGAGTAATTTGTGATGTTATATGTAGCCATAGAATGGCTGTGGAGCCATGGGATAGCATTATAATTGGTTATTTATGTCAAAAATATCCATTTTGTGTCGACTTCTTACGTATATCACCTTTTGTCGAATATTTGTGATTTCAAGTGAAGTTTGGCATGGAATAATGCTTAAATAACGTTGAAAATAAGGTATGTGAATTGGAGAATATGAAATATTTGAGCTATCATGTGTAATCATTCTAATCACTTCGTTATAGTGATTGCTACATCATTCTGATCATTTCAAGTGCTAAACCATCAAAATCGACTGAGAATTCATGGAAATATGCGGTTCCGAATGTTTTGTTCAGCGCTTGCTAAACTTTGCAATTCAGCATTTGAGATTTTATTTGATGCCGAATGTTTCAGCGTTAAAAAAGTGTACGGACCTTGTCGCATGCCGAATTGACAAACCGCCCAAATTTCAGGAGTCCGGGCAATTTTGATTCAGCAATATTTTTTTCTATTCAGCATTTAATTCGGCATTTGTCAAAAACGTGCGTATGCCAAATATTTCGGCTTCAGTGTGCATAGCGTCATAAGTTTATGGCAGCGATAACAGATACATAATGTAATTCTGAGGAAAAAAGTCTCCCCCTTGAAAAACTCCCCCCTCTAAAGCTCTGACGAAAGGATAACTCCCCGGAGTTTTATTTGTGGATATATTTAATGTCAATTTATTCCATTTTACTCCTCACCACACCATTCTCCTTCCCATCTCTTGCAGAACCACTATGGCGGCGGGCCAGCCGCAGCGCATTCACCCGAGCGGCAGGTGGAGGACGCGGACGAAGGCACACGCATGCTGCCGCCGCCCGGCTACGACTCGGTCGACGGCGCATTGCGCGGAGGCACTTTGACCAGGTTCGTGTTGAGTCTGAGTGTAAGGTTGGAATGAGTCGCTGCGGTCAAACGGTATTTGATGTTTGGTAGTGCAAGGAAACTGGTAGGAGAATTAATGACCCTGTGCCTCTACGCATGTAAACCCGTAGACCATGCATGTAGACCCGGCATGCATGCATCATGTAACACATGCGTGCCGTAAAACCGCATGGTCTACATGAGTTCCGGCTATAACAACATGTGTACCAGGTCTACATGCGTGACGGGTTTACATGCGTAAAAGGCCCGGCCCGAATAAAGTGGTAAAATACGCATTCAGTGTGAACAGTAAATATCATTGGCATCATTCCAACGTGAAACATACATAAGTGCGAGTGCAGAGTATATCAAGTCCATAGAGTGTATCCAAATTCTTCTTACGATTAAAATTTCACCTCAATTTTGCCTGGTTCATTCACTCCAAATAAGTCGCTCAAACGCAAGCAGGCGCCGACCCGCGACGGAGCGGCGACAAAGCGGGTCGCCGGGCCACAACAAGAGCGAGTCGGGCGGCGGCAGGTCGTCGCAGCTGCGCCGCGGCAACAGCGTGTCCACGCAGCAGCAGATACTCAGGGAGCTGCGCTTCATCACTGGACGCATGCATAAGGAGGACGAGGAGGATGTGATTAGGTGGGTTTTGAGGGGGGTGACAGATTGCCAGGAATTCAATCACCGTATTTACCCGAAATACACCCTGGGGGCAGTCTCAGACCCTGTAAAATGTCATGTGTCATGTAGAAGTTCCTGTAAAGTGTCAGGTGTATCCAAATCTTTTTCTATAGTATTCAAATCTTATGTTTCTGTATCTAAATCTCACGTTTGTGCATAAGATTTGGATATACAACACCTAACATTGTTTTTTACATGAACTTTTACAGGGTCTGAGACTAGCACCTGGTCTGAACGTGCTTATAATAGAATAACGCCCCTCGAAATACCCCCACCCAGAATGAGTGTAAAGTGTAATTGCCAAAAACTGTAGTTTGTGATCTGTGTAATGCAGAACACAGTACACAGTACAGGATGAATAAAGTCTTGTGAAGAATTACACACCAAATTCAAACATAGTGAGAACATTGTAATGTGATGAGAAAACGTATAAAAAATTTGTTTTGATAAATTATTCAAGTATACCTACGGTAGATTTGATTGTAAATGGTCCAGTCTTTACTGGTCGAGTACAATGGTCCAGTCGGGTGAACCACACTAATTCGCTCTTTCCATACCCCGCAGGTGCGACTGGCGCTTCGCTTCCATGGTCATGGACCGGATGTGCCTGGTGCTGTTCACCACCTTCCTGGTCGTCAGCACGCTCGGCATTCTCATGAGCGCGCCCCATCTCATCGCTTGACGCCCTCCCCCCCCCCCCCCGCCCGCTGCTCATGTAAAATTTGGGAGACTTTTTTTGTGATTTTTGGTTTGATAGTGATGATTGTGGACACAATTCGGTGACCTTCGCATATATTTATTACTTTGATTTTAGATGAATGTTCCTGCTGTGCACTTTGGGGATAGCATGCAATTTCGCTTTCATGTTGCAAAGCAAACTCGTGCATAATCTGGGTTTTTTTCGCGCGCAAACGAAGTTTTTTTCGGTATCCATGCTTTACTGCTTTTTCTACGCGACCGATATTTGATTTGAAAACATTGATAATTGAGACAAAATAATAACTAGGTACCTAGTTAGTCTAGGTGACAAATTTAAATGTTTTTAATAACACTAAAAGTATTTATTATGAATTACGTGAGATTAAAATAGTACCGTATTACCTCGAAATTCCCTCATTGGGGTTTATTATTTCGCCAGCAAAATTTGAGGGGGTTTATTCGAGGGGCGGTTTTATTATTTCGTCAGAAATTTTCGTAAGGATCGTAGTAAAAAGTAGGCATTTGCGTACCCAAAACAGGTAATAAATGTGTCCAAACGGGGTATATTTGGACATAAAAACGTAGAAAGCTACACAAACTAGTTTGTGTAACTGCAATGTAAATTAGCAGTAACATACATCATGTACATACATTGCATACATTACGTATTTATTACGTACATGACGTAAATAGATCATTCCGAAGGGTGGGGGGTATTTCGAGGGTGTTTATTATTTCCCCAGCCCATTTTGAGGGGGGTTAATTCGAGGTAATACGGTATATCCTAATGATAGCGTTGTTATTCAGCAGCTGCAATTTGTTAACACTTTGATAAACACCTAGTCAATGCTTTATTTTGGACTAATTTGTGCTTAACGATGATAACATGCTGTTCCAGTTTTGTTTTTGTCATATTTACTTAACTTCGCTAGTGTCTAGAACCCATGTCAACTTCTAAATATAGGTAATCGCATATTATTGATCTTCTGTACACCCGGCCAGACTTTGTTCAAGGTCGTCGATATGATTTATCACGATGGCAATCAAATAAATACTCATCGACTTGCGTGAAACGTGAACAGAAATATGTGGAAGTGGTTTTGTAATTTTTGTGTCTTTGTCGGCCAGCACACTAGTTGACACATGTGTGTCAACTGGTCTTGTCAACTCAGATTTCGGCTTCACGTCTCGCAGAGCGATCGTTCAAATGCACACACGGCAATGTTGAAAAATAAATATTACGGCAAGTGCATTGAATCTGCGACACGTGAAGCCGGAATCTGAGTTGACACGGACCAATTGATACACATGTGTCAACTAGTGTGTGGACATCCTTTGCCTTAAGCTGGATAGCGAGCTTCTATCGCCTGGTCCCCGAAACGGTTACTGCTGTGACCAGACCTTTGGTTCGCGATATCACGCGTCCCATATTTTTGCTTGCAAAATATTTATCAGCTGATCGTGTAAATTACGTAATGCGACGCATTGGAAAAAATCGTCAATTTTTAGAAAATATAATGTCAGAAAATCTCTCAAGAAAAAATATAATTAAATCTCTCTCAAAAACCCTGGAAAAAATATAAATAAATATAAATATCAGAATTTGAGAGATTTTCTGATATTTTTAAAGATCTCAGAAAATCTCTCAAAAAGAAAATATAATTAAATCTCTCTAGAAAATCGTGAAAAAAATATAAATCTCAGAAAATCTTATATTTTCTGAGATTAGCTGAGATTTTTTTAATATAAATCTCCCAGAGATTTTTTCAATGCTAAATGCGAGCCAGTCTTTTCGCGGTGGCTTATAAAAACAATAAAAATACACAAACATAGGACATTCAGTACCTAAGCAGCAATTTTTCACCATGATGCGAACTGCTCGGCTGTTAAATAGGGTAATTTAATTTTCAACATTCTTTGCGCATGTAAGCAAAATCCAATATTCAAAATTGCGGTATGAGCTCAATAGCATGGTTGGTTTTAGTAAAATTCTTTTTACTAAAATTGTATTTTATTTTTATTAAAATTGTATTTTTTTGTGTTTCTTTTTATTTTATTTTATTCTGTAATGTCATAAATAAAATAAAATGAAACCATTTTACAAAAATTTTAAAAAATTTTTTACAAAAATTCTAATTTTCGTAAAATTGTATTTTTTTCTTCATTTTACATTATTTTATTTTATTTTATTCTTCAATTTTCCATTTTATTTTTTATTTTTCTGAGATTTTCTCCCTGCTCAATAGTGCCTGTGAATTAGGTATACCGTATTACGTCGAATTATTCCCCCTTGAATTAACCCCCCCCCCTCAAAATGGGATGGGGAAATAATACCCCCTCGAAATACCCCCCCCCCCCCCTTCGGAATGATGTACGTAATGTACGTAATAAATACGTCATGTATGCAATGTACATGCTGTATGTTACTGCTAATTTGCATTGCAGCTACACATAGACTAGTTTGTGTAGCTATCTACGTTTTTATGTCCAAATATACCCCGTTTGGACACATTTATTACCTGTTTTGGGTACGCAAATGCCTACCCCCATGGGGGTATTTCGAGGTAATACGGTAATAAAAACGACATCAGATAAATCTTTTCTTTGTTAATCGTAAAGTAATTGGGAAGAATAGAACATGCAGTTGAGTTAAAGGTTAAAAGTTGAGTTAAATGTTAAGAGTTGAGTTAAAGGTTGAGTTAAATGTTAAGAGTTGAGTTAAAGGTTAAAAGTTGAGTTAAGAGTTGAGTTAAGAGTTGAGTTAAAGGTTAAAAGGTGAGTTAAAAGTTGATTTAAAAGACAAATGGGGGAAAAATGTAATAAAAATGATAAAAAAAATTAAAAAAATGAATTTGGATCTTGAGAGTGTTAGATTTGAAACAACGTTCCGTGATTTTTTCTTTTTTTTAGCGATAATTTTTTTGGATACATTATTTTCAAATGACGTGCATACAACATTGGCACCATGCCAGCGAACAGCTGTATCGATACCAATTTCACATTTTTTTTATTTTTTATTTTTTTTACCATCATTTTCCACTTGTCTCTTAACTCTCAACTCTTAACTCAACTCTTAACTCAACTCTTAACTCAACTCTTAACTCAACTCTTAACTCAACTCTTAACTCAACTCTTAACTCAACTCTTAACTCAACTCTTAACTCAACTCTTAACTCAACTCTTAACTCAACTCTTAACTCAACTCTTAACTCAACTCTTAACTCAACTCTTAACTCAACTCTTAACTCAACTCTTAACTCAACTCTTAACTCAACTCTTAACTCAACTCTTAACTCAACTCTTAACTCAACTCTTAACTCAACTCTTAACTCAACTCTTAACTCAACTCTTAACTCTTAACTCAACTTTTAACCTTTAACTCAACTCTTAACATTTAACTCAACCTTTAACTCAACTCTTAACATTTTATTCAACTTTTAACTCAACTCTTAAATTTTAACTTTTCTCTTAAACTTTAACTTTTATCTTAAACTTTAACTTTACTCTTAACTCGCCATTTGTCATTTTACTCAACTCTTGACTTGTCCACTTGCGGAACCGGCACCAGTTGTGTGTTTACAGTGCAAAAAACATTTCATCACAGAAAATACATACCGTATTACCTCGAATTATCCCCCCTTGAATTGACCCCCCCTCGAAATACCCCCCCTAAATTTCGGCTGAGGAAATAATAACCCCCCCCCCCCTCGAAATACCCCCCCCCCTAAAATTGAGTGTAACGTGAACGTACGTGACAAATACCGCTGTTTGTGATCTGTACTATGCTGAACACATGTTAAAACTGATGATTAAGTGACGTTAGGGAAGGGTTTTTGTGTATATATACAGTAATATATGCCTATAAACCAGAGTTGGAAAAACGTATTTACGTTTACCCGAAATACCCGGTTATTCGGGTATTTATACTTACGTTTACGTTTACGTTTTCCAAAAATACCATTACGTTTTGTTACGTTTTCCTGGCACAATTACCCGGGTACCAGAGAAAACGTAAAAATCCAGCTACACGAAACCACGCGTCTATGAAATTTGCTCTATTACCGCAGTCACATATTGATTTTGTGTAAATAGTTATACCAGTGGACGTAAAAAAATGACAATTATGTTGTGTACTTGTCTTTTTGACAGTGAAAATATTGTAAATAAATGTAATCAATCAATTGTAAAGTTAATCAATGTGTCAATTTTTGAATATAAACAGTGTCTAGGAATGTGTAATACTCCGGTTACTTTACACCTTGCACGCGCGGTTCCCGCTGGATGTGTGCCAACGATGGTTAACGCGTGCGAGTTTCATAAAAAGATAATAAAATTGATTGTTGTTATAATGTTATTCATAAACATATTCACATCGATGAATTTTTTTAATCTTTTTACGGAAATCGCATGATTTAATAATCATTGGCACGCTTCCAACACGAGACATAAATCAGTGCGAGGGCATAGTATCATGTACGCCGAGTATACCTATAAATACAAACAGAAAAGTGGAATGTGCGTATGTATTTGTGTTGTGAATTATACAAACATTCACTGTTTTGTTTTATTCACATCATGCTGAAGTTTTGCAGTAATGTCATTTTTGATGGAAGAATCCATGACTGTGCTTATCCATGAGTTTGCTAAACTGCGAGGCCATCAGCACCAACATTCGTAAACAAATAGACAAAAATTAAAATAAGATTTTTTGTTTGCTATGAAATGTAAGTGTAAAATGTGGATGGAAATTATGTATACATTGTTGAAAATGTCACAACAATGGTCTTTTCAGAAGCTCTGCTCATATTGGGCACTTCTTGAAATTTTTACGTTTACGTTTTTTTTACATATTCCTTGGTATTTTAAAAATACCTTACGTTTTAGTATTTATACTTTAGATTTGGAAAAGGTATTTACGTTTACGTTTACGTTTTCCAAAAATACCAGTATTTGAACAACTCTGCTATAAACACATATAAATCTATGTGATTGTTAGATTTTTCTACGTCTGCGTATGGGGAATTTCCGAAAATTTCTGGCGAAATAATAGTCCCCCCCCCTCGAATAAACCCCCCCCCTCGAATTATCCCCCCCTCAAATTTTGCTGGCGAAATAATAAACCCCCTGGGGGTATTTCGAGGTAATACGATATTCACAATATATTTACCCGGAACACCGCGTATTTATATTTATATTTTCGTTAAAAAAACACCATTATGCTTCGTTAGTAACGAATCGTTACGGTTTCATGGCACTATTACCTACCTGTGTACCGACCAGAGAAAACGTAAAAATCATGCAGGAAATGTACACAAAACTGAAAACTGAGCATCTAAACAAAAATTCGGGATGGACAGACACAGAGTGTATTTCTATGACATTCTCGATTTTTATACTAGGATGACGGCAATTGATTAAATCCTATTTAATGCATGCATCTAAATATTGCATTTTTTCAAAGGAGTTAATGTATTAGGTTGTAAACTAAATAACCTTAATTTTTTGCCATTTCACATTCATGCGTACCATTCTGTTGTACATTGGCGGATATTAATGCCGTTCGAGTATGTTGGGGGTTGGCGTTGGGTCTATGACGAAATCTTTTTGTTTCCTCGAATAATCCCCCAGTCCCGAGATAAAGGGGGTCTATAAAAACGTGGTCATGTTGCATTGCCGATCATGCTGATTGAGTTAGAAGCTTAATAACTCGGTCATTTCTTGGCCGATTTGGACCATTCAGCACTTAAAATGATCGGGACAACCGTCAGATTCTATTTTTGATGTTGTATTAGTAATGTCTAAATTCCTTATGCCGATTTGACCCGGTTTTTAAACGCGTCAAATAAATTTATCTGAACATTCTATAGTATACTTTAGACCACAAGAAGTGGTATACCAAACGAATGAGTTCAATATCTCGTTCCAATCAAAAGTTATAGCACTTCAAACTTTCGCCTCCCATCCACATAAATAACCGCATGAAGAATGATGTGTGCAACGTCAAAACTCGAGCGTTTCTCAGCCGATTTTCACCGATGAACACTTAAAATGATCACAATAACCTGCAGATTCCATTGTGATGCTCAGGTTATCTATATGCATTTTCAAAATGATAATTTCATACAAGAGTTTGCAATATTTTCTTGTATGGGAAATCTAGTTATGTATGTACAGATGATCTGAAGATCACAATGGAATCTCCAGGTTACTGAGATCATTTTAAGCATTGATCGACCCAGATCGGCCCAGAAATGGCTGATGTATGGAGCTTCAAAAGATCCGCCCAACGTCCAGATCGGCCATTCAAAATGACATCTTTTTATAGACCCCCCTTATCTCGGGACTGGGGGATTATTCGAGGAAACAAAAACATTTCGTCATAGACCCAACGCCAACCCCCAACATACTCGAACAGCATTAATATCCGCCAATTTACAACAGAATGGGATGCATGAATGTGAAATCACAAAAAATGAAGGTTATTTAGTTTACAACCTAATATTATATCTGTTATGTTTGCTCAGCCGCTTTTACGCGAGCGTACGAATCCAGGTCGTGGGATTCTAGCGTGTTGTAAAATGAATAAATTAAATGTTATGATCACCGATGGTAAAAAACACAGAAATTGAACACAGATACTCATTGATTTTCTGTGTTTTTGTATTACACAGAAACACGGAAACTCACAAATTTTGAAAACTCAAAAATGAGTTTGTTATTGGAGAACACAGAAACACAGAAAATACAGAAAAGGTTTTTGAGTTTTTCATCAAAGTGACTGAAGATTGAATGCACATGATTTCAGTTGGATTTAACAGCATAAGTTATGTGCATACATAAGGTATGCATGTTTATGTATGTAAATATGTGCATAAGGTATCCAAATTTTATGATGGGATGAGTAGGTATCCAAACAAAAGTCATATCATCCCAACCCCAGCACTAGGCGTTCCGTATGAACCCTTTGTCCCTTGAATTCGATTTTTTATAGGTAAATTTAAAAAATATGAGCTCTTTTGGGACAGCTGAGTAGTTCAGATATGAAGGCTTCAATAATGTTCAAGTATAGTTGCAGTTCAAATCTAGTCTGTAGTCTCCCATACAGTGGACATCCATTGAAGAATACTGAAGCACTGCATAAGTTGTCATTTGTTGGACATTTTGTTGTTGCTGATGTTGTGGTGTGGGTGTGCTCATTGTGGATATTTTTGTGGACTTTTTTGACACTTGAATAAATTTGCTGACGTTATGTGGACTTAAAATATGCGCAAAACAATATTTAATAAGAAAACCGCTGTTTTCACATTGAAACACTGTAAAATGAAACTTTTGAAAAAACTATAGTTTTTACAAAAGAAAAACACAGAAATAAAAACAGAGTTACACAAGTTTTTTTCCTGAAAAAACTCAAAACACAATATTGATACTATTACAGTTTACGCGTTGTAACGCTTGCCTTGCGAAGTCAATTGTCATTTTGAGTTACGGGTTTGGTTTATGTGCTTGTGTTGTGACAGATTTTCACTTGTTGTAGTATTACCCGTTTGACGCACGCTGGCAGTGTGGTAATAAAGTTGATTTGATTTGACAGGTACCTATTCATTTTTTTAAAACTCAAAACACAGAAAGTGTTTTTCTCTGGAGAACTTACCCATCGTTGGTTATGATCATGGGTTGTTTTTACAACCCCACGTATTTAGATTACTCTTTTGTCTCGGTTTTCCAAAGTCCTTTATTTATGTTACCGTGTTCCGCCAATAACTTTCCACAACAAGAACAAATTTATTTGAGCCATGTATCTTGTGTAGCACCGCAAACTCGGAGTATCTGGTGTTTTGTGTTAATTACTTGCTTTGCTATTGACTTTACACAGTCAGAAACAAGTAGACTTTGTTTGACTTGATTAGCATGTTTTCCATCACTGTGGGTACATTTGCATGAATACCGAAGCACATTGATCAGAAGACTTAACATAAATTATAAATTCAGCTTGTGTGATGAATTTTATACCTGGATGAATCGACGATGGGAATCACAATCATCTCCCATCCACTTCCTAAACACCAACTGTACTGCCCATGTGTTCACTGTATGTTTATGTTATGTGTCACCGGTAGGGTGTCAAATTTCCGTTTCCGTTTTCCATTTCCGCCTTTCCGCAGGAAATTTTTTTACCTTTCTGTTTTCCGTTTTCTGGCAGCTGAAAAATTTTTACCTTTCCATTTTCCGTTTTCCGGCAGCCGAAAATTTTTTACCTTTCCGTTTTCCGTTTTCCGGTAGCTGAAAATTTTTTACCTTTCCGTTTCCGTTTTTCCGGCTGAAAAATTTTTACCTTTTCGTTTCCGTTTCAGAGTTGTTAGAATTACTGAACTTTTTTAAAAGTATATGTAAACATAAGGAATTTTTTTTTTACTCACCACAAAGTATAGAAAACGTAAATTACTTTTTTTTACTCGTACGTGTGCGTAAATGTGGGTACTTTTTTGTGAGTGTAGAAAGGACTACTTTTCTTCATAGAATGTGTAAAAGTGGGCACTTTTTCATACGTGTACATCACAACGTATGTTTTTCTATAAGCAAATGACAGATTATATAGTTTTCAAGGTCTCTTTTTTCTAGGAGATAAAAATCATTGTTCTCCCGACTCGTTTACCACATCCATTGTCTCCACAACCATTTCGACTTGGTTGCGAATTTTGAAATTTTTAAAGGCACTACCCCCACATATCTAAAATATTCAATGGAACCACTTCTGTAAATATTAGGTTGTCAACTAAGTAACATTAATTTTTTGCGATCACACATACGCAAAAAATTAAGGTTACTTAGGTAGTTGACAACCTAATACATAGCAGTGTAGTTATTTTATAAATATGTCCCACATTGAACTTTCATAAATACATTTTCCGTACGCATACGCTTTGAAAGTGTACGCGTACAAGTGCGTACGGTATTTTTTTGAAAAGTATATGTAAATGTATTTACCGCGTACTCGCGTACGCGTATTTGTCGAGTAAACGTACGTACCTTTTAACAACTCTGTTCCGTTTTGCCAGGCTATTTTTCCATTTTCTGGCTCGATTTTCAGTTTTCTGGCATTTTTCCATTGTTTTTCCAATCTGTATTTATCTTTTTCCACTATGGTGTTTTTAACTACCAGGTTCTTCTGTCATTCATAATTTTTATCTGTATCCAAATCTGTAAAAAACACAAAGTAATTTTGGACACATACTTTGCGGTCCGCTGAGTATACTTTTTACTGTTCAGTTACATCAAAGTTCACTTTTGCTAAATTCTTTTTGTTGTTGTAGTGTATTTTTGCAACTTTTTGATGATTTTTTGTTGGTTCAGTTAAGCTTGAACTACAAGTGAAGTTACTGGCATGATCCAGAGTTGCAGAATGTACAGCTACCTGTGATGAAACCACCGAAGTCAGCGTCTTCTACCACCGAATCCGGCAACTCCAAGACCGTAGTGAGAAACGGCCTTTAGAGTGGTTGATTTCCCGTTGTAGCCGAACGTCCACTTGTCGACAGCCAAGTTGAGTTTATTTCGTAGTTGCGTGTTGAAAAGGGGGTTCAAATTGTTTCAGGTACTTTATTTCGATCAGATACAGCGTATTACAAAAGCGCAAAGTCTAGCGAGCTTCCTAATCGAAGTTTCTATCGCTAGCTTATTTTCGTTCAGTAGCTTGGGGTCCGCAGACTGAAGTAAAAACTTCCAAAGTAGCTAAGACACGGAAATCATGTATAGAAAAACAGCTACAGTAATTTCCTAATACAAATACACAAATAAGTCACAAATGCAACAAATAAACACATCTAGCCGAAACAGTTGCCTCATACTGCGCGTGCATACATTCAAACAATTATGGTAAAGAAATACCAGGTACAAATTGGGCTAATGGAAAAACTATTAATCTTGAGAGGCGCGAAGTCGGCAAACTCGGCCGATTTACTAATTTGCTTCAATTTGTCAGAAAACATTGACGCACATTGGAACTAATATAATAGGGTTCGAAACTGTAAATAGTAGTGCAAATGTTCCTAATGACGTAAATAGAGCAAGGTATATTCAATATAATAATAACAATCACTTCCTGGAAACGTATATTTCATAATGGACAAATTGGGACTTACTTAAGTAAATGGGTATAATAATTGAGCAGGGTTTGTAATATATTCTTTGGTATAATTTGAGTAGGGTATTTACCATAATGACAAAGTAAAATAATATAACTTGTGAGCAGGGTTATAATAATTATGCCTACGCGAAGGGCTTCATAAATACGTACAGTAAATGCTAGTTGCACACAGGGCACTATTTCTCTATTAGGACGCTGGCCTAAGTACATAAATATTTACAAGTTTTGACTTTCCCAAATTGCAAGTAAACCATGTAAATGTATATATAATAATGGTCAGAAAATTACGGCGAGTTGAATGAGCCTAATTTCATGTTAATACACCTAAAAATAACTTATTTGACCTTTAAACCTAAATATTCCACATAAATGTTTCGATAACTTATAAAACACTTTCCTAATTAAATATTCTCCATGGATAAATAATATAGTGCAAGAAATATATTTTGCGTGGTAAATAAATATAGTGCATGAAAAGTAAAATAGTGCAAATAAGTAAATGTGCGAATATGAGCCTAATTATCAATTCTCTGTATTTCTTTATCCATCCATTTTGCCACGGTCAGCACACTCCGGGCGGAAGAGTTGCTGTACCCCGTTGTTGCGGCAATGTCACATGCTGGTGGTGGTGGGCGCCAAAGTGATGAGTGGCGTTTCCACAGTTGCCTCGGTGGTGAACGTGGTTGTGCGCGAAGTTGTAGGCGTGCGTGAAGTCGTAGGTCCAGTTGCTGGTGATGCCAACGCCGACCTAGCCTGATGATGAAGCAGGTAGTTGCCCGTGTCGCTTCCTGCGCGTTCGCGTGAGGTGAATTTGCGGATATCAGGCATGTGAACACTGTCTCTGTTCCTGGCTCTGACTTGTCCCTCATCAGCTGAACTTTCATCTGGCTGAACGTATGCTGATAGTGACTTTGCCATTCTGTCCTCGGTTTCTGCTCTCCTGGCAAATCTGACGGACTGTGTTGAGTTGGATCTGGCTCTCCTCTTGATTGCTGGTCTCAACTCTGTCTTGCGTACTTTTCTTTGTGGATAATTGGTCTCTTTCTGAGTTGATTTCTTGATAGTATATCTGATGGCTCTGAAGCATAGCCATATGCATTTGAATGGGCACACTATGCATTTCCATATGCATGTATATACGCATGGTGGAATCACTGGCTTCCCTGTGGCAATTCTCCAATTGTACCACAGGTATCCTGCAGCTACGATTCCAGCTATCAGGATTGTGATTCCCAGCAGCATTGCGATTGTGTTGATGATCACTTGAAAGGGTCCTTTCAACATTCCTCCCATAAAGTTAGTGTACCCTTTTGATACTCCAGATATATAGTGACCATATGCCTTGCCGATTCCTGCTGCCGTCTGTCCAATTCCAGCTCCAATGCCTTCTATTGAATTTCTGATCACTCTGGGATCCAATGACATATCTGCTGTGTAATCGATCAACTGGTTCTGCACATGCTCCAAATTCTGTAGTCTCTGAATCTGGCCTCTGACATCCATGAAATTGGTCGCTCTGTTGACAATGTTGGTGAACAGGTGAGGCGCGTCAAACGTGAAGGCCTGCCACTGTCCTTTCCATGTCATTTCAATTGGCGTCTCTGTGACATGCACCATTCCATGTGCGGACTTCCACTGTCCATGTTCATTTCTGTACAGGTGCGGTGTGGTGTGGCTGCAGTCCTCTTCTGGTGATTTCTCCACCAAGTCTCTGCTGCCTGGGCTCTTGAACCACAAGGGCCCATCTTTGTCTAATCTCATTGGTGTGTATTTGTAGCATGTCTCTCCCACTTTTCCTGTCTGATAAATTATGTATGGCTGCACTTCCTTGCATTCCCAAAACATAATTGCTTCTCCAGCCCATTCTGCATGAACATCCTGTCTTCCCAGCATGGCTCGAATCCCCAATGTTGGATCGATACGGAAAAGCTGAGTCAACATGTCCAGCTGGTTCTTGCGAAGTTGACATAGCTGATGCCATACAATCGCAAATTGTGCCTGAGTCATCTCTCTGACCACATGTTGCAGGAACTGAAACTTGGAGTTTCTGTCGTCCAATCTGGCATACAATGTTCCACTGATTGTTGACTCTCTTGCCTCCACTATCTTTCCTGGCATTGCCCATTCCACAGGCACATCTTCTCTTCTGTCAAACTGAATGAATACACCTCCTTGATCGGTGTAGTACGTGTCTCCCGGGACACATTCTGAGCCAATTGGCCTCTTTGTCTTGTTGCTGTGGGAGTATGCTGCCTGCAATTTTGACACAATAATTGTCTGGCCAGATATTTCTGATTTGAATCTGCCAATTCTCTCATATGCACATTGATGCTTGAAGTTCTCTGTATCCCACACTGTGATTCCATAATTGTGGTCTCTGCAATGTCCCATCATGGCTCTGCACTGGCTGAAATCTTGCAAGTCGCTGATTACAGTCTTTCCATCGAGTGAAGCCACAGTTCCTTCTTCCATGTAGAAGTTACTGACGACATTCTCTTTGTCATGGCAACACCATGAATATTCCACATTCAAGGTTTGATTGGTTGTCCACACTCTGGGCTCCATTTCCACCAAAGGTGTTCCTCTGAACATCTTGTGAATTCTTGCATAGTTACAGGCTACCACGCCAACTTGCTGGTATTTCTCAAAATTGCCTGTAATGCCTTTCGCTCCCCAGAAACTGGTGTGTGTGATGATCTCTTTGATTCTGATGTAGCATCTGTATGCTTTCTCTTTCTGTGGAATCTGTCTCTGTGCGTAAAGTGTAACTTTCATTGCCTTGACAAAATTCCTTGGTGGGATATGGCACTGCACTTCTTCAGGAACTGTAAGTGCATGTCCATGCCTCCCACTGGTACAAATTTGGTACTTCTGGCTTTGTGAACTGATCACCTGTTCCACAGGATGATCTTTAATTGCATCCTTGAATCTCTCATAAGTCTGCATTTCTCTGACAGATTTTGGTGGCCATTCTGAAGGCAAAGGCGGCAATCCATGATGCGCTGCCAATGATGGTGGCCTTACTGTCGAGGTTTCTAGAACGTATGTTCTGGAAAATACTTCGCTGTAAGCTTTGCCAGCTTTTCTCAGCGTTGCTGACTCTGACATGCCTGTCAGCATCAATACCATGCACAGCATTCCAATCACCAGACTGCTGGTGGTTGCTGTGGCTTTCCCTGTTGCATTCCTCAGGACTCTATCTGGTGCTGAGTTCCTCTGAGCAGGGTTTGGTACAGAGTCTCTGTTCGAGCTCTGATTTCTGACATGTTTCTGGACAATTGCTGGGTCCAGTAAATCCACTTTGACTGTCACTGCTGTCTCTGGGATATCCATTGTCTTTGAATTGATTTCCAGCGGATACAATTGATTGAGTGGTCTGCTGACCACATTTCTGTTGGCAGTTCTGACTTTTGCTGAGCGAATCTGTCCATCTTTGCTGGGCTCTAACTGCTCGATGCGACCCATCCTCCATGCACCTCTGGGCATGTTTTCTTCATAAATCAGCACAACTTCATTCACTTTGGGTTCTTGAGTCGCTGTCAATCTGCCATGTTTGTGTGTCACCTGAGTCCTTTCCCTCAAGCTCGGGATATACTCTTGATGCCACAAGTCCCAGAACTTATCCAAAGTTTGCTGGGTTGTCTCCCAATATTTCTGCAGTTTCGCTGCGTTATCCATTCTGGGCACAAATTCTTCATCTTTGTCTGCGTCAAACTGTGGTGCTCCAATCTGACCTTCCCCTGTCAGGAAGTCCTTTGGCGTCAGCACTCTGAGGCTCTTTACATCACCATAGATATAAGAGATTGGCCTGCTGTTGATCACTGCCTCGACTTCTGGCAAAAGTGTCAACAATTCTTGCAGAGTTAACATTCTGTGCCCCACAGCTGCTTTGAAATGTTTCTTGGTGATGCCCACCATTCTTTCATAGACTCCTCCCTGCCATGGTGCCATAGGAGTAGTCATGTTCCACTGGATTTGTTGCTGTGAGCAGTAAGTCTGTACTGCTCCACTTTTGACCATTTCTGACCATTCCTTTCCAGTATTGATGGCCTTGTCAGTGCTTGTGCAGAGCACTTTCTCTGTCAATTTGAATTGCGTAGCATTGTCTGAAATCACTGCCTCAGGCTTTCCACGCCTGGTGATGAATCTCCTGACTGCGTTCAGGAATTCCTGTGCTGTCATGTCCAGCACACTTTCCAGGTGAACTGCACGTGTCACCATACATGTGAACAAACAGATCCACATTTTCCTGTGATCTTTGTCCATTTTGTACCAAACTGGTCCCAAATAATCCAAGCCCGTGTACTGGAACGGTCTGGCTCTCTGAACCCTGGTTTCTGGCAAATCTGGCATTGGTGGAAGCTGGTACGGCTTCGCTCCCAATTTCTTACAGGTTGGGCAGGTTCTGGTCACATTGTAGATCACCCGTCTGCCCTGTGTAATCCAGTACTTTTGTCTGATCGCTGCCAATGTGTGTTGCACTCCTGCGTGCATCAATTTCTCATGCTGGTCTCTGACGATCAGCTGAGTCACTGTAGCCATTGCTGGCAACAGTATGAGTGGCACTGTGACCTCCTGTGGGTCTGTATGCTCCATTCTGCCGTGGCACTTCAGGATTCCATCCTGATGCATTTGCACATTGAGCCATTTGATCAACTGCTGGTCTGCAGCTGTTTTCTTGCTATTCTGGCTGCCTCTGCTGTGGCCTGTTGCCAGAATCTCTGCCACTCTTTTGTAATGATTTTGTTGCGTCACTTTGATCCAATATTTCAACGCAATCTCTCTCTCTCTTCAATACTGATAATTCCCTGTGGTTTTATTGTACCACAGATACTTTTCATGATTTCTGACAATCCATTCTGACTGTCATTTTTGCTGCGCTTTTTGTGCATCTGTCGCACAAATCTCATCACGTATACTGTTGCATCCAGTAATTTTGTCAGTGATGAGAATCTCTGAATCTCAATTCCGAATGGGTTGCTGTGCTTGCTTTCATCAGCTTGCACATTGCTGGCATCTGGGTCACTGACCACTTGCTGTGTGGCGCCCAAGTAAATTGGACTGGCTTTTGGGAACTTGAGCTCTTCTTTCTTGATTTCTGCCATTACTTCTGGCGTAACTGGCTCCACTTTCGGCTCTGGCCATTCTCCAGTCATTAGCCATTCTGGTCCCTTCCACCACAGGTTACTGCCTTCCAACTCTGACATATTCATGCCTCTTGTGGCCATGTCAGCTGGGTTTTCCAGTCCTGCAATGTGTCTGATGTGCATGTTCTCTGTCTCGCTCTGAATTTTCCTGATTTCATCCAATCTGTTCTTGACAAAACATGCCAGTGGCTTCGCGGTTGTCAGCCACTTCAGACAACAGGTTGAATCTGACCATACAACTGTCTGACTGAATTTGACGTCCTTGAGCTCCTTGTGAATGAATTTCGACATTCTGCTGCCGATCAACATTGCTAACAATTCCAGCCGTGGAATTGTCACTTCTGGTTTCTTTGGAGCTAGTCTCAATCTGGAGTACAGCAGGCTTGACGTGCCGCTGTCATTTTCTGTTTTCTGGCATATGCATACAATCAACGAAAATGTGCAGTTGTGCATCTGCACTACTCTGATAATTCAGATTTCTGTTGAACTTGATCTGTCCAACTTTGAGCAATTCTGTCTCTAATTGCTGCCAAATTGCTGTCTGTTCCTCAGACAGGGGAGTATCCCACTCTTTGGCACTTGGTCCTGAATGCCATAACGTCTGCAAAAATCTCTTTGCTGGCAGTAGGACAGGACTGACGAGTCCCATTGGATCAAAACATCCCGCAGTCACTTTTGCAACTGTCCTTTTAGTGGGAAATTTGATTTTCTGGTCAGTTTCTGATAATTGTGATTGCTGGACTGTCTTTGGCGTTTTCAGCCACATCTGGTCGCTTTCTGTGTCCCATTTCATTCCTAGGACTGTTGTGACAATTTCCTTGGCTACATCTGACTCTGCCAATTGCCAAGTAAAGTTCTTATTGTTGCTGTTCCATTCTCTCAGATTCATCTGTGCCTCTGTGAACAGCACTTTGGATTCCTGGTACAATTCGATTGCTTTCTGCTCTGTGTCCACACTGAGGATCAAATTATCCACATACAGATTTTCATCGATCAATTTTGCATTTTCTGTGCCAGCTTGATTCAGGTGGTATCTGACTGTCAGCGCCAGCAGCGCTGGGCTGCAGATTATACCAAATGGTACTCTGGCAAATCTGTAAATCTGAATGTTGTCCTCCATAGATGGTTTCGTGGGATCCTTGTACCACAGAAATCTTGTCACATCTCTGTCACTGTCCTGCAGACTAATCTGCAGAAACGCTTTCTCTATGTCTGCGACCAGTGCAATTCCATGCAATCGGAATCGCATCAGCATCCCTACCAGCTGTGGTAGTATAACTGGACCGCGGTACATGCACTCATTCAAGCTTGGCATGCCTGGCGGTTTCGCTGAGGCATCATATACCTCTCTGACCTTTGTGGTAGTTTTCTCTGGCGTTATCACTGGTTGATGAGGCAATATATGGAACTTTCTGCCATCCATAATATCCTCTTGGACTTTCTCAATTACTCCTTGCTCCTCTTGTGCTTTCATGATTGCCTGAATTTTCTCCAGTAATTCTGGGTCTCTCTTGAGCCTGTTGGTGAGGTACCTGAACCTCTTGAACGCCATTGCTTTGTTATCTGGGAGTTCATGCAAATTTGGTTTGTACATGAACTTTACAGAGTACCGTCCATCTGGGTTTCTCTGTACACTCTCATTGAATTGCTTGATGGCCTCATCGTCCTCGACGAGGTCTGGCTGGTCCATTATGCCAATGGTATCCAGTCTGTCCATGTCTTTGACATTTGGTACAGGAGCAATTGACAACGGTGCTTCCTCGTACCACTTTTCTCTCTGAATTTGATGCACAATTGTGTTGACCACCACCGGATATGCGCCATCCGTGGTCCATTGATTTCTGTTGCTTGTCAGCTGCCCACCTCCCATCAGCAATCCCAATTCTGATGGAATGACATACAATCCTGACGGAAGTCTGGTGGTGCTGGTGTTTCTGGACATCAAGTCCCAGAAATAATTCAAGCCTACTATAATGTCTGGCTTGAACTTGCACTCTGTCCCTTTTTCCTTGGGAATTCTGTCTGCAAAGTAACTCTCATCCGGGAAGTACTTCTGCAGGTACTTTTCGTCCTGTTCTGACACAGGCACTTTGACTTGTTCTGTGGTCAACGTCGGGACCACATCAGCCACCATATCAACTTTCTGGCCATTTCTGAGCCGCATTCTGAATTCCACTTGCTGTACTACTTTATAGTGTGGCTTTTCATTTCCGAATGTGTACACCTGGATGTGGTGTTCACCTGTACTCTTCAAATTGAGTTTCTTGGCCACTTTCTCTGACATGTACGTTCCCTGGGATCCTGTGTCCAGGAACGCTTGAATCTGTAGTGGTGGCTGTTCAGGCTCCATCTCTGTATCCATTTCTGAAGCCTCAATCACGGTTCTGGCTGTCATCAACATTGACATATTCCTGTTTACTGACAGGTTCACTGACGTATTTTGTTGCTTTGTATTTGGTTCTGTAACCACTGTGCTGGATATGGTTTCTGTCTCTACCATTTCTGGTCCAGCTTCTTCCACAGTGACACAATTCACTGTGGCCTTTCTCTGTTGGCTCTGTGCTGGTCGACCGGCCATCGGCACAGACTTTCTGCCATTGTTTGCTGATTGCTGGCCACTCTGTTGACCATTTGCTTTGAATGCTGGAATTTGCCGTCCAGCGTTTCCATTGCTATTGTCACCAAATTTCTCTGGGCACACCGCAGTGTGGTGCCTATTGGACTTGCAATAGAAGCAACTTCTCATAAATTGACATTGATTCATGTAATGCCCTTTCTGCAGGCATCTCAGGCATCGCTCTGCCTTTGACAAAATCACTCTCCTTTCTCTGGCAGTTTTGAACTTTGGACACTTATCATTAAAGTGTAATTGCTGTGTGTCATTGCAGAACACACACGGCCTCCCAGGATTCATGAATCCAGCCTGTGGTGCACTCTGACCATTCTGGATCACAGACATGCTCCCTGTGCTGGTCCTTGGGTTCTCTGGCCCTCTGAATCGATTCCCATTGCCTTGGAATCGATTATTGAATTGCTGTGCGCGTGGATTATTCCCGAATCCTTGGCGCGATTGCTGAACTGGTGCCTCAGTTTGCTGTGCGTGCTGTACAGCCTCACTGAGTGCTAGCTGCTTGCCAAACAGCTTTCTGAATATTTCCACCATCAAGGCTTCCTCAGTTCCCTGTTCCTTCTGGATTTCTCTGAGAACCTCGGGTGGCACTTTCTGTTGCAGCTGGCTCAACAGCATTGGATGTTCTACTGATTCACCCAGTGACTCCAACTGCTGGAGCAGCCTTTCAATTGCATCAAACAAAATTCTCATATCCTGACAGGTATTCCTGGCCTGTCGCAACTTCATGATATTACTCATCAGCGTGTTTCTGACCACAACTGGCTGGTCATATCTCTTTTTGAGCATTGCAATTGCGGGTGCATAATTTTCTGCGGTCACACTCAATCCACTGATCATGCCAAATGCTGAACCTTTCAGCAAGCTCCTCAAGTATGAGAACTTGGAAATGTCCTCCAAATCTGTTCGATTGTGGATGTGGGATTCGAACATTTGCCACCATGATCGAAATTTGACAATTTCCCCAGTAAACTGTTCCACTTCCAGTTTCTGTAATTTGACGCTCTTTGCTGTGGTTGCATTGGTTGAACTGGCCCCCGGAGCAGCTCCCTGAGCTGTCAGAGCCATCTGGGCAGCCATCTGCTGTATGAATGCTGTATTGACTTCATACATGGTATTTCCGCTCTGTTGCTGGATCATGTCTTGCAACTCTTTGATGTATACATTCATGGCTGCAATTTTCTGTGTCACCAAGTCTGACATATTTGCATATTCCTCATATGAGTCTTGGTATATCTTTTGTTCTTGTTCCATCTGGTCGGGTTCGTCAATGTCCTTGACGACATCCCTCCATGCGTCAAATTGAGTTCTCACTGCAGTCATTGCACTTTCCAACTTTGCACCCTCCTGTTTGACAGATGCAATCACTCTTCTCATTTCTGTTCTCTTTTCTTCCTTTGTTGCTCCCGCAAATATCTCTGGGTCATATTTGGCATATTCTCTTGCCAATCTGCTGTCCACCCTGTGCTTTGCCGGCCCCAGGGTCTTTCTGATGTGACCCGTTGGTGAAACCATTCTTGCTGATAAATTTTCCTTCACTGTTTCTCTTTATAGTGCGTCTCCTGTGATGCTTATGACGCTTCTCTGCGTCTTTCTGTGTAGTGCTCAGTGCACCATGGATTTGTTGTGCCACGCACAATACCAATGCAGTCCTACAGGCCCCTGACGTGTTCTCACGCGTTGACCTTTACTGCACTGGCACCAGGTGTGTTCCTAAAGCCCCTGACGTGATTGTTTACACGCGTTGACTTCAACACACCGGTCAAATCCACCTGGACAATAAACAATTTATTTGCCCAGCAGTGTGCGCCCAAAGAGGGTCCGTACACACTCTTTCTGAGCGCTCTGGCGCTCTTTCTGGCACACCTGTGTGCCTCGTGACCACGCCGGCCACTTGCTTTCCTGAGCGGCTCCTGTGCCGCTGTGCGCAGTGCTGCGCTTGCCGTGTCACCTGTGACACGTCTCTGTGCACTCTGGTGCACTTTCTGATTCTGGGCAGTATTTCTGTACACTGCTCTGCAATTGCGCCTGTGCAATGCAGAATTCTGGCACTTTTGTGCTGTTTGATCTGATGGTACCGAGCAGGCACAGCGTGTATATTTAATGGGAGCTCCGCAAAGCCCCTACACGCTACCAAGTATCCTAATACTTGGTTTTCAAATCCACTCTCTGTCAGCTACAGCCCTCTGTCAGCTACAGCCCTCTGTACACTGATACCCCTACTTTTGCACTTCCGAGGTATGAGTCCACTCTTACCCAGTGGAGCGAGGGACCTCCGCGAATGCCCAAAAAACAGCCCTTTGACTAGCGTGGCTCTGTGGCGATCCTGTCTCCGTCAGGTCACCCTCCCTTGGCATAGGAAGGACGTGCGAGCGGTCACTGGCGTCCGGATGTCCAGGAGCGTCCAGCGAAAGTTTGACCACCGTCCGACAATGACTCCTTGTCAAATGCCGGTGCCGCCCAGCGTCTAGCACCTTGCCAGAACACTGGTGAAAGCTGCCTGAAATCCTGACAGGCTTGTCAGAACTCCAATGTCCTCCGCGCGTGAGCGTAGAACCGCTCCCAGGATGTAGACAGGAGTGCCGTGACTTTGGCACAATGCTGTCTGCAAATCAACAGCCAACGCTCAGCCAAGGCCAATTGATGTTCAGCAGGACTTTTGAAGTTCTGCCAACTGCCGCACAATGTCCGTTCCGGCTTGGTGATAGCACAATGTCATGCAATCACCCTGCTCGCTGCGCCATGTGATGAAACCACCGAAGTCAGCGTCTTCTACCACCGAATCCGGCAACTCCAAGACCGTAGTGAGAAACGGCCTTTAGAGTGGTTGATTTCCCGTTGTAGCCGAACGTCCACTTGTCGACAGCCAAGTTGAGTTTATTTCGTAGTTGCGTGTTGAAAAGGGGGTTCGAATTGTTTCAGGTACTTTATTTCGATCAGATACAGCGTATTACAAAAGCGCAAAGTCTAGCGAGCTTCCTAATCGAAGTTTCTATCGCTAGCTTATTTTCGTTCAGTAGCTTGGGGTCCGCAGACTGAAGTAAAAACTTCCAAAGTAGCTAAGACACGGAAATCATGTATAGAAAAACAGCTACAGTAATTTCCTAATACAAATACACAAATAAGTCACAAATGCAACAAATAAACACATCTAGCCGAAACAGTTGCCTCATACTGCGCGTGCATACATTCAAACAATTATGGTAAAGAAATACCAGGTACAAATTGGGCTAATGGAAAAACTATTAATCTTGAGAGGCGCGAAGTCGGCAAACTCGGCCGATTTACTAATTTGCTTCAATTTGTCAGAAAACATTGACGCACATTGGAACTAATATAATAGGGTTCGAAACTGTAAATAGTAGTGCAAATGTTCCTAATGACGTAAATAGAGCAAGGTATATTCAATATAATAATAACAATCACTTCCTGGAAACGTATATTTCATAATGGACAAATTGGGACTTACTTAAGTAAATGGGTATAATAATTGAGCAGGGTTTGTAATATATTCTTTGGTATAATTTGAGTAGGGTATTTACCATAATGACAAAGTAAAATAATATAACTTGTGAGCAGGGTTATAATAATTATGCCTACGCGAAGGGCTTCATAAATACGTACAGTAAATGCTAGTTGCACACAGGGCACTATTTCTCTATTAGGACGCTGGCCTAAGTACATACGTAGTACATAAATATTTACAAGTTTTGACTTTCCCAAATTGCAAGTAAACCATGTAAATGTATATATAATAATGGTCAGAAAATTACGGCGAGTTGAATGAGCCTAATTTCATGTTAATACACCTAAAAAAAACTTATTTGACCTTTAAACCTAAATATTCCACATAAATGTTTCGATAACTTATAAAACACTTTCCTAATTAAATATTCTCCATGGATAAATAATATAGTGCAAGAAATATATTTTGCGTGGTAAATAAATATAGTGCATGAAAAGTAAAATAGTGCAAATAAGTAAATGTGCGAATATGAGCCTAATTATCAATTCTCTGTATTTCTTTATCCATCCATTTTGCCACGGTCAGCACACTACCACAATCAAAGCCAAACAGGAAAACCTGCATGCAGGTTTTCCTTCTGCAAATTTGTCTATTACCGTGCAAATTTCACTTTATTTTTTCTGTTTCCGTGAAAATTGCGCTTTCCATTTTCCGTTTCCGGCATTTCATTTTTCCGTTTTCCGTTTTCCGGCTGACTTTTTTTATTTTACCATTCCGTTTTCCGTTTTCCGCTCAGTGAAATTTTTTTACCTTTCCGCTTTCCGTTTTCCGGCAGAAATTTTTTTTTTACCTTTCCATTTTCCGTAAAAAAAAATTTTTGACACCCTAGTCACCGGTATGTGATATATTCCGGTATTTTAACAAGTCTGATGTGTAAGTGGTGCTGCGCACACTATACTCGGCGTACATGATACTCTGCCGTCGCACTGATTTATGTCGCGTGTTGGAAGCGTGCCAATGATTGTTAAGTCATGCGATTTCCGTAAAAAGATGAAAAAATTCATCGATGTGAATATGTTAATGAATAACATTATAACAACAATCAATTTTGTCATATTTTTATGAAACTCGCACGCGCTAACCATCGTTGGCACACTTCCAGCGGGAACCACGCGTGCAGGGTGTAAAGTAATCGGAGTATACCTAGTTTACTTCCAGATTTTGGTAAACTCATAAATCGGGTTTGAACGCATTTGAGTTTACCAGAATGAGGTGTCTGTCAACTGCAGTTGATGGGGATTAAGGATAACCCATTCCAGTAAACTTAAATGCGTTCAAAGCCGATTTATGAGTTTACCAAGATCTGGCAGTAAACTAGTGTGCGCACACGCAATACATCTACCGTATTACCTCGAATAACTGGCTGAGGAATTTGGCTGAGGAAATAATAAACCTCCCCTCGAAATACTCCCCCTAAAATTGAATGTAAAGAGAACGTACATGACAAATACCACATATTTTGTGATCTGTACAATGCAGAACACACGTAAAAACCGATGATTGAGTGACGTCAGGGAAGGGTTTATGTGTATATATACAGTCATATATGACTATAAACACATGTACATCTATGTAATTGTTTGATTTTTATATACGTCTGAGTATGGGGAATTTCCAAAAATTTCTGGCGAAATAATAGACCCCCTCGAATAAACCCCCCTGGGGGTATTTCAACGTAATACGGTAGTCTGGGAAACAGGAATGTTTACATCAGGCAGGAACACTATAAATAAACTCGGCAGACATTATGCGAGTCAATGGTCTAACGAATTTTTGTACAAGTGCCATTCTAATTTCTAACCCAATTTCATTGAAATTGACACTTGTATTTCATGCTTACGGATGACCATCAATAAATTTTTCAATTAGATAAGTGAAAAGTCACCTACGAAATTTGAATTTAAGATCTACACTTGATAAATATATGATAATTTCTTATTATTACGTGCATAGTGAGCATTTTATGTTATTCAGAGCAATTTTAGATTTTCAAAACGATCCAGATTTCGCTAGTGGTGTACAGTGATTAGGGTAGTTCTTCCCTTGTTCTTTCGCACGCACACGACCGTACTTTTTTGTTGGAATTTGCCCGGGCTGTTACAATAAAATACCTCGCTATCCGCTTTCATATGACAATATGTGTGTCCAGTTTATCCTGTTCTCGCATAAAACGTCGGATTGAATAAGATTTACTGTGAATCGAATGGAATGCATTCATTCAAATACAAAATTTACTAACAATTTTAACGTAATTTAAAATTGGTACCAGAGTTGTGCAAATACTGGTATTTTTGGAAAACGTAAACGTAAACGTAAATACCTTTTCCAAATCAAAAGTATAAATACTAAAACGTAAGGTATTTTTAAAATACCAAGGAATACGTGAAAAAAAAATGTAAACGTAAAAATGTTACACACAGTATTTGCCATTGTGCTTTGGAAAATACCATAATTTTCACCTTTGGATGGGTAAATCGCTCCATCTGCACCACTTTCTGTTGTAAGTGTGGCCAAATCTAACTACGCTGGTTATTCTGGGGGAGTCCCAGACCCTGTAAAATGCTTTGTAAAATGTCAAATGGCATGCAAAGTGTCTAAAGTCATGCAAAATGCCCTGGAAGGTGACCAATTTTTGCCATTTTGCTGGGCATTTTACATAAATTTTGACATTTGCATGAAATTTTACATTTTACAGGGCATCCTACAGAGTCTGGGATTGGCACCAGAGCTTGCACTCGCCCCTGCAGTTTCAAACGTGTGCTACTCACAGTCGTTGCAAGTGGCATCGTCGGAATTCATCACAAAAAATTTATAAACGCAAGGCTCTACAAACAAACAAAAAGGTTTCTGTGTTCAGCATTTGAACACATTTTTGAATATGTACCCGAAATTCCATGTGTACGTGCAACTTGCACGGTGCAAGCATGCAGTCACTTTTTACATACACCGCTTTTTTGTAAATACAAAAACATGTTGCATTTATGCAAAAACAAAGAATATTGTTGGCTGCAGGTGGTGCGGCCCATTTGAACATGTGCACGTGAGAACGATCACAAGTTTTTTACGTTTTCCCTAGTAGCCGGGTATTTTGGTCAGGAAAACGTAACAAAACGTAATGGTATTTTTGGAAAACGTAAACGTAAACGTAAGTATAAATACCTGAATAACCGGGTATTTCGGGTAAACGTAAATACGTTTTTCCAACTCTGATTGGTACGTAAGGCGAATCACTGACTCCTTTCGTGTCTGCCGAGTTTACGTATACATTTTTATTTTTACAAAATTTGGATGTGTTTTGTAAAACAGTTTTTTATCCCACCTGAGAGATCAGTTATGTTATGAAAAAATTTCCCAATTTTGTTATTTTTATGGAAAGTTCACATTGATCGGGTAGGGTGGGAAGAGGCATTTCTTATTAGTATGAGTACTTGAACCCCTTGACTCATGAGAATTGGATTTTTTGGAAATTTTCACCCTCACTGCTAAAATTGATGTAAAAACTTTTGTGCGAAAAATTGAATTTGTGTACAGTGTTTATTTACTTCCTCCAGTGCGATCAATCAAACACGATAATGTTTGAGCTGTAAGTTCTGTCCTGGTACATAAAGTTGACACATTTCAAAAATGTTTTTTTTTGCGTCTACGTGGAAATTTGCAGCAAATTTCCAAGTTTACACAGCTAATAAACTTGACAAATAACAGCAGCTTATTAACTTGGGCAACTTCGGTTCATCAATTTCTTATGAGTCTTTTTATCTTTGAGTCAATGAAAATTTTTTCAAACAAAGGTAACATTTAGTCATGAAAAAAAATCAGCATAGGAAGTTTCTAATGGTGTGTCATTTTCAACAATGTGTGTACCGTATTACCTCGAAATACCCCCAGGGGGTTTATTATTTCGCCAGCAAAATTTGAGGGGGGGATAATTCGAGGGGGGGTTTATTCGAGGGGGGGGACTATTATTTCGCCAGAAATTTTCGGAAATTCCCCATACGCAGACGTAGAAAAATCTAACAATCACATAGATTTATATGTGTTTATAGGCATATATTACTGTATATACACAAAAACTCTTCCCTAACGTCACTTAATCATCAGTTTTAACATGTGTTCAGCATAGTACAGATCACAAACAGCGGTATTTGTCACGTACGTTCACGTTACACTCAATTTTAGGGGGGGTATTTCGAGGGGGGGGGGGGGTTATTATTTCCTCAGCCGAAATTTAGGGGGGGTATTTCGAGGGGGGGTCAATTCAAGGGGGGGGGGATAATTCGAGGTAATACGGTATGCAGGTCTGTTGTTTTGATTTACGTCTGCTTGTGTGTCTGTGTGGTTTTATTTACACTATTTGCATGCGCAGCGAGTCACGGTTAGCGTTCCAAAAATGGTCGATTTTGAGATACCGTATTACCTCGAAATACCCCCATGGGGGTTTATTATTTCGCCAGCAAAATTTGAGGGGGGGTTAATTCGAGGGGGGGTTTATTCGAGGGGGGGTTTTATTATTTCGTCAGAAATTTTCGTAAGGATCGTAGTAAATAGTAGGCATTTGCGTACCCAAAATAGGTAATAAATGTGTCCAAACAGGATATATTTGGACATAAAAACGTAGATAGCTACACAAACTACTCTATGTGTAGCTGCAATGCAAATTAACAGTAATATACATCATGTACATTGCGTACATGATGTATTTATTATGTACATGACGTACATCATTCCGAAGGGGGGGGGGGGTATTTCGAGGGGGGGGGTTTATTATTTCCCCAGCCCATTTTGAGGGGGGGTTAATTCGAGGGGGGGTTAATTCAAGGGGGGGGGATAATTCGAGGTAATACGGTAATATGATAAAATATAATCTCAGAAAATCTATCTAAAGGAAATCTCTGGGAAAGTCCTTATGCTTAAAAAATATCTCCCTACTGGAAGTTGCATTTTATTGGATATTCAAGGTGTTTGGGCAATATTTACAGTAGTAGACATTTGGCAAAGTAGATATTCATAGAATAAACAGTTGTTTGCTGCTTCAAGGGTTTCATTTGAAATTACAAAAAAGTCTTCAGACAGAGTCATGTGAAACAGCCAAATGTGTAAACTTTTACTTCAAAAACATAAAAGTTCAAAGCAACATTGCTGCAGAGTCCTCTCACTAAAATTTAACCACATCTCTTGCATTTGAGGTGTGACTGAAAAGTCACTCAGCAGTAGTACCAACTCAAACTAGATAAATGAGTCACTATAAACTCACACAAACATGCAGTGATTGCATTTAAAATGTTTTGAGCAAACTTTGTGGCAAAATATGAAAAAAAACACCAAATGCAAATTCCCCAGCAGTCAGATAATGTTCCACTAATATTCCACTGTTGGAGACTCAGCAGCTATGGACATCCAACACCCTGAACATTGGCATAAAACACCCCTGGGCATCTCAGCATAAATATGTAGCACATTACCATTGTGCCCTGACAAGCTGGTGCCAATGTCTGCCAGTTTCTGAATAAGGCTGCCATTGTGCAGTGCATGCTAATTGCTAATCTGATACCAATGGCACTGCACACATGTGCTTGGATGTGCAGTGGTGGTCCAGGAGCGTGTCCATGTAGATCGGTGTTTGTTACTGATTTTCCACATCGCAAAGTGAAAGTGAAGATGCATGTGTGAACTTGCCTGCACATTTTTCACATTTACTGCCAAAATCTTAGCTTGATGTACAGGCTAAATTGTAAATTATCTAATAATTAATTATCACATCTCTTCCATAGATTCATGATTTATTTGGTTACCTAGTTTCCAAAATAAATCTCTTTTTTGTGTTAAGTTTAATGCTGTTTCATATATTTACCCAAAAAATTACACTAAAATCATTGCCTTATGTTCCCTAATTATATGCCAGTGCAAAATAATTCCTCTTTAGATATAAGGTACACAACCAATGTCCAAAAATACATCCCTTTGACAGAAATTGCTTTGGCACTGCAAAAATTAGTAACTGTAATATACCAGAAATTAAAATCTGGTTATTTGTCATAGAGCTGCCATTCTTAAGTTTCTCAATTTGATTGACAGATCTAAGAAAGCTGTCTCATCACTGTTCTCATCCATTCTATTATTGGTAGATTTGTAGGTAAATTGGTCAATTTCATCAGTGCCATTTTTCATTGTTGTTTTTGTTGTTGTAAAATGTTGTTTTTTAAACCGGGTCATTGGAAAACGTTTTTTTCCATCCGAAAGTGTTACAGAGCAAATGTTCTTTTCTATACTTTTATTCGGGAATCCTACAAGTTCTTTAAGCCTCGTATCAACTGTAAGGGTATAGGCGCACTGAACAAGTGCAAACACCCTAAAATTTTCAATTTGTTTAATTTTCCCAACACTAGTTCACAAACACTATCTATAAGTAGCAAATATAAAATAGGAATTTCTTAATTATAATTTGCGTCATTACCATTACACAACAGGTAGACTTTTGTCGCAAACTAGGAGATGATCTCATTATATTTAGTATTTAGAGACGCTTTTTCGCTCCACATGATTGAGTGTTATGGCATTTTGAAGACGCGCGCACCCACAGAACCTTTGTAATCACCAGCAGTATACTCGGCAATACTGCATGTGAATAGGTTTTTACTTAATTGCGCCAACTACCAGAAAACGGCAGTCACTTGGAGTTTTGCTTTTGGAATAAGAAATACATCGATGAGATAAAAAGGTAATTACCAAAAAGACCAGGCCTGTAGATGGAAGTGAAGCTGCAAAGGACTCACAACCTGGACATTTGAGCCACCGCTCATGATGTCCGAAATGTCACTTCTCACATCCAAATTGACTGCCTTTCTTTGGTGGATTCATTCATGATTTGCTACATAAATTTGTTGGTTCTTTTTAACAATTTCGACTCAGTACTATATAACTTAACTTAACAACTAAAACCTAGAATCAACTAATCATAAATACCGGAAGTAATTAAAAACACCGCAGTCAAAACTTTATACCTAATTAAGCCATCAAAATTAAATCTCGTTTTCAAAATAGACTAGGGTTGGGAAGTTGGCACTTCTACCCTAGGTTGGTACTTTAAATCAACAGCTTAAATACTCAATTTATCAGAAGTAATCACTTAGAACTTTTTTCACATAAATAAGTGAAATGTGTTGGAAGCGCAAATACAACGAACACGCTACACGTTGGCGGCGGAATACTGGAACTATTGTGTTATCGCTAAGCTAGCTACTGAAGCGATAAGTATCTCAGGCAAGTGACTACAAAATTGTAACTATTTATACTCGGCGGACCGCAAAGAATGTGCAGAATCCTACCATAATTTAAAGAATAAAATCTTGTCTTAAATTTCGTAATCAATTATTCCATACTAAAAAGGGAATAATATGATTGCAAAACTGTATAATTTTTGGTTCATTATTCAGATGGGTTTTGGTAGGTTTCCATACTAAGTGTGATGTCCGCCGAGTATACCTATTATTATATTCGAAAACGCCATCGCGCTGGCGTTTGATTCATGTCAATTCGTGCAGGCATTCGGACGAAATTGTAGTATACCTATCTGTTAAAATACCGGTGCTGCATGTTAGCAATATCTGGTGTTTGGTGCTAAAAATGTCACTATGGAACCATATCAGTGCTACTGCTGGTGCAGTGAGCACCAGGTGATGTGGGCGGCTTTGAATATCATCAATACAATCGCTCATTTTGCCGCTCGCCATGTGCTTATGTGCCTTAGAATTGCTCACCTACGGGTAAATCTAGCCAATAGCCGTTTGGAAGGGCATGTGAGCAGTCGGTTTTCGCCATGGACATAAAATATATTTAGAGAGACCCACATCAGTATAACATTCTAAATGTTATGTGGCTTCACAATATGATTGGGCGCGCGCGGGGCACAGCCGTGAATCCATCATACGGCAGTCGCTTGTAACAGTTTCCCGGCTTTCCCATTCGTTCAATTGCCTTTTATCGCTGGCAACCTTTCAGGTGCGGACTGCGACCTGAAATTTACCTATTGCTGCTCACATTTTCGGACTTTAACTTTATGCTGTGTAGTAAATTATTTTTGAACTGTAGTTTATTCATTTTTTATTTTATTTCGTTTTCAGTTGAGTTTGAATTCAGTTTAATTCTCATCACAGCAATGTGCTAGTTGTCGCGCATAAGTTTGTACCCTTTTGCATACTTATGTCAGATATTTTACTAACTAGGTAAACAACGGTGGGAATAAAACTCCCTTTGACTCCCAAAACACCAAACAATGCTGTGCCAGCATGTGTTCACTGCACGTGGACTGTATGTGCTCCTAGGTTGTTGAAAAGTTGTTTTTATGTACGGGGAGTATGGAACACAAAGAACTGAGGTGCCAAGTGCCTGTAGACACAAGGCTTACCGTATTTCTCCATTTATAACACCTGGGGGTTATACAAGATCAGAGCAATTTTGAGCAAAATTTTTTAAAACTTGTATAACACCTGGGTGTTAAGTCAATGGGGGTGCTATACACGGAAAAATGTATAAACATAATATTTATTTATTTATTTATGTATTTTAGCAGTTTTGTTGGATGCACAACAACTAATCGTGCAATCAACATTGCAAACCAATGAAAACTGCAAAAAAAGAGCATAAAAATCCCCATGTTCTTTCATTTCCTGAATACAAACATCCCTATATATTTTTTGGTTCCCAGCGCAAAGCTAATTCAATGGGAAAAAATGTGCATGTGTGCCCTGCCGCGGAATTATAATGAGTGGCGCCAAACACTGTATTCAAACCATTCAATTCGAGCCATTTTTTGAAACTTAGCATAGCACCCCCGGGGTGCTATATAACTATATAACACCCCGGGTGTTATGCACGGGGGGTGCTATAAACGGAGAAATACGGTACAGTTCATGCAAGCACAGCTAATGAACGGACAGGTGCTAGCCTAGTTGTTTAGCACACTGTTAGTTATTCAAGGGCTGGGCCAAAATGCATTTTGAAGAGCTTCATATCATTACGTCAGCAAAGTAAACTACAAAATCAGCAACAATATAGGTCTAGCATTAGCAGAAATAATTGTAGAATAACATAACTGGAGGCCTCACAGTTCAAAAATAAATATATAGAAAAGCACCAACTGGCTACTGAATCTAGGTAGAAACTGGCTTTTAAGCAGGTTACTAATAGATCACATTACCATAAGACAATGAACATACTAACAAGTTCTACATTACATTACCATAATACAAATGAATAAATAGACATCACTTTTACATACTAAAGTTGGGAAAATATACACTATAAACAACTGCAATTTACATTACAAAGTTGCACAGTAAATATAATAATGTTGCACAAAATAGTTACCATTTTATCACTTTTTTGATCACTGAAACATAACATAAAAGCCACTTTAAAGTTACAAGAATTATTTAACAGACTACACAAAAACTCAAGTCAAGTACAAAATTAGTTTACACATCAATTTGCTATGGAAACTAACAAGTAACACTGTAAAAACCACTTTTACTGTTTCTACAGAATTTATTGAATATAAAGTGATTTCCGTTTATCTCAGCAACTATTGGTACCTATATGTTCTCTTGAAAGTTGCAACTTGGTGCTTATAAATGGACCGTTGCAGCAACTGCACAGACCCCAGTGTAAACAGAGCACCCAGGACAACTTGGGTACTCCCATTGGAGTGAAATCAGTAGATATCACAATAGTGATTGTCACTACGATGTAATGCAACACTCCTTGAGTGATTGCAACAAATAACTCCCAGTCACCACAGTGTTCTCCATTTATACCTAGGTCTGTTGCCAGGCAAAGCCCCCTCACTCACACCAGCCACCTCCCAAGAAAACAGGCACAGGAGTGAGAGAACTGTCAATTCACTGCACACTTATAAATAACACCTAATAAATACTTTAGTCACTACAATACCTAATAAATTACACATGAATATTATATGAACTAATATACATTTTAATGAATGGATAATTGACATAATTACGGGGAAACATGTAATAATTCAGGACTGCAGCGAAGTTCCATTCCGGCGTACCGTCCTGGGGCTGCAACCTTGTTGGTGGCGTGGCGGTGCACAGCGAACTTTGCGTTCACTGTGAATGCCCTGTGCACCGCGAGACTTTATCCAGCCACTCACAGTCAACAATCCCTCACAGGCACCTGACACTGCAGCACCACTCTCCCAACACCGCACCCTGCAATGCATGCACATTGCACTCACCATGCTCTGTATCTGCATGTAAACCCATGCCATAAATGCCTAAAGATATTTACTACATGAAAAATCCAATTTACATAACACTCTGAAATCATACAAAATGAGGATGTGATTATAATCGGGGTTACGGTAGAAAACTACACCGGTCTTATCTCTCTGCAAACTGGCACATTCAGTTATGTCTGCATTCCACTTCGCCCAGCTGGCTGAGGGATTGGGTGGGGAATTGCACTAGTTCCTAATGACTGTGGGGGTATCTACACATATTTATTAACAACATTCTAGTGTCATAACTTGATTTACTTACTGTGAAACACAAGTTTACAGTGCATTTATTTCCAGCTACAGAATGGCTTTTTACTATATTTTTCTAGTGAAAACTGGGATTGACTTAACTTTACACAGTAGCAAAAAACGATTTTCCATCTATGCAGCTTTTCCAGCTGTCATCGACACCTGCTTGTTCAGGTTTTATTTCACCTACACAGAATGTAAAATCTGAGTTTCTGTCAAAGAAATATGGCTTTGACATTCATTTGAATTTCCACTAAATAGTTGGGTGACTGGAACTGGAGGTTCTAAAATAACATCAGACTGGTATACACTTCATGTATACATGATGTATTTACTTCAATAAGTATCTAATTACTGTGTTCAGAAAAACGATTTTTTTAATTTTCAATTTATGAGTGGTCAGAAATCATTTCTATTTTACACAGGGGAATATTTTCATTTTTACACCATTTTTATCCTCACACATATTAGCGTTGAAATGCAGTGTGCGGTGCTAATGTGCACTATAAATGTACTATAATTTTCAAGTATTTCACACAATGGGCCCACACAAACTAGTTTACCAACATGAAACATTTTGGAAAACTGTTTTGACAAAACAGTTCGAAACACTGTACAGAGTTGTACGGTGCTTCATACTGTTTTGTCAAATCAGTTTTCCAAAATGGTCGAGCATTTCATGTTGGTAAAGTAGTGTGTGTGTGTGTGTGTTGGCAATACCGTAAAATATTACGTAGTTTCCTTTTGCATCATGTCTAAAATGGACACTTCCCGGTCCACCGATGGCGACGACACTTTTATTCCTACGTCCATTTTGGTCACGGGCGGCTGCGGATTTATTGGATCCAATTTTATCAATCACATTGCCAAAGTATGGACGAAAGCGACCATTGTCAACTATGACAAGCTGATGCCAGGTGACATTTCGTTGTTGCTAATGGATAATTAGCCGCCCGCACACTAGTTGACACACGTGTGTCAACTGGTCTGTGTCAACTCAGAGTTCGGCTTCACGTGGCGCAGAGCGATCTCCAAATGCACATGCGGCAAATTGCCGCATGTTGAAAAATGCATATAACGGCAAGTGCATGTGGAGATCAGACATGAAGCCGAAATCTGAATTGACACCTATCAGTTGACACACATGTGTCAACTAGTGTGTGGGATGCTATTAATACATGGCAGGTTCAACTATGATCATATTTACTGCGGTAAGATTTATTTCTTCTGAGGATATCAGTATTGTTTTGTCGTCACCGAACTCGTTCTTTTAACTTGATTCTCAAGATTTCCGTGGTGACTGCACTTTCAAACAACTTTCAAAACTAGATATCTTTTTGTTTTGCAAATATATCACTCACAATTTCAGGTGCAAACGCATGCAACGTGATCAAGCCGGTGCGCGATTCAGATCGCTATCACTTGGCCATTGGTGACCAGCTCAATGACAAACTATTGGCAAAGGTCTTTGAAACCTTCGAAGTAAGTGGGCTGGGGTGGCGTGGATGAAAATTTTTAGAGGCATAATTTGAAGATAATTCAAAATCAGCGTCACCTTATTTTCAGTTTTCAGCGTCACCTGTTTTCAGTAAAGTGTGGCCTAAGTTCGTAAAATGCATCAAACACGTGAGATTCTTCTAGATCTCAGGAGGGGGGGGGGAATGTCGCAAACATTCATTGAGTGTTTGAAGTAACAAACCCGTGAACATTCTTTGACGGTATTCTGGGGCCAGTTCCGCAAAATGAGAAGTGAGACATGAAATGGCAAAGGCGAAGTGAATTGGCAAAGCAAAGTGAAAAAATAAAAAGTAGTTTCTCTTCGTTTTTGCCATTTCACTTGCCAATTCACTTGCCATTTCACTTCGACTTTGCCCTTTTACTTCGCCTTTGCCATTTCACTTCTCATTTTGCGGAACTGGCACCTGGTATTTTAGCTGGCACTACACTTACGCAAGTGGCATTTTACAGTGTGCGAGAGTGGCCCCTAGCCCTAATGTGTATACAAATTCCCCCATTGTGTGGTGCATCGGCGCAGATCGACTTAGTGGTCAACTTCGCTGCGAACAGCCACGTGGACGACTGCTACCAGGACCCGGTGGCGGCCACGCAGAACAACGTGCTCGGCATGACGCACTTCATCGAGGCGTGCATCAAGTACGGCAAGCTAACAAAGTTCCTGCACATCAGCTCGGACGAAGTTTATGGTGTGTTTGGTGTTTTTATATGAATTGATTTACATATACCATTTTTGTTATGTAATTCCTCTGGGAAATTATTTTTGGTCGGACATTTTTGAGGGGGAAGCAATTCAGTAGGGGAAAATTATTCAAGGGCGAATTGTTTCTTCTTCAACATTTTCAAGCATGCTTCCATCAACTCATTTCATGAAATATGCTTTATTCACTACATATTTAACATGCCATTGTTCAAACTTAACACATCAAATTAACTAACAGGGGGCAAGGCAAGTATTCAAGGTGACATACGTATTTATTTACGTCAGTTACTGTATTTCTTCTAATAAAACGGCATACCTCCAATAGAACGGCACCTCCAGGCTCCAATAGAACGGCAGGTAAAAAAGTTGAAAAACGGCGCCATTCTATTAGAAAAAATACGGTAGTAAATATATGTTCAATGTTGTTACAATATACACATATGACGACAAGAAACAGAACTCATTAAGTCCCATCCCAGGCGACTCCGAATTGGGCGACAGTGCAATCCCCAAACGCGAGGACACTCTGTTAACACCGACCAATCCTTACGCGGCCACCAAGGCCGGCTGCGAGGCGATGCTGAACGCGTACAGGGTCAGCTACAACCTGCCCGTCATAATCACCCGCATGAATAATGTCTACGGGCCCAGACAATGGGACACTAAGGTGAGTGTGAGTTGACACAGCCACAGAGTCTAGACAGGCCTACAGGCACCAGTTGAGAATGACGGGATCTGTCTACTGGCTTCGATTCAAATGCGTCGCGAAACGACGTTCAAATGCACATATCGATATTAATTCCTTTCCGCATTGAAACACGCGCACTTTTAATATGTCCTGCAACCCTTCAACTAAACTTTCAGTTGACATGAAACCAGTTGACACCCAGTTGTTATTCTGTTTTTCTTCCGGAGCTGCTCGTTTACTAACACAAAGGGACTTCTTTACTACTCGTTCTCGTTCAGAAACTTGACGTTTGCTGGTGGCTATTTCCCGCCCCGTTTATTCAAAGACTACACTTATAAATACCGTATTTCTTCGAAATAACCCCCGGGGTTATTATTCATAGTTGAAATTAGGGGTATTTCGAGGAAAGCTAGCTACATAAAATAATCACGCACTGAAGATTAGTTATGTAAAAGCGCCATGGCGCTGGCGCCTGGCGCTAGCGCCAAAGCAAAAAGCGCCATTGCGCTTTTGGCGCTTGGCGCCATTTTGCCGTGGCGCCATTTGCGCTTTGCGCTGAACTCAGAAAAGCTCCATGGCGCTTTTGGCGCTTGGCGCTCAAGTTCTGGCGCTTTTTACATCACTACTGAAGATAATTCAAACCCCTCCAGGTGGTGCCGCGTTTCATTGGCTGCGCACAAAAGGGGGAACCATTCACGATCATGGGCGACGGTGAACAACTGCGCTCTTGGATGTTCGTGGACGACTGTTGCAATGGCATCAGGCTTCTGTGTGAGAGGGCCAAAGTGGCGCAGATCTACAATTTGGGTTGGTCGTGGATTTTTTAGACTATTGAGAGTTTATGGTCACGAAAATGTGTGAACAATAGAATGCAGTTTTAAGAAAACTTTTGGGGACATTAATTTTTATAGGCCATGCCAACCTTCAATAAAGTTAGAGCAATGCTGCTGCGGCACATTAGTCAATACATAGCCAATGCAGAATGTAGTGTCTGGTAGCTCAGTCGGTAAGAGTATTCAGACGTGCAGTGAAGGTGCCGGGTTCGATTCTCAGCCAGGGAACACGACATTTTGCACCTGGCGCACTAGCTGGTAAAGCTAGCTCTCCCAACTTATTATCATAAAACTTTTCTACAGGGACACACTTTGAGCTGTCAATCAAGGAGCTGGGGCGGCGCATTCACGCGGAAGTAACCACACAGACATTACCTATGCCAGTTGCGCCATTTGACACTGTGCCAATTCCAGACCGACCTTATAATGACCGCAGGTATTACATTGATACAAGCAAAATAGAGAGGGAAATTGGATGGAAGTGCGTTGTTCCATTTGAAGAAGGTTGGTTTTTCATAAATTAAGATTGTATCACTTGCCAATTTTTAGTACCTATCTACTGTACCTATTCCCTTGAATTGACCCTCCTTGAATTAACACCCCTTGAAATATCCCCATGTGTTTTCGAGCTGGGGGGAAAATAAACCACCCCTTGAAATACCCCCCTCTTGAATTATGTACATCATGTATGCAATGTACATTATACATATATTGCTCACTTTGCATCGCAGTGGCAGCTACACTTATAATTACTAGTTTGAGTAGTTTGCAAGTTGATATTATAAATATGTCCAATATACCCTGTTTCCCACATTGATTTCCGGTTTTGGTTATATATAAAAGCGTATTCTTGACTATGAATTTCATGAAAATTTCTGACGAAATAATAACCCACCCCCACTCTAATAAGTCCCCCTCGAAATTTCCCCCCTCTCAAAATTTCTACTCTGAGAAATAGCCTAGTGTAAAATCCATATTGGCCATATCAAAATATATTTTTAGCACCCTTTCCGTAATTACGAGTTGGAATTAAAATCACATAAAATCAGGCTGCTCATAAACAAACCAACTTCAAATCAGATATTGACAATTGATCGGGCTGCCCAAGTGGGCTGCCCAAAAGGCGTGTCGGGTAAATCGAGTTTGGTCTCAGGTCTGCGGCGCACGGTGGCCTGGTACATGCTGCCGCATCACGACGTTATGAGCGAAAAACTGTTGGTTTACGGCGCCCGCGGCTGGATCGGTTCCCAATTTGTCAAAATGCTGCAGAGAAATGAAGTGTGGTTGGTAGTTGATGTCTTCAAAATTATGAGAACTTGTTTGAATTGAGGCATCTAATTCTAAAAGTCGAAAAGTCCACAAAATGTGATTATGAGTAAATCGCATTTGTAGTTTCCGATCCAATTCCAGGCCCGTGGTGCATGTCCAATTTGACGCTCTCATGCTTTCCATTAAGTTCCATATGTTGACAATAAAGTGTCAAATTTTCAGCCCCTGCTCTCAACGTATATGTGAAAAATGGGATGTCCATAAAATTCCATTCGGTCAGAGCAAAACTGTCTCGGGGAGGGAAATGGAGTTGTCGCCTTCTTGCACGCGAGAACATTTTTGTTCCCGGGGAAGCCGAGGCTGCCTTATTGGAAAATTATGGACTTGTCGCCTTTTAGAAATCGGTTTCCATAGTGGACTTATCACATTTCTTGCGTTTTGTTCCCATAAAAAAGGAAGCGGAGGATGGACTTGTCGCCTTTTAGCACAAAACTAAGTGGACTTGTCGACTTCTTGCCCAAACTTTTTGCATTTTTCCCAAAAAAATGTCAAATTTGGCACTTTGCCACATGGGCATGCGAGGTCAAAAAATTTATGGAAAATGATGAAAAATGTGCAGAAGTAGCCCCAGATGACGTTTCCGGGCCTAACTCGAAATTTTCATATTTTGAACTTGTCGACTTTTAGAATTGGACGCCTCAATTGGATGTCATGCGCTATTGGTGTCGCGTCGATGGCACTAGTACCAACACAAAAGGAAACCACCATCATTTTGGTAAAAAATAATTCCGCTTACAGTTACAGGGTACTTCATCAAGGATCTATGGTAGTTCTTTCATTTTTGATGCCTGGCACGCACCAAGAAGGTATAATGCCACATTTGGCGCTTTGCGCTATTTGCTAACGGCACCAACATCCAGAAAGTACTTTAGTGCCGCTGTTGTTTGATTCCAGTGATCATACTTTTCCTACGATCAGGATAATCCTCACACAGCTATGTTGAAGCGAAACAACGTCCTGGTGCCGACACTGATGAACTGGTAGAGAAGGAAATCATTGAAGTTGCACCCAGTCATGTTGTTTGTTTGATTGGGAGGACTCATGGCCCTGGCAAGAACAATATAGAGGTAATTTTTGAATTATTTGAATTTAAATTTTTCAAGTGGATTTATTTTCGAAGTAAATAGCCCTTTAACTCAGTTCCTGGAGGGTGGCCCAGACAAGCTGAAAATCAACATGCAAGACAACCTTTATGGGCCTTGGCTGCTTGCCACCATTAGCAACAAACTGGGCATACACATGACATACTTGGGTACTGGCTGTCTGTTTCAGGTGAGTGTGAGATGAAACCATTTTTACTGAGATGAAACCATTTAAAAACAATGTACCTAGTAGAGTAGCCGTAGGGCTTTCATGAAAAAAAAAATGGACGAAATGTAGACTCAGTTTATAGAAGAGGGTGAAACCAGTGAATTCATTCATTTCAGAGCCATTACATTACACTAATATTCTCCCAATAGTTAAGCATTTGCAGTACAACAATGAGCATTGCATTGGCGGCAAAGGTTACTCAGAAGAAGATGAACCAAATTACTTTGGAAACAGCTACTCTGTGGTGAAAGGCTACTGTGACAGGCTTATGCACCACTTTGACAATGTGTTCAATGCCAGAATCAGACTGCCTGTGAACTTTTCTAATGATAGCCGTTGGTTTTTATTATTTATTTTTGTATTCACTCAACATTATATTTGGTTGTTTTACCTTTTATTTTTTTGTATTTACACAACTTTATACCTGATCTTTGATGCAGGTAATCTGGTAGTCAAGGTGGCGTCATACAAGAAAATTTATGATGTGCCCAATTCAATCACAATCCTGCCTGACATCCTTCCAATTGTGCTTGACCTGATTAAGAAGCGTTTTATTGGCACACTGAATATGACCAATCCTGGGCCACTGAAACACAGCCAGACACTAAAAATATACTCGTTAGTTGACTTACTCGACTTGTGTGTTATCACTAGTGATGTAAAAGCGCCAAAGCAAAAAGCGCCATTGCACTTTTGGCGCTTGGCGCCAAAGTTCCGGCGCTTTTCACATCACTAGTTATCACCCCCTGCCATGAGATTATGAGTTCACTTTGAAAATACAGAGAATTGGTTGAGAGTAGAGAATGGGAAATAATTGATGATCAGAGTGCAGAGGGAAAAACGATGAGTTCGAATAGATCAAACTGCACCCTGGACACAAGTAAACTGGAACAGATGTATCCAGATTTGAGGTGTGCTATGGATGGCATAAAAGAGGCTGTGCTACAGGTCTTTGTTTATTTTGTGTTTACCAACAATGCAACTGCTGTATGGTGCTCTGCATAAATTATTCAATATGCAAAAATACAATTTTATTTTTTAAAAATTCTTAAATTTTGTACCTTTTTTTGAAATTTTCCACTTCATTTCATTTTTTTTTCTTTAATTTTCTATTTCATTTTTTATTTTTATTTCTGAGATTTTTCCAACTGTAGTCAAAAGTTTAAAATGTTTACAGGTGGCACTGATCAGTGGACAGGTTGAAATTGAAAAGTTGAGACAGCATGGATTTAGGCCACGTGGAGAATGGTGATATGACTTGTATTTTCCATATATAATATAAATAGGTAGTGAGTACATTTATTTTAACAGTACACTGTCTTTTAAATGCTGTGCCTTGTTTATTTTTACTTAAAGCTGTTTTCTCCAGATGTTTATCAGATTGTGGAATTTCATGCCTGTCACGAAATAGGTACATAATTATGTACAATATCTTTAGAGGTAAATACAAACATCAACAACATAAAAAATCAACGTGTGGCACAAAGACATCTTTTCTAGTGCATCAACACATGAGCGCCACTTTTTTATTCTGTTAAGGAAAGTGAATTTACAAGTTGTGTGTTTTCTGTTATGTGTAGTTTACCAAGTTTGCATTTTGCAAGTTGTTCCTCACATTTATATTCTTTCACAACCATGTATACAAAACTGTAAACATACCCTCTTCATGAACTGCATGGTGTATTTTCCATTCTTTTCTTTCATACCATTTCAGAAATTTTTTTTTTAACTGCACTAGTTTAAAACATCAAAATCATGTGGATACTATCTACCTAAATACTCACAAAATAACAATTTTTCATATACCATTTGTAAGTTTTAACAAGGGAACTAAAGCTGGGTTCACACTATTGTCTTTCGGATTGTTGTGCCATTGTGCCTTGTAGTTAAAACATTTTATAATTATTGTTTTCAATGTACAATGACATCTGTGTTTACATATTTACCTATGTAACCTGGTTTTTACATTGTTTTTGACCGTTGTCAATTGAGAATGTCTTATTTTTCATTACACCAGTTTCTTGTCAAAATACCGTATTTGCTTGAATAATCCCCCTGGGGGATTTTTATTTTGTCCGAGTTTTTTGAGGGGGGTATTCGAGGGGGGGGGAATTATTCAAGCAAATACAGTATTGTTTGTAATTGCATTGTTATTAGCATTCCAAAAATGGGTAATTTTTGAAAAATATCATCAAAAATAATGTCAGAAAATTTGTCAAAATATAAATAAAGTAAAATCTAGAAAAAACATGAGAAAAAAATCATATTTTTGGGAGATTTTCTGATTTTTTTTTTGAAAATCCCAGAAAATCTCAAAAAAATAAAATATAAATACATAATTTTGTATATTTTCTGCTATTTTTCAAATTATAATTGTCCCGAGATTTTTGAAATGCTTATTGTGATATGTGACTAAATAGGTTGCATAAAGAAGGTTCACTGGCAAACGTGACGGTCGATGTTCTAATAATGAATTTTGTGGTCCATGTGCAGTGGCTTCCTTCTTATTTACACATCACCTACAATAAACTACAAATAAACTAGGTACCCATACTGCCATATTTTTTACAATTTTTTTAACGCCACACTTGATTCGAACCCTGGAAACTGCCGCATAAAAATATTGTCAAACGCAAGCCAAATCAATAATCATTCCATTCCAATGCCTCCAACAAAATCATACCAACGTGAATGGAGGTCATCGAACCGAGTATCGCGTGTGCCCGCGTGTGGAATATGTGACTTCAGGTGGATTTTCACATTTACAATTGTGAATCGATAAAATTTTGTGGTCATTGAAGATGTTTCAATTGTGGATTCAGGTTCCAAATGATCGTCGCTATGTGTTCAAATGTGCGGCATTCAGTTTGTAGTCACTAACACACTATCTTCACAAAATTTCCCTTGGTCTTTTTAGTCACCAATTACAATTTACACAAACTAAATACTGTAGGGCAACAGTTTGAAAAAAAACAAAATGATTAAAGAGGTGAAAATGAAGAAACAACTTGGCAGTCCCGTCTACCATAGAAACTATGGTTTGTTTTCGTTTTACCGTCGTGTTTTGCTGACTTTATACACTTGTTTTCATCCACTTCACATGAGTTTTTATAGTTTTTCTATGTTCAATTCATTTTTTGCACTATCCCACACAAACCAACTATGGGCACCAAAACTTGTGAGAATTTTGCACTTTTGTGTGTGTGTGTATTCGTATCATAAATTCGTGTCGTGTCGGATTCACATGGGCAGCATGCGGCCGGTGTCCATGTAAATGCACATGCATTCATAACCCAATCAAAGCATGACCCACATTTGCCAGCCGACCCGCTATTGCACACAACTCAACCTTGCTGTTCGTTCGTCAGACCTCAAATAATCTGATTTTATTGATTAAAAATTGCCCGCTCTACGAGTTGCACACGGTGTATGAACAAATTGTTATTTATGTACACGCCTAAACACTTGTTTTCGAGAGTGACATCATCAATATGTTTTTTCTGTGCTGCGAAACCGATCCATCACATGTTGATGTTAAAAATGTTGATGCGCATTACAAAGTAAGTGTTTTTAGAGGCGGACAGTACACGAATTAGTGATGGAAAAGCGCCAGAAAAAAAGGCGCCAGGCGCCAATGGCGCCATGGCGCCATTTGGAAATTGGGCGCCAAGCGCCAAGGGCGCCACAGAAAAAGGGCGCCAGGCGCCAAGGGCGCCATGGCGCTATTCGGAAAGTGGGCGCCAGGCGCCAATGGCGCCACGGAAAGAGGGCGCCAAGCGCCAAGGGCGCCATGGCGCCATTTGAGAAATAGGGCGCCAGGCGCCAATGGCACCAGGATAAATTAGAGCATACAATAGCTTGTGTGTGCAAAAATGTATCTCCAGCACTATAATGCACCAATACACTTAATTATTCAAGTTCTCCAGGATTTATTCAACAAAAACAGGACTAGGAACAAATTTATTTTGCATAAAATCATACTTACACATGACATTAATTTCATAAACAATGAGAATTGTCATTCTACAGAACTATGCATTCTCATTTCAAATGGATTTTTCCAATGGATGTTTTATTGAAGGGAAAAAAGGGATTTCATTATTTAACCTAATTTTAATCCGTTGACGTACAGGTTTGCAAGTTATACAGTCCACAATTCTCAGCTTTTTATCTGTCAGACGTTTCTGATAAAACTTTCAACGAAAGATTTCTGTCCACTCGCACCACTACGTCCATTTTCAGGTGTTTCCGTCTCTATTTTTTCCCATTTTTTTCATTTTCACAGCAATCACCTTGAAAAACTGCTGGCGCCATTTTGGCGCCCTTTTAGGTCAGGGCGCCAGGCGCCAAGGGCGCCACGGAAAAAGAGCGCCAAGCGCCAAGGGCGCCATGGCGCCTTTCAAAATGTGGGCGCCAGGCGCCAAGGGCGCCACGGAAAAAGGGCGCCAAGCGCCAATGGCGCCATGGCGCGGTGCCCTTTGGCGCCCCCAAATGGCGCCAGCGCCATGGCGCCATTCCATCACTAACACGAATACAACTGTCAATAAGCGGCGGAGTTGTTTTGCATTTGGCCCACGCCCCCGTCTCAAGTGGCAGTACCGTAATCACGCGAATAAATTCACGCATTTGGATTGAAACTTTCTGATTGCCACTGACATTTCAATAGACAGAATCAATAAGTAGCTTGCCTTTATGAAATGAACAAAATTTAAACCTGAGAAACTTCAATTCCATTGATTACGATAACAGTATGGTGTCTAGGGTGTTTACACTGCGTGAGCACTTCACTCTGCGATCGCGCCATATTACACGACATCCCGTCTGCGCAGAATTTTTTCGTGTGAAACTTTTCAATTTCAGTGAACCATACCGATTAGATTTACATTTCAGTTTACTCAGGGAGTTCCCGAGATTTCAGAATGGACCACCAACAAGCGAGAAATTTATCTTCCCGCTTGACAAGTAGCACATTCGAACCGGGGGCCGGAATCAACTTAGATGACGCCTGCTATTTGAATGCGACTTTTATTCCACCATCCACGGCGAGCAGTTTCAACAGTTCTAAACAGAACTCGAATGGAACTCACAGTGAAATGAAGGAACTCAGCGATTTGGATGGCAGATCCAGTGCGGCAAGCACCAGCAATTCGGATACGCCCCCGGATGAGAGGCATATTTATGAACAAGCTGGCATTTTGCCAAGTGCGCCAATTCAATATGAGAATGCCAATTTTGATACTGAAGTGTGTGCTGGAATTTCTCCAAGGAGAGAGTCTTACTATGAAAAAAGGAGGGAAGCAATGGGTGATTTTCAGTTTAATTTTTTTTCAGTTCATTGTTTGTTTACAGCACAACCATTTTTACCGGTTTGTTCTTTTTTTATGATTTACACATTTTCTCCGTTGTTTTATTTGTATCCGGCCACCGAGGGGATAGGGTCACGTATGGGAACATGGCCCACGTCCATTTTACCGGTTGCGTATTGCACGAACTAAAGTAAAAGCTCAACAATAGCTAAAACCGCTAAAATGTGCTCCATTTTGCTCATTTTCACCTTCATCGTCGCCACTTTTGCGTACATACATGGTTTTATACCTATTTTAAAGCTATTTTTAGCCCTTTTTTATTTATAGCAATTTTAAAATTTTGGCCGGCTGCCAAGTTCCCATACAGGTCTCTTCCCACCGAGGCGCGATTACGAAATAATATTAAAAAATTGGCGAAAAAAGAAAAGTTCGAACGATCTCTCGCAGCGCGCCGGCCTACGATGGCGCGATTTGACTGCTTGGAGCGGCCGCTGAGCATTTTCTTCTACAAACACGGCAAACTGGTATCCAGACATCCGTGGATTTTTATCCTCCTGCCCTTTTTCGCTTGCTGCGCCCTCGCTATTGGTGCGTTTCAACCGGTTTGTAACAAAGACTTGGTCATGAACCGGCCCAGTTAAATTCTTTGTCAATTAGCGATGTAATTGTCAGAACCAAGAAAGGTTGATCGTTAATACATGAGTGTCAGTAAAATTTACAAAAACTTTTTCAGACAAATATCACCTGTTTGGTGACTTTAACACCCTCTCCAGATATATTGAGAGAATTGGCAAGATTCCAGAAAAAGCAAAACTTGACACTTTACTAGTGATGTAAAAGCGCCATGGCGCTTGGCGCCGTTATGCTGTGGCGCTGTTCGCGCGTGGCTCCATGCTCTTGAAAAGCGCCATAGCGCTTTTTTCGCCCGGCGCCAGGAACAAAATGCGTTGCGCTGGCGCTTGGCGCTAGCGCCAAAGCAAAAAGAGTCATTGCGCTTCTGGTGCTAGGAGTCGGAAAACCGCCTTTGGCGCCAAAGTCATGGCGCTTTTCACATCACTACACCTGACAGGGTCCTAGTGATAGGATAACATTCGCTTTTCATTTCAAGCGCTGAACACAAGTTCATTTCCTCACAAAACCTTACCAACTCCAGGCGCCCTGCACGCGTACGTGGTCACAGACGCCGTTTACCTGTTCACGCCGAAAGACGCGCCCTCCAAAACTGAGCGGGCGATTATTCACGAAAAATGGCCGCTGCACGGCAATAACTACTTGCCCGGGCGGTCGGTCACCCAGAGCAGGGAGTGCCAGGTACATTTTTGTCGGGTTATTATGTGCTTAAATTATGGTGGAAATTAGTAAGCTAGTTGGCACTGTGCCAGAAAGTTTGTCACGTTATAATGTTATTGCTTGTCCATGCTTGGAACTTTGCCAGCAGTCCCGACACATTCGTCGTTGGCTTATAGCGTTTTTTGCCGGATACGTACGATTGTTTTGGATGAATAAGTATGCATTAATCGTCGTTCGTGTTCGGACTAAAATTAGAATCGGATGACCGATCACATCTCTCAAATAATTTGTACAAAAACCGCCTTCAGGTGATAGTACGCACGCGGGATGGGGGCAACATTCTGGATCGGCCCTACGCCCGTGCGGTCGACACCCTAAATCGATATATCACCGAAAAAGTGGTCGTGAGATTTGCCGACCGGCAGTGGACCTTCTACGATTTGTGCATGCGCTGGAAATTGGAACCGTGCCAACCGAATATACAAGTCAACTGGATTAGCTCGATGTATAGGGCGGGCCAGAAAATTAGCTTCCCGGTGAGCTTGGGGAATTGTGCTGAATTTCTTCGTTGTGTTGTTCATTTTAAGCTATTTTGTGTGCTTTTCTACCTATCTTTAGCTATTTCTCAAAAAATTGCGATTTTTCTCTCTTTTCCATCTTCTACAACTGGAAAAAGTAAAAACATTGCGTAATAAATCCCCCCACGCATTGCAACTGTCGCACCTGATAATTTACCATCGCAGACGCACCGAATTCGATTGGAGGGTTTCACCGAGGGAGGCGCGCCCATCTACCTGGCCAGCTCGTTGGGCGGCGTCAAGTTGGGCCGGCTGGCGCACGACACCCCCTTGGCCCCGGCCACTCCGAACGTGACCGACGACGCTTTTGTTGTGGGCGCCAGGTCCTGGCTGCTCGTTTATCAGCTCAATTTCCAGCCCGATAATATTAGCTTTGTCAGCGGATTGTGGGAAAAGGTCGGTTTGGGTTGGGTGATTTGGGGGTGTAGTTTTTGATCATAAAAAATATTCGTTTTTTTCCGAGGTTACTGCAAGCGTACAGTATATTGTCACGCATACGGTGCATGTCACGTAGATTTATTAGTGATAGAGAATAGTGTAAAGAGCAATAGGCTACTGCGCGCCACGCCTTTACCTTTCGACTTGAAAAACGACATTGGCGCCACACACAATGGATGTCAACTGGTTTCGGTGTCAACTCGATTTTAGTTCAATTTAGGTTGCAGGACAATTTTCAAGTGCACACGCGGCAATGTCGAAAAGGAATCAATATTGTCATGGGCATTTGATTTGGGCATGGTTTCGCAACCCGCAAACTAACATCCTTATGGAAACCAGTCTGCCCAGTTAACATCGGGTGTCATCATCAGATTGTCATCAACCGTGTCAGGGTGTTATCAACCTAAATTGAACTCAAATTGTGTTGGCACCTAAACCAGTTGACATCCAGTGTGTGTGGCGCCATTCAATTAGGTCTGCAAATGCAAACTCATGTGTTGATTCATTAACCTGCAATGCAATGAACTATAATACTCGGCGGACATCACACTCAGTATGGAAACCTACCATAACCCATCTGAATAATGAACCAAAATTATACGATTTTTTCATCATATTATTTCGTCTTGCTATGTAATAATCAATTACGAAATTTATCAGAAGATTTTATTCACTAAATTATGGTAGGATTCTCCGCATACTTTGCGGTCTGCCGAGTATACTCAAAATGAACCCAAGGGATCATTTCGTAAATGTACACGATGATGGTCAAAAATAGAAACTTTTGAGTGTGGTGTGGAAAAGTTCATGATCGGCACAGCCAATTTTTCACGCACAAAGATGCCATTTCTCAATTTTCCATTTTGAATTAAACCATATGGAATCGATGGCGCAGTCTTTCCATAAGTCGCTCGTCCTGCCCGTCTGGCGCGCCCCGCACTTGAATGCCTGGTGGAAGTGATCGATTTCAGTTCATGTGCCATATACACATTATGATTACGGTTTATCTTCTAATGGAAGACTTTTTTACCTGCCGTTCTATTGGAGGCTGCCGTTCCATTTTTTAACCACATCCCTCGTTCGAACAAAGCCTTATTTTTTAATGAAGCTTGAGTAGGGATGGCCGAAAAAGGTTTTTTTTCAACGTGAAGGTTTTTTTAAAAAAGACCGTTTTTTCAAAAAAGGCGTTTTTTCAAAAGCTCCCAGATATATATGGCCATGAGTCAACATATACAGGTAAATCTGACAGGTGACAGTACTTGTGATGTTATATATAGCCATAGAATGGCTGTAAAGTCATGGGATAGCATTATAAGTGGTGATTTCTGTCAAAAATATCCGTTTTATGTCGACTTATTATGTATATCGGCTTTTGTCGAATGTTCATGACTAAGCGAAGTTGGCCATGAAATAGTGTTTAAATTAAGTCGCAATTAGGTCGCAATTCATTAGCAGTGATTTTTCACGTGGCACATTGACTGGATATTATATACTACACTAACATATCACGGCTTATTATGAAACAATAGCATGAACAAATGGAAGCTTTTACACTAAAATGCCTCAAAACCAATGAAAACCACCACAAATAGTAAAGTGCAGGTGAAATTGCGCGCTTGCGTGCAAAAAAAATTGCAAAATACCTAGTGCTTTGTACTAAAAATTTTGGCCAAGGTTAAAAAAAAAACGGTTTCGATGGTCGGATTTTTTTATAAAATAAAACGTTTTTTATTTAAAAAAACCTTTGAAAAAACCCTCGGCCATCCCTAGGCTTGAGCAATATTTGAATATCAGGGCATCAATTTGAAATTTTTTCAATTGAATGCTTCGAACATTTTCGCCATCCATTGTTTATTTTCTTTTTGTGTTTTGGCACACTCGCAAGATGATTTCTTCCTGGCGTTCTATTGGAGGTGCCGTTCTGTTGGAGGTATGCCGTTCTATTAGAGGTATGCCGTTCTATTAGAAGAAATAATAAATAATTGTGTTGGCATTGCGCCAACTGGGCTAACCGGAAACGTGGCCTCTGGGCGCTGAGTAAGGGTCTGATTGAAAATTGTCGGCCTCGTGGACGCGGTCCTCCAGTATGTTGTGCGCTGTGCGGTGACAAGTTTCTCATCACAAACAGATTGCTGGTTCTGCCGGGAAAGGGGTTAAAAAGCCCAACCATATATCTTCGTAAATTTTTCTGTGATTTCGGTCGAAAATGGAAAAGATCATTCACGATGATTTTTGCAATTTTTAAGCTGCATTTTTTCTACCCGTGCCCGCCAGAGCCGATAGGTGAGCGCCGCCAGTGAGGTATCCGATAAAAAGATGGCAAATCTGTAATGTTTAAATAGTTTTCTCACCTCTGCGCATGCGGAAAAGTCCGAAATTTGTGCGACCATTTTCGAAAGTGTTACTGAATTGTCCCTGAGCTAGGCCGCTGATAGTAATTGCCGCAGTCATAGATATCAGAATGAATTTGGTAGTTGGCTTCATCGCAATTCCTTCCTCGTTTTGCCCGTGTGACTGTAGTGCCTTTTTATCTAACTTTATACTTGCAGCGCACTAATATTTTGGGATAGCGTTTTTGATTCAGCGAGCGCTGAATTGCATTTTAAATTTTTTATTTTGGATTAAACCAGTGGCGTAGCCAGGGGGGGGGCGGGGGCGGCCGCCCCACCCCCCTTCCCGGGCCGGACATAAAAATTGCCGAGAATGCCACTTTTCTATACCGATTTTGTAGGTTGTTTTCAAAAATTTTGCGCGCAAGCGCGCATTTCTTTCCTCGCAATCTATGTTGTTGTTATGTATTTACGTCGCATTAGTATAAATACCGCTTCAAATTACTAAATGCGGTACAAATTTTCAGACATTTAGGTATAAATTTTTTCTTATATTGTACCCATTGGCGCCAACGCCGACGCCAATCACGCCATGGCGCGGCGCCTACGAATGGCGCCAGCGCCATAACTCCATTTCGCTATCATAGGGCCAAATTTGAGGGGGGGGCGCCGCCCGCCCCCCCGTTCGCCGGGCTCCGTATACAATCCGCCCCCCGCTCAAAAATCCTGGCTACGCCACTGGATTAAACGGACACCCATCATGGAAATATTGAAGGAATTTGTAATCCTTAACGCGATTTGAATGCGAGCCGAATTTTTTACCATTAAAAGGTGTTGTGTTCTTTAGATTTCTAATTTCGGCGTTTATAAATAGATCCGCGTGCAAAAACGTTCAGCAAACACCGAAACCAAAATTCCAATGTGTTATTATGTTTTGAGTGGACATTCAAAGCTTACTGACGAGTAACACTTAGGGTTGGGAAAAAACGTTTTTTTTTAACTCGGATGTTTTTTAAAGACGTTTTTTTAAAGCTCCCAGATAGGCCCCCCACACGCTAGTTGACATCGGCGCCAAATGTCAACTGGTTCCATTCCCAATTCAAAGCTTGCGTTTGAACGTCGATCATCGGCTCGTCAGCAAGCTTTGAATCGGGATCAGCACCAGTTAACATTTGGTGTCAATGTCAACTAGCGTGTGTGGGCCCATATGACCTTGGGTCAACATATATAGGTATATCAGACAGTGGCAATACTCTGTGATGTTATATATGGCCATATAATGGCTGTGGAGTCATGGGATAGCATTATTAGTGTTGATTTGTGTCAAAAATATCCATTTTTTGTTGACCTGTTCGTATATCGCCTTAAAGTCGAATGTTTCGTGACTTCAGGTGAAGTTTGGCAGGAATAGTGATCAAACAAGGTTATAAAAGGAGGTTGTTACTTTGGGAGTGAAGTTACACACTGTGGAGGTATATGGAAGCACATTACCTCAATATTATGTACTACAGCAACCTATGATGGCTTATTAATGCATGGTACCACATAGAAATGGATGCTTTGATACTAAAAATGCCACAAAACAATGGACCACAAAAATGAAAACAACCACCAATGTCAATTTGTGTGTGAAATTGCGCGCTTGCGCGCTAAATTTTTGCAAAATACTTAGTGCTTAGTACTAAAAATTTCGGCCGATATTAAAAAAAACATTTCGGACGTCATGTTTTTTTAAAACGTTGTTTTTTTTATTAAAAAAACGTTTAAAAAAAACATCGGCCAACCCTAGTAACACTACGCATTTTTGTATACGCATAGGTATAATTACTTCATGTTGGTACATTGCACATGCCGCAATTCGTTTTTTCAACACTAAGCCTCATTTGCAGCGTGATTAATTAACACGTTTGCATTTTAACGCCGTTCGTCGGCTCGTCAGCAAGCTTTGAATTGGAATCTGAACCAGTTGACATTTGGTGTGCTTGTCAATTAGTCTGTGTAGGGCCATTATACGGCGTCACGCAGAGAAAAGAACCCGTACTGAGTTTTACCCTTTGATTGGAGCTACAGATCCATTTAGAAGTCATAAATATGTAAAATGCGATAAACCACACTGCGGCGTGTTCCTGGTCAGACATGTTTTTGTAAATGTGTCTAGGAAATGTATCTATGTATATGAACGTTGATTTTGAATGCACTGCGCAAATTGCATAATATAGAAGTGTGCGAATAGTAAATATTCGTTTGGTTTCGAATGCCGAAATTTGGTCCGTGTATTCGGCAATCGCGTGCAGGTTTTGTGGCTTTTTCATTATTCTCAACAAAATTTAGAATAATATTTATTCATAAAAAATGGCACGCAAAATGGCAAACTTTTGGCTATGTCTTTCATACATGCATTCAAGTTGGGTGACAAGTTGGGTACTCAACAATTGAAAGCTGCATATCAGCTAAGTCATGACAACACTACACTGATGACTGTGGGATGAATTTCCATCAGAAATGCATGATCTAGTTCTAGGTATTCTGGTTTGTATGCCTTTAACTGATGTCAGTTATCACTGAATGTAAATATATTTTGCACCGTATATCCTCGAAGAAGACCCCCTTCGACCCCCCCCCCAGTCGAAAACTCTGACGAAAAATAACCCCCCCCCTCGAATCACTCCCCCCACTGGGTGAAAAATATTCTACAAAATTTACAAAAATTATCGATGAAAATACAAAAGAATGTTAACGTATGGCAGCGACAGCAGATACATAACGTGTAAGCACACGCTTTCGCTGTTGTTGAACTGTTACAACTGTTACTGTTGAACTGAACTGTTAACTACCTGGATTACATGAGTTGACAGAATGCATTCATACAATGAATTAAGTCCAAGTTTTCCAAGAAAAATAACTAGCCCTCTTGAATAACTCCAGACTCACAGCTCCGACGAAAAGATAACTCCCCTGGGGTAACATTCGAGGCAGGTGTCTCGAATGGGGGGGGTTGGGGGGGGGTTACCCCCCCCCCCAAACCGCCCAGCTATATATCTATCCCGGAGGCCGCTCAGCTATCTATCTATCCCGGAGACAAAATTTTGGGCTACTACCCCCTAACCTCCCCCCAAATCGCCCAGCTATCTACCTATCTGGAGCGATATTTCAGAAACTATACCCCAATTTTCGCTCAAAATCGCTATTTGTCATACCTATATATAGATTTTCACCTCCAAAATCACTAGTTCATGCATCTAACTGCCTATTTTCAGCTATTTTAAGTACTATATGCTCTTGTATACCCATTTTGAGCTATTTTACACCTACTTTTAGCGATTTTCTCCCTTTTCTTCCTTCTATGCCCCGAAAAAGCCTATATATCGAACCACCACAACCCCCCCCCAACCTCCCCCCCAGAAAATTTTTCAGCTATCTATCCCTCCGGAGGAGCGATTTGCTATCTATCCAACCACTCGGAGGGTCAAAATTCAAGATACCCCTGATTCGAGGATATACGGTATTGTTGTGTAAACACATAGGTATATGCTTTCCCATCAAATCAAATCAAATCAACTTTATTACCGCTCTGCCAGCGCGCGTCAAAAGGGTAATACCCAGCGCATAAAACACGGTAACTTAGCACCAAAGAGTCCAAGCGTAACTTGAAACCCATATCTATAAACATGGCAGTCGCGGCTGTGTGGGTTCTTGTGGGTTGAGAAGTCACAACTTGTTTAGCTATCTCCCATGGTCACAAGGACATCTATCTTGAACTATTCCTGTTAGGTAATTTTGGAAAAGGGCACAGCCGAAGGCCCACACTTCTATGTCAAGGTCTATGCTCTCATTGTAACAGGAGAACAACATAGCATTTCTGATTCTATTTTATGGACAGTAATTAAGTTTTCAAATGAAGGTCAAAATGAAAATGAGATCTTTATGTACACACTGCATATAAACTGCTTCCGCATCAAGTTCGGCACCGATTTTTTATTTTCTTACACATTTTTATTGCCTGCCACCCTTTAGGGTGTAATCGGGTTGTTTGGGGCTTGGGGAACGTTTTCTATTAGTAAGGAACATAAATATTTATGCATTTGGTAGACCATAGTCGGCGCAAGGTCTCAATTTGCTCTTGTGACATTCACATTAGCCAAAATTTCACCTTGTGACACCTTTTTATCCCTTGTGTGACGTTGGCAACCAGCCATTTCGAAATCGCTGTTGAAAACTGTAATGGCGACATGGCGACATTCAACCTACTCTTATTGTATGCTATATGTGTTTTAGTTTTCAAATTTTTAATTTCAACTTTCATTAATTAAAATTCAAATTTAAGTTAAATTAAATCGTTCCACCGTGATGATTAATTTGCGTTTGAAAAAATTTCACGGTCACGGTCACAAGTCACGGTGAAAACTAGTGTGTGTAGGCACAATGTGAAAACCAAATTGAGTGTGTGTAGGTCATTCAAATGTGGTCATTCAAATCAAGTAACCATGAATTAACGCAACTTATGTTGAACTTGAGTGTGGATAGGAGAAAACAAAAGTTTAGTGCTGATCTTGACGCGGACAAAAACAAAATAAATTGATGTTCAGCGCCCTTTACTGTAGTGGGTCGCTGCTGTACATATTTAGTAAGGGCTTGACTGAACTTGCATAAGCAGTTGCTTTCAAAGGATACAGTAACAATTTATTTGAATCTAAATAGTTAAATGATACATAAATTTCATTATACATTACCATAACATTTTTATCTATTTACAATGTATTGGGATACTGGCATTCAGTCGAGAGAGAAAAACAGTTAAAATAATCATAAGATCATCAAAAATCATCAATCAGTCAATTTTTTTCCTCGGGATTTGGGCCTCTTCCCCCGAGTCCTGAAAAGTGTAAATATAATAGGTATATATTTATGTATATTTATACCTAGGGATGGAAAAAAAGCGCTTTTTTTAACGACCCCGCTTTTTTTTAAAAAAGCGCTTTTTTTTTAAAAAAACGCGCTTTTTTCGCTTTTTTAAAAAAAATGTCAAGACGGTACCTAAAAAGTTCCCAAATAGGGTTCTGAGTCAATATATACAGGTATATCAGACAAGTGGTAGTACTTGTGATGATATATAGACATAGAATGGCTGTGTAATCATGAGATAGCATTATAAGTCCTTATTTCTGCCACAAAAATCCAATTTTATGTTGACTCGTTATGTATATCGATGTTTGTGTATGTTTCATGACGTATAGTGAAGTTAGGCATGGAATAGTGCTTAAATAACGTTCTACAGAAGGCTAATGCATGACAGTGATGTTACACTCTGTAGAAGTATGTGGGAGCACATTGGCTGGATTTTTATACTAGACTGACATATCACAACTTATTATTACATGATACCATGCAGGAATAGAAGCAATGGCACTAAAAATGCCACAAAACCAATGAAAACAACCACCAATTGCAATTTGCATGTGAAATTGCGCGCTCGCACGCGACAAAATTGCAAAATACCTAGTGCACAAGTACAAAAAATTTTGCCAGCGCTTTTTTTTTAAAAAAAAGCGCTGGGACCCTTGCGCTTTTTTTTAAAAAAAAGCGGCGTTTTTAAAAAAAAAAGTGCTTGAAAAAAAGCGCTGGCCATCCCTATTTATACCTATAGGCTATATCCCTGAAATAGTGCTTCTCTAAAAAAATTTTATTTGTAACGTGTAAGAACAGAAAGTATAAAAATACAAGAAATACTGTCTATCCTCGATTAAGCCCCCCCTCGAATAACCCCCCTCTTTTATGGGTGACAAATACGTTCATGTATGAATGCCGTTTTTATTTATGTTTTCTTCAAAAGTTATGTATTTTTTTGCAGCTGTTCACTAGCATTGATTACATTGCATCAATTATGGAATTTGAACACTTTTCATACAACATATTGATCATGCGTGTTACTTAATATTCTGACGAAGAAATAACTCCCCCCTCGAATAACCCCCCTCAAAAAGTTCTGACGAAAAAATAACTCCCCGTTGACTTATCCGAGGATATACGATATGCAAAACGTATTCACTAACTGGCAGCGTGCACTCGTTGTCCGGTATACAGGTTACTCTGTGCATTTTCCATACCATGGTAGTGTTGTCCGAAGATGTTGTGCCGCGGGTGCACGTTGACTGAAATATTGAATTTACCGGGAGTTAAGTCAAGCTTCTACTCATGAAATTATGTTGTGCCCACTAGTTGACGGTTGAGCTGCGGTCAACAGAAAAACGTGTTTTATTCGTGTTTTAACACTTCAATAAATTACATTACGCATCCGTCAACTGTGGATATTTTTGATGCAAGAATGACTAAAAAGAATTTGTGTTTTAGAAAAATTGGCTCAAGCTACATTGCATTGGTGAATTCGTCCACAGACAGAACAAAAATGACAAGTCACCTTTTGGGCGTCCGAGCACTCCGAATTTTCTATAGCGAGGGTTTAGCTGGCCAAATCGCTGCGGCCTGCAGAGCACTTGGCTGGCTGCCAAGAGTGCTATCACTATTAGAGAAATCAGAGCCATTTTTGCCATGTTTCTATCGTGATTTCTAGTGTGATGGTAATTGAGATGTTGTTGTGGTTCGCTGTAATTCGTTCGTTTTATAGTGCACGCGGTGGGTCACTGTTAATGAGACTCACTAATTGGGCGGGTTCAATTATCCATGACCCTTTCTAATTACCGCCAGGTAATTATTCATGTCTGCTCCTAATCTTTAGTCCTACTAGAGGCACGACTAATTATATACACACGTAATAAAATGAGAGCTCACGCTGCAACCACAATCGAAATATTTAATTATACCTATTATCTATTTGGGGCTCTTTAGGGGTGGCACTGGCACCGCACCTGCCGAATTTTTGTAATAGCATAATAAAAAGACAGGATGAATGACAATTAATGGGCAGAATGCACGGTCATTAATTACAGCCGACAGAAAAAAATCAGCAAAATTTGATCGCGGGGCTCAAGTTTTACTGAACTGGGGGAATTGAAATGGATTGTCGCAAAATTCTAGCCTGCGTATGTTGTTAATTAGTAAATTAGAAAAGGTTATTTAAAATAAAGTTATGTTTTTTACCCAAAAGTAAACTGGATAGGGGTGGGGACTCTTACCCCTCGTCTAAACAAAATAGAATAAAAATGGCTTTGGCTAGCCTTCCAAACGACTTGGTGGTAAATATACTGATTTTGATTTATCGAATGTACTTACCAAGTAAAACCGCACAGTATCTGCAAGTCACAAATAAAAAAACCCTCAAATTGAGAGTTACACCGTCAAAAATCCCTCCCCAAAACGCAGGAGTTCGAAGCGGCCCTGCTCGCCTACGAGGACCCGTACATCGAGTTCACGTTTTTCCACTCGCAAACGCTCACCCAGGAGCTGAAGCGCAACGCCGACAGCTTGGTGTTCAAGTTCGCCTTGAGCTTCATGCTGTTGATCGCTTTCAGCGGCCTGTGCACCATGGTTTTTCTGGATGGGCTGTGGTATTTCGATTGGGTCAGTGGGGGGTTATTTGAGGGTTTAATTTAGAATGGTGGTGTGATGCGTGCGGGATTCTGGTTACAGCTAAAGTGACGCCGATACGCATCACGAGTAGGGGGTAAACCGCTCTTAGCTATAAACTACCGTATTTGCTTGTATAAATCCCCTCCCCCCTTTAATAAAAATTCCTCCTTGAATAAATTCCCCCCAAGGCTAGGGTTCAAACGGGATCCCGATCCCGATCCCGGATCCCGTGAAATTCCGGGATTTAGCAGTCCCGATCCCGAAAATTTTCGAATCCCGATCCCGAGAAACTCCAAAGTCCGGGATCCCGATCCCGGAAAAATTAGTGGAAATAATAAAAAGTGAAAAAATGACATTTTTGCATGCAAAAATGTGAACACAAACTCCCAGCGTCCATTTTATGCCAATTTTCTGGCATCCAACAGTGTTTTGAGACCTTTATGAACAACTGTGGATGCCAGAACATTGGCCAAAATCTCTATCCCAAGACCCCAATACCGATCCCGAAAAAATGCCAATCCCGATCCCGTGACCCCAATCCCGGCCAATCCCGAATCTCAAAAAAACGATCCCGATCCCGAAAAGTCAATCCCGTTTGAACCCTACCCAAGGCATATGATCAATTCGTTGTACCCAATTTGAACAAAAATGAATGTAAAATGCCAGTTACAATTTATCTGCTGTACAATGTCCTTCACTATACACTCTGCCACCGACGCAAAAGTGTATTTCAAAACATGACACGTAGGTGGTGAGCAAGCCGATCCTGTCGCTGAGCGGCGTGATGTCCAGCGGGCTCGGCGTGGCCGCCGCCATCGGGCTGCTCGGCTATTGCGGCCAGCGCTTCAACCAGATCGTTTATGTCATGCCCTTTCTCGTCTGCTGTGAGTTGCTGTTTTTGGGTGCTGTGGAAAACTTTTTTTTCGTTGTTTGGCGGTGCTGGTAATTTTTCTGTGTTAAAAATAAAAGACGATTGGGCAAGTCGAAGCTAGTGTCCAAACCAGAAAAATTAGCAGAACATCGGTTTATTTTCGTCGAGTTTTTAAAATGAATGGTATTTGCAGCTACATTTAAGAAATATTCAAGCAGAGTGGCAAACGGTATGGCCTTGCGGTAAACCGTACGGTTCGGTAAATCTGAAAAGTGCAGTACGCGGTACGGTACGGCACGGTAAATTTCGCCACCCTGCGCTCTACTTTACTCTAAGCGATCGGCGTGGACAACATGTTCCTGCTGGTGGCGGCGCTGCGCCGCACCGACCGCTCGCTGCCCGTGGACGAACGAGTGGGCGAGGCGCTCGCAGACGCTGCCATTTCCATCACGATCACCGCGCTTACTGACGCGCTCAGTTTCGGTAGGTGGGGGGGGGGTTGTGTATGATTGTATTTTTGACGTTTTCTGACTAGCCAATGACCGACATTCAAGTACAAGCTTGGAAATTGGGATCGGTACTAGTTGACATTTGAAGGGTGTGCTTCTAAAAGTACCGATCTAAAAAATTTTCAAATTTGAGTTAGGACCATTTTTGGGGTCCCCATAAACATGCGCTTCAAAAAAATATAATATGTGGGGGGTGCGAAATTCAATTTTGAGATATGGGGGGTCGAAAAAAGCAAAAAAATCGCAAAATTCGGTTTTTGAAATTTTAAAAGTTGAATTTTAAAACTTTTTCAGCTTTTGTGTCTTTAAAAGTACCGATCTACACACTTTTTTCAAAATTGTTCTTTTAAATGTACCGATCTGCACATTTTTTTTTGTGCTTCTAAAAGTACCGATGTCAGATCGGCGTCTGATTCAGCAAAAACTAATTTTGTGCTTTTTTATTATGGGTAAAAGTACCGATCTACAGCTGTCTGATTTTGTGCTTTAAAAAATACCGATCTACATGCTATTACCAATTTGTTCCTTTAAAATGTACTGTACTACAATAATATAATTCACTAAATTTTATATAGCTAGTGTTATGTGTATAATCAATGATTATACCCATGCATGTGGATACCCAACAATATGGCCGAAATACCCATACCCAAAATTCCCATACCCAAAATTCCCATACCCAAAATTCCCATACCCAATACCCATGTATGGGTATTGCATACTCCAAACTTTCAATTGCGATTATCTCGAATTTTTTTGTAGATCGGTACTTTTAGAAGCACACCCTTCATTTGTTCTCGATGTCAACTCGTGTGTGTTTGTCCTTTGGTGAAAACTGAAATTTAATTCAAATTCAAATGATTTAACTAGGTTGAATGATTTAATTCAATTTAAATTACCGAAAGTTTGAAAACTAAAACACATACAATAACTGTGTACACTGGATGTCGCCATTTCAGTTTTCACCGAAATCACGGTGCAAAAAAGTGTGCATAGGCACAATGTTGCTCGAAACATCACTGACAATTAGTATCAATTACCGGAATAGTCCTCCGTACCGTTATCACTCTTCCCTTGTCGGTGCCTTTTTGCTTCTAAAAATTAGGAAGCCCGAAAGATTAATTTTCGATCCCTAGTACTGTCAAACCTTGTCCCTGGTTCAACAAACATCAAAAAACACTCTAAAATCTCCACTTTACAGGCGTCGGTGCAATAACCACGATCCCAGCGGTGCAGATTTTCTGCCTTTACACGTGCGCAGCGATTGTCGTGTGTTTTCTGCTCCAGTTGACCATGTTTCTGGGCATTTTTATCCTCTATGTGCGGCTCGAGGAAAAGGGTAGACACTCGGTGACTTTCCAGAGAACTGTCAGCCCGATTCATAGAAGTTAGCTGCTTTTTAATTTGGTATTTTCTGATCTATAAATAAGCCGGGATGGGCGGGCCCTAGTAATTCTCCAGGCGCTGAAGAATGATCATTTCGTCAGACTTTTTTTGAGGAGGAACTGTTTAGAGGGGGGGAGTGCTTATTTCGTCAAAATTTTCAAGCATATTTCTATCAACTCATTTTACAAAGTACCTATGCTTTATTAACACCATAACGTGCCATTTTTGTTAAAATTGGGCACAACAATCTCTTAAGGGGGGATTATTTAATGGAGGATAATTATTTCCTCACCCGTCTTGCAGGAAAATTTTTTATTTTTCCTAACTCGTCTTACAGGGGGAATGATTCAAGCAAATGCGGTAATAACTAACTCAGTCAAAAAATTCACGAATAAAACCCCCTCTTCCGGCAACAGTTTAGCATAAACATCCACAATGACGTCACTATCAACACACTCATCTTCGCAGGGTCAGTAGGCTTCTTTTCGCGTTTTCTAAAGCTCGGCAGCCGGCCCTCGGTGGACGGGGGAATCGGCGGGGGTGCCCACAAAGTTGACAAGGAGTTGACACTTGATGATGGAAGTCATGACCAGAGCGGCATGACCATTTTCTTCAGGGATTGGTGAGTTTTTTTTTTGGGGGGGGGTTTTGGTAGTTTTAAGATTGTGGTAGTTTGTTTGACGTCGCTGCGTACTCGTATGATACGAGCGTATACCTATTATGTTTTATGAGGGTATGCATCACTTCACAAAAACATAATAATGGCAAAATATTTACCGTATTTTCTCGAATAATTCCCCCGGAGAATTAATTTTTGTCAGAATTCTCAAGGGGGAACTATTCAAGTGCGGGAATTATTATTTTGTCAAAGTTTTCAAGCAAGTTTTTATCAGTTCATTTACTGAAATATGCTTTGTTAACAGAAAAACAATCCATTTTTCAGTATTTCAATATTCAGTTCAATATTTTGTCCATATTGGACACAGCAAATCCATCAGATGCCTTATCATCGGCATCTACGGGTGGAATTATTCAAGTTGGGGGATTGTTTTTTCTCACCCATTTTACAGGGGAATTTATTCGAGTAAGTACGGTATGTAGAATAGTGGTATCGAAAAGTTTACGAAAATATCGAATATGATGAACCCAACAAAAACCTACATAAACCTATTTGTCTCTTTCCTATTCATTTCCCACAATCTCTCAGGTACGGTCCGATTCTAATGAAACCAGTGGTAAAATTGTTGGTCATGATATGGTTTGTGCAATATTTGGCCTACGCAATTTACTGGTGCCTGCACATCAAGGAGGGTTTGGAACCTATAAATTTGCTAATGGAAGATTCTTATGCTATTCCGCATTATAGAGCTTTGGAGAGATATTATTGGAGGTTGCTTGAGACATTGATATCGATTCTTTGATTAGCGTCAAACGGGATCCCGATCAAGGATACCGAAAAAATTCCAGGATTTTGTGGTCCCGATTCCGAAACGTCAATCCCAATCCCGAAAGGTCAATCCCGATCCCGAAATCTCAGAAAATCAATCCCGATCCCGAAAATTCAATCCCGTTTGCACCCTATCCTTGATATGATACTATAGTCAGTCATTTAAAAAATAAACACAATTTTAACAATCGCAGTTATGGCACAGAAGTGCAAATAGTGGTGAATAATGCGCCAGATTTGACGGATGCCAATGAAAGACAGAAATTGGACAGCATGGTGCAGGTGAGTCACCCTGAAAGGTTCAAATTTGGGTTCTGTAATGCCGCTTTACTCTTAAACAAATTCAAATTGTTCAGTTTTCTATAAAACAACAACATCAGAATTGGTTCTAAGTAGTCCGGTCATTTTGCGCAGGTTTTTGCAAATTGTGATCACGCGATTGGCAGCGCCGGAGTTCAGTTTTGGCTCCAAGAGATGTATCACTATGTTGAAAAAGTGCAAGCTTGGAATCTGAATGTCCTCAATCAGAATAATGCCGCTTTTTACGCGTTTGCTGACACTTTTTTCACGTGAGATCAATTGTGTGTTTTTTATTACTATGTATACTCGGCGAAAATCACACTTAGTATGGTAACCTACCATAACCTATCTGAATAATGAACCATTATATCAACTGATATTGTAATTACCGTATTTCCTCGAAATCCCCCCCCCTCAAAATGGGCACTATGAATTTGTGGTCCGGGAAATGCATAACAGACGTTCAAAATACTTACTGTGTTACGTTAGAACATCGTTTATACCATCTACATCCTTATATAAGGCTGTAAAAACTTATAAATGGTGGTTATTATTGCATTTTTCACGTTTTTCTCTCAAAATTTTCACTCTGAAAAAAAAAACCCGGGGGGTAATTCGAGGAAATACGGTAAACATTTTTCAGCACAATATTTCGTTTTACCTATGGAATAATTAAGTTACGAAACTAATCACAAGATTTTATTCATTCAATTATGGTAGGATTGTGCACATACTTTTTACGGTCCGCCCAGTATATATTTTTCTCAATTCAACGTAACGTCACTCTGTGCATTTCCCCTTTGCAGTCTTCATGATCGATGGTTGGGGGACGTGCATTGGAATAATGCCACTACAATGGACAAGATCACTGCTTTTCGCTTTATCATTGGCATGAATAAATTCGAAAAGACCAACGACCAAAAGGGAGCTACAAGAATGATGAGAGAAATCGCGTCCAGGTGGGTTGTATAAAAGAATCAAAAAGTGGCATCGCTTATGCTTCACGAACCTAAGTCTATGAAAAATAGTGAAAATATTCATGAGAGATGCTCGATGCTCGATTTTTGCACCTAAATATTTATCAGGTTTTTCAATTTATTATTCGATATGCGGTCAAACGTTTGGGATTTTGTCGATTCCATTCGAGTGTTCAATCGGGTTTTTCAAGAACGAAACCTATCAGTTTTTCGAGACATTTTGTCGTTATTTTGAAACCTAATTTTCTAAATATTCTGTACTAAATTAATAGATCGCCCGACCGAACCCTGTCACTGCTGCCACTTTAGTCGCACCCCCTCAAACTGCAGGTACCCCCAATACAACATCTCCACGTTCATGCCGCTGTGGCTGTTCACCGACCAGTACATGCTCGTGCTGCCGAACACGCTGCAGAACATCATTATAGCATTGGTTTTTATGATCGTGATTGCGCTACTTTTGATACCGCAGCCCGTTTGCGCCTTGTGGGTGGCCATTGCGATCGCGAGCATTGGTTGGTTTCTAAGCGATCTTTTTAATACGTTTACGTTTCCAGAATAAATAAGTTTACGTTTTCTCTTAAAAAAGGTTCCTGTACTCCCTTTAACGTATACTTTTTGAAAGTACTTGAGTACAGAAAACTTATTTCTTATAGGGTGCAAAATCACCAAAAATATTTACTTTACTCAAAAATACGTTTTCCGTTACTTTTACGTACTTCACCCCCCCCCCACCTGCAGACGTTGGCGTGGTGGGCTACATGACCTGGTGGGGCGTGTCGCTCGACGCCATCTCCATGATCACCATCATCATGTCGATCGGCTTCTCGGTGGACTTCTCGGCGCACATCACCTACGGCTACGTAGTGTGCCCCGAGCCGACGCCCGAGCGCAGGGTTCGAGTCGCCCTGGGCGCACTGGGCTGGCCCATTTTGCAGGGCGCTGCGAGCACTATTTTGGGGGTGGGTGGGGGTTTGAGTTTGGTTTTTAACAGGGACGTAGCCAGGGTTTTTGAGCGGGGGGGGGCGGATTGTATACGGAGCTCGGCGAATGGGGGGGGGCGTGCCCCCCCCCTTAAATTTGACCCCTGTGGTAAAGGAATGGCGCCTTGGCGCCAGCGCCATTCGTAGGAGCGACGCCATGGCGCCATTGGCGTTTGCGTTGGCGCCAAATAGTGCTGTACTTGTATGTATTATACATAATAAACAGCGGCGGGGGCACATTTAGAGTGCTTTTTTTGGTCCTAAACCACAGGTATGACTAAAATATACTGTGCGGTGCCGAAATGCGCGCTTACGCGCAAAATTTTTACCGTACCCCCCCCCCTCAGGTAGCAATCCTGTCCACGGTGAAGGCGTACATGATCAAGACCTTCTTCAAGACGGTCTTCCTGGTGATCCTGCTCGGCTCGCTGCACGGCCTGGTGTTCCTGCCCGTGCTGTTGTCGCTGTTCGTGCGCGGCGCCTGCGTCACTGGGCAGCTGCGCGACAACAGTAAGAGACATGCCGTGAGCAAGGCCAGTTCGGCCAGTAGTGGAGAGAGAGTTAGGGCTGATGCTAGGTTGCCTAAGCAGCACAGGTGGGTGGGGAGGGCGTTTTAGATTTTGGTCGCGAAATTTTTCTCCCAGTCTATTGTGAAACTAGTGTTGGAATTGACGATAAATACCAAAGGGCGCCGCGCCATGGCGCCATTCTTGCCGCTTGGCCCCTTTTTCCTGGCGCTTTTCGATCACTATGTTAAGCAAACTGATCTTGAGTTGAACAAAATGTCGCGGTTTTCCAGTCCCGGCCCTGCTCTAAGTTTCTAACAGTAAAGTCCTAAACTGCAAATTCCAGCCTGAATCCGAGAACTCGGTCGCGTTCGAACCCCCCAAAAACATCCTTCAAAGTTCAAAATAAATATCCCGAAATCGAACCCAGTACCGCTTGCGCAGGTCACCTCAAAAGAAGGCGCCGCCGGGCGCGATGCGGCCGACCGTGAACAACGTGCACAACGTGAGCTCGTCGGCGCCGGGCGCCGGCCAGAGAATCAGACCCATGCCAGTCAAGTTGCCTAAAGTGCGCCATTGAATCGTGTGCGGTTTGAGTGCGCCTTTTCGGGGTTCGAGATTTGCGTGTATTTGGATTTTTATCCCCCGTTTGGTACTTCTTTATTGAATATTTCCTCACTTGTATTTATTTTTATTCGTGTAGTTGAATGTTTATTCATATTGGCTTTACACACTAGTTTTCAACCGAATTTTTTAAAACTCGCATATCAGCTCTGAACGCATTTGTTTGAGAACACCGAAATGAGGTGGCCGTCTAGTTTAAACCACAGTTGATGTGCATTAAACATAACTCTTTCGGTAAACTAAAATGCGTTCAAAGCTGATTTACCGTATTCTCTCGAATAATTCCTGTGGGAATTATTATTTCGTCAGTTTTTTTAGGGGGGGCGGCTATTCACCGGGGAATTGATTTTCAATAATATTTCTATCAAATAATTTCACGAAATATGCTTAATTCACAGAATAACATCCCAACGCAAAAAAACATCCCGATCCGGTGGCTAGAATCCCTATCCCGAAAATTAAAAAAAATCCAATCGCAATCCCGAAAAGTCAATACCGTTTGAACTCTAATTCATGGTGGGGGGGGGGGGGTTATTTTTTTACTTTCTCTTCTAACGGGGGGGGGGTTATTCAAACAAAAGATTTTTCGAAACTTCGGTTGATACCTAGTGTGTTCAGGCACGTGGTACTTGGGTCGAATGGGAGTTAGGTTTGACCCCTCTGCTAGTCTCAATCATTATTTGGTATTTATGCATATTATGTTCCAGTGGAAACACTGATTTTCTGTGATGGCTACATTAACAATTAGCACGTGGTGATTATATTTTCCTCATTTTTCACTCAAATTTAATCTTTTCTTGCATTGTCGTGGAGTACCTATATTTCCATTTGTGCGCGTGTGTGATTATAGCAGCAAATTTAAATCTATTTTGTTAAAAAAATATCCAGCGCCTAATCCGCATACATGAAATGGTACGTATGCGTTTGAACCTGTGATTCGAATAAATTATTGAACATTTAACGTTTCTGTTTGCATTTAACATTGAACGTATTTGTGAAATCTTTGCATCATCTGCAGCATAATCTCATTGGACATTCACTCGATAAGGTCAGGAGGGTAAATACCTACGTGTAAATATTTACGCAATAGAGTACCCAATCTTGTTTACACATTATTTTCTGACGGCACAAGCGCATATTATATATTTATTTAGAGAAATAATTCACTTGCATTGCGATGCCAAAATCGAATAGCTCAATATACGCCACTGAAAACCTACTATCACACTAATTCCGGAACACACCGACCATCATTAACACAGAATTTTGGTTTTGACATTATTTTCATGCCAACATAATTTTTTACGTTTTCATTTTTGTCCAATTTCCGCGATCACGGCGTGGCGGTGTCGCAGCGCAGGCTGCACGGGATGTTGTACACCGTGTTGACGCTCAACACGTCTGCAAGGAGGGAAAAGTTGCGATTGTGGTGCAGAGTAGAGACTATCTGTCGCGGTATAGTGCCGTTATGTGACAGAACGTTCACAATGTGTATGCTCACACCAGTTGAGAACCGAAATTTCCTTAACTGATAGATGATGGAAGTACCACATAAGAATAAGTACCTCGAATACCTCGAATAAGACCCCGTAGAGTTATTTTTGTCAAGAGTTTTTGAGGGGAGAATTATTCAAGGGTGGGCGAGTTATTTTTCAGAATTACATGTATTTAACCGGTGCGTGCGGTGCTCTTTTTCGAGGGTGCTATGCCTGTGCCATTGCAATTTTTTTGGAATAGCACCGGTGCCGGTGCGGTACCATTGTTGCCCAATGGTGCCATGTGCCCTTTCTCGAAGACTGGCAAAGGTGCCGGTGCGGTGCCATATTTCCCGATGCTTATTCCATCACTATCGGATACAGGGGCCGACCGTCGCTTTGTGCCGATTATGTTTTTAAGAACGCGTTTGTATACTACTACATTTACTCGTTTGCCATTTTCCAAAGCACTTTACATGTCTTTTGACTCTTTGCAAGACTATCAAGATGTGGGTGGACCTGGACCCACCCGAATTGTTGGGCGCCTCGTCCCTGAAGACGGGGCACTCGCAGTAGCTCCTGGCCGTGTCCGTGCTGGTGAGCCTGTATAGCACGTTCACGAAGCCGTCGGCCACCGTGCCGTTGGGCTGGCCCGCACACGTCGCGTTGCAGTCCATGTGCCCGTAGGGGGCGTAGCTGGTGGTTGGTGGTTTTGTTATTTAGTGATGGTGCGGTGTGTGACTAATTTGAAAGTTATGTTTGCGTGGTGTGAGACGACGTAGGGTCAACATTGGTTTACATTAAAATTCGTGTCGATATTTTGGGATTTCAAGTTTCCTGTGTATTGGAGCATACCGTATATCCTCGAATAAAACCTCTTTTCTAGAGACTCGGAAACAACAGACTCACAAGCAAGAAGCAGGGCTCTCGAGTAGATCAGCCCTCTTCTTGACGCTGTCGAGCAGCGCCGAGAACAGACAGGCCATGGCGACGGTGGCCAGTAGCAGCGACACCATGAACCACATCACGTGGCCCGCTGAGCCCCGCTCGGGGCCGATTTTCTCGATTATGGGGATCCATTCGTCAGATCGGGCCGTTTTGTCTGAGTTCGAGGACTTTGCTGGAGCAGTATTTTTTTACCAATTTTTGAAAAAAATTGAAAAACTGATATTTACGTCAGCTTTGGACGTTTTTTATGATGACGTATTTTTCCACTCTTGACGGGTGAGGTGTTTGCTTCAAACCGACCGCTAATCTGTCCGGGGTCGACGTCCACGTACACGGATCGGTGGATCCGCATGCCGAACATGCTCTTCATGTACTTTGTGATATTCCGGTCTTCGCCTGTGTGAACGGGGCAAAATGGACAGCCAGTATGAGAAAAAACTGGCAAAATTCCAGTTGCGAATAGTGATGTAAAGGCACCATTGGCACCGGTGCCCCGGTGCTGGGTACCGAAGGGCACCAGCACCGGTGCTGGTGCGGTGCCATTGCAATCTTCAGGGGTGCCATGCCTGTGCCGGTGCCATTTTTTTCAGAATAGCACCGGTGCCGGTGCGGTGCTAGCACCGGGCCAAAGTAAAACGCACCGGGAAAGGCACCGGCCAAGGCTTCATGTGCTGTGCAATTTTGTCCATAGTATGTGCTTCTTCATATTTCGAAAAACGGCGATATATTTACCCAACCGTTTTTGCCTATTTTGTAAACCTCCCATCAAATAAATATACCTACTGTGAAATCCATTATACCCGATACGTGATCTGATGAGCGAATCTAAAATTTTGTTGAATTTTAAATCATTTTTATATTTTATTTTTATCTTACTTGTTTGTTCAAAATTTGATGTCAGTTTATGACAGAGATAGTTCCATTCTCTGTACAGCAACGACTCCGATCAGTAGACAATAGTGGCTATGGACATTGCAGTGAATTAAATATTTTATCTTTCATTTGTAATCATTGTAATTGCTTCAAAAAAGTGATTGCCACATCATTCTGATCATTTTAAGTGCTCAACCATCAATATCGGTTGAAAATTCATGGAAATATGCACTTCCAAACATAGACATAAAATGGTTCAAAATTCTGGCGGTGACAGTGAGTGACAGGCATTTTGGTGGCAGTGACACCGATATATACCGTATTACCCCAAATTAACCTCCTTCAATAAACCTGCATCAATATACCCCCTAAAATTTAGCAGGCGAAATAATAAACCTCCCTCAAATACCCCCACCCAAATTGAGTGTAAAGAGAATGTACACAACAAATACCGCAGTTTGTGACCTGTGTGATGCAGAACCAGGGGTCTTCTAGATTTCGACCCTCCGGGGGGTTGGATAGATAGCAAATCGCTCCTCCGGAGGGATAGATAGCTGAAAAATGTTCTGGTGGGGGGTTGGGGGGGGGGTTTGCGGGGGTTCAATATACAGGCATAAAAGGAAGAAAAGGGAGAAAAATCGCTAAAAGTAGGTGAAAAATTGGTATATAAGCACATATACTACTAAAAAGAGCTGAAAATAGGCAGTTAGATGCAAGAACTAGTGATTTTGGAGGTGAAAATCTATAAAAAGGTATGAAAAATAGCGATTTTGAGTGAAAATTGGGGTCGTGTTTCTCAAAAAATCGCTCCAGTTAGGTAGAAAGCAGACCGTTTGGGGGGGGGGGGTTAGGGGATAGTAGCCCAAAATTTTGCCTCCGGGATAGATAGATAGCTGAGCGGCCTCCGAGATAGTTAGATAAAATAGCTGGGCGGTTTGAGGGGGTAACCCCCCCCCCCCAACTCCCCCCCTTTCCTACCCCTGTGCAGAACACAGTTGAAACTAGGGTGTCAAAAAATGTTTTTTTTATGGAAAATGGAAATGGAAAAAAAAATTCTGTGGCTGGAAAACGGAACGGAAAAAAATGTTTACTTGCCGGAAAATGGAAATGGAAAAAAAATTTTAGCGACTGGAAAATGGAAAACAAGGCTGGAAAACCAGAAACGGAAAGATGAAATTTGCATGGAAAAGGAAAAAAATTGCTGAAATTTTGATGGAAAATGGAAAAAAATTATATAATTGAAAACCTGCATGCATGTTTACCAGTTTGGCTGTAGCAGACAACAGACAGTTGAGCTGGAAAAAGGTAATATGAGGTGGAAAAAGAGAAAATTTATCCGGAAAATGGAAAGATGGTGGGAAAAGAGATGATTGAGCTGGAAAATGGAAAACCCCCCAGAAATACTGAAAATTCTAAAAATGCACATAAGTGCTTTGATCGATCTAAGTGCCAATAGGTATGACATGACAAGAGGTTTAAAAAGTTATCTGAACATGAAACTACCCAAATATTGCATTCAATTTTTTCCAAAAAAAACTTCAAAAACTATTTTAAAAATTCAAAAACTACTCAAATGTTTTGAAAATTCGAATATTTAAAAAATAAAACTCAAAATTTGATAATTATTTCAGTGAAAGATTCTAAAATTTGAAAATCATTTTAGAAAAAACACTTTAAAATTAAAAAAATGTTTAGACAAAAGGAAACGCACTAATAATGGGTGTTACAACTTCTTAAAACCCTAAACATAAAACTTCTCATTGTCAAAAGACCTACCTATACTGCTATTCAACTGGAGTGGAAAACAAAATCCCAAAAGAGTGATGAAAATGCTTTCACATTGTCTGCAATGCCCACCTTTTTCATGTAGGTAGGTAAATATTTAAATACGTACACCAAGCGATTTGAATTTTTTGTGGGTACAGAAGGCAAACCAGCCGGCCGGCCATGAGTATATTTTTTATGCGTGCAGAATGCTAATTCCGCGCGCGCTACATTTGAGACCAAAATATTCACGGAATTATATTTATGCAATGTGCAAAAAAATCGTGCACTGAACCGCCCCTCAATAAATGTGGCGGTGATTGTCACCGCGATGACACTTCATTTTGTCGCGGTGACATCCAAAAAGCAGGCGGTGACAATCACTGCGTCACCGCCACATTTTATGTCACTGCTTCCAAAGGTGAGACCACTGAGAAACTGCCCGATATTTACTTCAGAAATTCCAGCCCGGTGCGGTGCCTTTCGGTGCTAGCACTGGTGGCAACCCGCCGGTGCCCTTCGGTGCCGGTGCCATTTTTTCCAAAAGGCACCGGTGCCGGTGCGGTGCTGGGCCATTTTCTGGCCGGTGCCCCAGGGTGCCAGGTGCCCTTTTCATGCGTTGGCAAAGGTGCCGGTGCGCTGCGGTGCCATTTTTCCCGGTGCCTTTAACATCACTAGTTGCGAATCCCAATCGCCTGAGAACGATTTAAAATTCACAACTTGGAATTCCACCCACAAAAAGTTACGTTTCGTTCAAACTTTTTATTTACCGTATTACCTCGAATTATCCCCCCTTGAATTACCCCCTCGAATTAACCCCCTTCCCCCTCAAAATTGGCTGGAGATATAATAAACCTCCCCTCGAAATTTGATTTATTTTTCCCCAGCTCAAAAACACCTGGGGGTATTTTGAGGGGGGTTAATTCAAGGGGGTATTTCGAGGAAATACGGTATTTACTACGATCCTTACGAAATAATAAACCCCCCTCGAATTAACCCACCCCTCAAATTTTGCTGCCGAAATAATAAGCCCCCATGGGGGTATTTCGAGGTAATACGTTACTATGTCAAACTTGCACTCGCCTGGCTGTTCCGGCTTTCCAAACAGGGTTTTGAACACGGATTTTGGCGCCGTCGTTTTCTCGCCGCCGACATCGCCGGTTTTCGCTCCGCGCCTCTTTCTCGGCACTGTCACCAATTCGTGCCATGCCATGCTGATATTTTTTACTGTGTTCTGATTGTTTTTGCCAAAAAAATCGGGTAGGGCTAGAAGACCGACTGGACTACACACGAAAATATTTGTCAATTCCGGTGCGTCAGCCGTAAGTGGGTTCGATGTGAAAAGTGAATTTGTAATCGAAGATTTTTTTGAGCGCGAAAGTTTGCCACTTGTGTTTCCACTTCACTTAAGAATGCACCACCTTTCCTTTTGTTGTCAACTTGACAACTCATCAAAAAATTATTCCCTGCATTCCGACTTCATTGTTTCCTAATCTGGTATTTATAATGACCCCAACTTCGAACACTACAAATCAAATCCATGTTGTGCCTGCGCACGCTAGTTGTCACCCGAAACTCACAAATCAGCTGAGAACGCATTTGAGTTTTCTACAATGAGGTGCCCGTCAACTACAGTTGACGGAGATTAAAAATGACTCATTCTGGAAAACTCAAACGCGTTCAAAGCTCATTTATGAGTTTTCTAAATTTCTAGTGAAAACTAGTGTGCGCAGGGCCATTAAGTCAACTATTTTCAACCTAAAGTCCACGTCGGGTATGTAGCCCTAGTACCGACTACGGTAGCTGCAGCTGCGTCCAATCACTTTTGGGCGTGATGTGAAAATAGTTGTGTGGCATTTGGGTAGCTGGGAACTGATTTTATTTTGAGATGGGATGGAAATTGTGAGCGTTTTTGTTGCACGCGAATCGATTGGTGCATCGATGTCGGTGGTTATTTCTTGGAAGGACGAACTCTGTATTTGTTTGGAAACAAGCATCTGGATAAAATTGTGACTGATGTCAGCTAATAAATAGGATCACAGTGACTGCCATCGGCATTAAATAATTTTGGGAATTGCAATTTTGGCATAACTAGGCGCGGACAGAGCGGCACAGCGATTGCCTAGGGCAGAGCCTTGCCAGATTACAATAAGTAGCCGTTGTATTCGCAGTAAAGCGGCAAAATGGCCCGTAGCAGATTTAACGGGCATAAGTTCTATCAGGTGCCACTCCCAGACCGTGTAAAACACACTGTAAAATGTAAAATGTCATACGAAGTGTCAGAAGTCATGTAAAATGTTCTGTAAAATGGCAAACTCGGTTTACGTTTCACAGTTCATTTTACACTGTCTGGAAGTGCCCCCAGTATCCCATGGGACCGCCGCTGCGTTTCGCGCCGCCGAATTTCGAGCCACTGCCGCAGCAGCAGTTCTGGGCGCCGCCCGTGCAGAACCAGGGGGCTGGCATGAACCCGATGCACCTGTGGCCGCAGCCCGTGCAGCCCACGTGCGTTGCCGCGTAATTGACGCTACACTAGTTGACAAAGACACCAAATGTCAACTGGTTCCCCTCCAACTTTGAAGCTTGCTATAGAGAGAATATTGTTCTCAACACTACAGCTCCATTTGCAACAAAATTCAACACTTTTGCATTTGAAGCCCGTTTGTCGGCTTGTCAAAAAGATTTGTAGAGGGATCGAAACCAGTTGATAGATATTTGGTGTCGTTGTCAACTACAGTATGGTCATTAAAAAATTACGATACGTTCTTTCGGGCTTCTTTGCATCTCGAATTACATTCTGCCGCACTCTGTTTTTCGATCGGGCACCGTTTAGTTTCAGATACAAGCAATGAACACTAATTATTGCCTGAAAGAATGTGTCTAGCATCGTCCCTCTGATCAAATGTTCCATCCACGTACTTTATCAGGTACCCAGTGCCATTGCTATCTTTGCCAGTCTACCCGCCGGCGCGGTTCACGGGCACTCGCGCCGCTGCACCTAATTGGCATCCGAAACAGGGTGAATAAACTAGAATGCCTCCGAGCCAGGGGTCTCCTTTTGCGGGCTGGGGGGGGGGGGGGGTTGCCCCCCCCCCCAAATCGGCCAGCTATCCATCTATCCCGGAGGCCGCTCAGCTATCTATCTATCCCGAGGCAAATATTTTGGCTACTACCCCCAAAGACCCCCCCCCCCCCCAAATCGCTCAGCTATCTATCTATCTGGAGTGGTTTTTGAGAAATTTTCGCTCAAAATCACTAATTTTCACACCTTTTTATAGTTTTTCACCTTCAAAATCGTGCTTTCCGGTCATATACATGGTTATATACCTATTTTTAGCCATTTTAAAGCTACTTTTGGATACTTTTAACTTATTATTAGCGATTTTTTCCTCTTTCTGCCTTCTTAACCTTGAAAAAGCTTATATATTGTGCCCCCGCCAGCCCCAGCCCTCCCCCAGAAAAATTTTCAGCTATACTCGGCAGACACGATACTCTACAAACAGATAGGAGTTATGTCTTCGGCTGGCAGACGGCCAACCGAGAACTTATGGAAGACGTGCTAACGACGAAGTGATGACGTCATGAAGACGACGTGATGGCGAGAGATGATGATGGCGACGAAAGGGATGACGTCAGGATGGAGTGTTTCCTCCTGAAAAATGTGCGGCGTAATGTCATCCGAGTATATCTATCCCTCCGGAGGAGCGATTTGCTATCTATCCAGCCCCCGCGAGGGCCAAAATCTTGGAGACCCCTGCCCCGAGCATACTAGTTTTCAACCGCAATTTTCGAAAACTCAAATCAGCATTGAGCGCATTTGAGTATTCTAGACCGAGTGATGTTTAATCTCTTTTAACTGTAGTTGACCGACACCTTATGCTAGAGAAATCAAATGCGTTCAACACTGATTTATGAGTTTGCAAAAATTTTGTTGAAAACTAGTGTGTGCGGGCACAATATAGATCTAATCTCTAATTGCTCGCTGAAAGTCACACTGGCGCAGGTCGCCACCGGGCGCCGCGAAGTTATCGCTTTTACGGGCGCGGCGCCAGGCGCCACACTATTAATCCTGGCGCTAGATACGATGTACCAAGGCACTACGCTGGCGCCAACGTGCCAATTGGCGGTATGAATGTTACAGACAGTAGGATGCAGTGGCAGCCGCAGCCGCAACAACCCTTTTATATGCACTTTCAGCCAGTTGTCCGTTTCTATTTTGTCAGAAAAACCTTGATCATAGATTTTTCTGCATTTTCCTTCGATCTCAGGGCTGGCCGCCGGCTCCGGTGGGCGCCGCCTACGCGCCCATGCTGAACTACTACGGCAGCGCGGCCCTGCCCGATCCTGGCATCGACTTGCCGCTGCACTCGATGCCCCACGAAGCTATATATTCGCGCAAGGTGTGAAAAAGGAATTTGTGTGATACTAGCAGGATTCTCTCCGACCTTCGGTCGGGTTTTGTGGTTCTCTACAATTAATACCATTGGAGAAAATATGATACTTTAGTTAAGTTTGCCCACATGCTAGGCATGTGTTTTGAAATGCGGTATGTAATCTACCAACAATAACAAGACCAATACCAAAGATGCAATGTTTTGGAATGGATTTTTGTAAACTTCTGTAAAATGGTTGGGCATGAAACTCGGTAGTAAAATGTAGACAGTTTGCGATTTGGTATGATGGTGTGCAGTGTGCATTCTGTGTGGTATAGGTTTTGTGATATGATAGTGTGGTTTTTGCAAGGTGTCAAACTTTGTTGTAATCTTCAATTGGTTACATTTGTGCTTTGCTGTTCTTTTTGTGTTTGTAAATCCTTGTGGTATAAATTGTAGAGAACCACAAAACCCAACTGAAGGTTGGAGAGAATCCTGCTATAGGTACCCACTACTCAGAGGCTTGCAAAAACTGACACCCCAATGGGGACCCCCCTCCAAATGGCACCCCCTGGGGAACCTCCCAAAAGTGGCACCCCCTGGGAACTGCCCAAAAATGGGACCTCCTAGGGCCCCACAAATATGGCACCCCCTGAGGACCACCAGAAAATGGCACCCCTTAGGGACCCCCCAAAAATGGCACCCCCTTGGGACCCCATAAAAATAGCACCCCCTGGGGACCCCCCAAACATGGCACCCCCTAGGAACCCCCACAAAAATGGCACCCCCTGGGGACCCACCCAAAGTTGGCTCCCCCTGGGGACTCTCCAAAAATGGCACCCCCCTGGGGACCCTGTGCATTCTGTGTGGTATAGGTTTTGTGATATGATAGTGTGGTTTTTGCAAGGTGTCAAACTTTGTTGTAATCTTCAATTGGTTACATTTGTGCTTTGCTGTTCTTTTTGTGTTTGTAAATCCTTGTGGTATAAATTGTAGAGAACCACAAAACCCAACTGAAGGTTGGAGAGAATCCTGCTATAGGTACCCACTACTCAGAGGCTTGCAAAAACTGACACCCCAGTGGGGACCCCCCTCCAAATGGCACCCCCTGGGGAACCTCCCAAAAGTGGCACCCCCTGGGAACCGCCCAAAAATGGGACCCCCTAGGGCCCCACAAATATGGCACCCCCTGAGGACCACCAGAAAATGGCACCCCTTAGGGACCCCCCAAAAATGGCACCCCCTTGGGACCCCATAAAAATAGCACCCCCTGGGGACCCCCCAAACATGGCACCCCCTAGGAACCCCCACAAAAATGGCACCCCCTGGGGACCCACCCAAAGTTGGCTCCCCCTGGGGACTCTCCAAAAATGGCACCCCCCTGGGGACCCTGTGCATTCTGTGTGGTATAGGTTTTGTGATATGATAGTGTGGTTTTTGCAAGGTGTCAAACTTTGTTGTAATCTTCAATTGGTTACATTTGTGCTTTGCTGTTTTTTTTGTGTTTGTAAATCCTTGTGGTATAAATTGTAGAGAACCACAAAACCCAACTGAAGGTTGGAGAGAATCCTGCTATAGGTACCCACTACTCAGAGGCTTGCAAAAACTGACACCCCAATGGGGACCCCCCTCCAAATGGCACCCCCTGGGGAACCTCCCAAAAGTGGCACCCCCTGGGAACCGCCCAAAAATGGGACCCCCTAGGGCCCCACAAATATGGCACCCCCTGAGGACCACCAAAAAATGGCACCCCTTAGGGACCCCCCAAAAATGGCACCCCTTAGGGACCCCCCAAAAATAGCACCCCTGGGGACCCCCCAAACATGGCACCCCCTAGGAACCCCCACAAAAATGGCATCCCCTGGGGACCCACCCAAAGTTGGCTCCCCCTGGGGACTCTACAAAACCCAACTGAAGGTTGGAGAGAATCCTGCTTTAGGTACCCACTTCTCAGAGGCTTGCAAAAACTGACACCCCAATGGGGACCCCCCTCCAAATGGCACCCCCTGGGGAACCCCCCAAAAGTGGCACCCCCTGGGAACCGCCCAAAAATGGGACCCCCTAGGGCCCCACAAATATGGCACCCCCTGAGGACCACCAGAAAATGGCACCCCTTAGGGACCCCCCAAAAATGGCACCCCCTTGGGACCCCCCAAAAATAGCACCCCCTGGGGACCCCCCAAACATGGCACCCCCTAGGAACCCCCACAAAAATGGCACCCCCTGGGGACCCACCCAAAGTTGGCTCCCCCTGGGGACTCTCCAAAAATGGCACCCCCCTGGGGACCCCTCTCAAAATGGCACCCCATATGGACCCCCCCCGCAAAAAAAAATATAGCACCCCCCTGAGGACCACCAAAAAATGGCACCCCTGGGGACCACCCAAAAAATGGCATCCCATGTGGACCCCCTTTAAATGGCACCCCCATATGTACCTCCAGAAAATGGCACCCCCTGGAGACCCCCCAAAAATGGCACCCCATGGGGACCCCCTCTAAATCCTGTAAACACAGCCCCTAGTTTGGAAACTCCTGTAAACTCAGCCCCTAATTTGGAAAATGGTATGAATATTTCAAAAAATCACTATCATCAATCCACAAATGCATCAATTCACAATTTTCAATTTTTTAGCCCCAGGGGTTAGACTTAAAAAGTTATGGTAATGTAGAGTAGAAATGGAGTGCACATCTCAAATCAGTGCAATAAAAAACCCACAAATGCATCATTTCACAAATTGAAAGTTTTTGTGCCCAGGGGTTCATTATCAGGGTTTTAGTAATGTGGTGTCAAAATGGAGTGCATATTTGAAATCGCTACAATCAGAAACCCACAAACACATCATTTTATGATTTGAAAATTTTTGGCCCTGGGGGTTCATTTTCAGGGTTATGGTAATGTAGTGTCAAAATGAAGTGCATATTTCAAATCAAGGCAATCAAAAAGCCACAAATGCATCATTTCACAATTTCTAATTTATTAGCCCCATGGGTTCAATTTAAGGCTTACAGTAATGTAGAGTTGAAATTGAGTCATTTCAAATCAGTGCAATTAGAAACCTGCAAAATGCATCATTTCACAATAAGAAATTTTTGGGTCTAGGGGTTCAATTTCAGGGTTTTAGTAATGTAGTGTCAAAATGGAGTGCATATTTGAAATCGCTACAATCAGAAACCCACAAATGCATCATTTTATGATTTGAAAGTTTTTGGCTTAGGGGGTTTATTTTTATGGTTATGGTAATGTAGTGTGAAAATGAAGTGCATATTTCAAATGAGTGAAATCAGAAACCTGAAAATTTATGATTTCACAAATTGAAAGTTTTTGGCTCCAGAGGTTCATTTTCAGGGTTATGGTTATGTAGTTTTCAGGGTTATGTAGTGTCAAAATGGATTGCATATTTCAAATCAGTGCAATTAGAAACCCACATCAAATCATTTCACAATTTCTAATTTTTTAAGCCCTGGGCATATTTGAAATTGCTACACTCAGAAACCCACAAATCCATCATTTTATGGTTTGAAAGTTTTTGGCCCAGGGGGTTCATTTTTAGGGTTATGGTAATGTAGTGTCAAAATGAAGTGCATATTTCAAATGAGTGCTTTCAGAAACCCGAAAATGCATCATTTCTCAAATTGAAAGTATTTGGCCCCATGGGTTCATTTTTAGGGTTATGGTAATGTAGTGTCAAAATGGAGTGCATATATCAAATTGGTGCAATCAGAGACCCAAATTTGAAATCAGTGCAATCAGAAACCCAAAAATGAATGATTTCACAAATTGAAAGTTTTTGGCTCCAGAGCTTCATTTTCAGGGTTATGGTTATGTAGTTTTCAGGGTTATGTAGTGTCAAAACAGAGTGCATATTTCAAATCAGTGCAATTAGAAACCCACATTGAATCATTTCACAATTTCTAATTTTTTAAGCCCTGGGCATATTTGAAATTGCTACACTCAGAAACCCACAAATCCATCATTTTATGGTTTGAAAGTTTTTGGCCCAGGGGGTTCATTTTTAGGGTTATGGTAATGTAGTGTCAAAATGAAGTGCATATTTCAAATGAGTGCTTTCAGAAACCCGAAAATGCATCATTTCTCAAATTGAAAGTATTTGGCCCCATGGGTTCATTTTTAGGGTTATGGTAATGTAGTGTCAAAATGGAGTGCATATATCAAATTGGTGCAATCAGAGACCCAAATTTGAAATCAGTGCAATCAGAAACCCAAAAATGAATGATTTCACAAATTGAAAGTTTTTGGCTCCAGAGCTTCATTTTCAGGGTTATGGTTATGTAGTTTTCAGGGTTATGTAGTGTCAAAACAGAGTGCATATTTCAAATCAGTGCAATTAGAAACCCACATTGAATCATTTCACAATTTCTAATTTTTTAAGCCCTGGGCATATTTGAAATCGCTACACTCAGAAACCCACAAATCCATCATTTTATGGTTTGAAAGTTTTTGGCCCAGGGGGTTCATTTTAGGGTTATGGTAATGTAGTGTCAAAATGAAGTGCATATTTCAAATGAGTGCTATCAGAAACCCAAAAATGCATCATTTCTCAAATTGAAAGTATTTGGCCCCATGGGTTCATTTTTAGGGTTATGGTAATGTAGTGTCAAAATGGAGTGCATATATCAAATTGGTGCAATCAGAGACCCAAATTTGAAATCAGTGCAATCAGAAACCCAAAAATGAATGATTTCACAAATTGAAAGTTTTTGGCTCCAGAGGTTCATTTTCAGGGTTATGGTTATGTAGTTTTCAGGGTTATGTAGTGTCAAAACAGAGTGCATATTTCAAATCAGTGCAATTAGAAACCCACATTGAATCATTTCACAATTTCTAATTTTTTAAGCCCTGGGCATATTTGAAATCGCTACACTCAGAAACCCACAAATCCATCATTTTATGGTTTGAAAGTTTTTGGCCCAGGGGGTTCATTTTAGGGTTATGGTTATGTAGTGTCAAAATGAAGTGCATATTTCAAATGAGTGCAATCAGAAACCCGAAAATGCATCATTTCTCAAATTGAAAGTATTTAACCCCATGGGTCCATTTTGAGGGTTATGGTAATGTAGTGTCAAAATGGAGTGCATGTATCAAATCAGTGCAATCAGAAACCCAAATTTGAAATCAGTGCAATCAGAAACCCAAAAATGCATCATTTCACAAATTGAAAGTTTTTGGCCCAGTGGTTCATTTTCAGGGTTATGGTAATGTAGTGTCAAAATGAAGTGCATATTTCAAATGAGTGCAATCAGAAACCCAAAAATGCATCATTTCTCAAATTGAAAGTATTTGGCCCCATGGGTTCATTAACGGGTTATGGTAATGTAGTGTCAAAATGAAGTGCATATTTCAAATGAGTGCTTTCAGAAACCCGAAAATGCATCATTTCTCAAATTGAAAGTATTTGGCCCCATGGGTTCATTTTTAGGGTTATGGTAATGTAGTGTCAAAATGGAGTGCATATATCAAATTGGTGCAATCAGAGACCCAAATTTGAAATCAGTGCAATCAGAAACCCAAAAATGAATGATTTCACAAATTGAAAGTTTTTGGCTCCAGAGGTTCATTTTCAGGGTTATGGTTATGTAGTTTTCAGGGTTATGTAGTGTCAAAATGGATTGCATATTTCAAATCAGTGCAATTAGAAACCCACATCAAATCATTTCACAATTTCTAATTTTTTAAGCCCTGGGCATATTTGAAATTGCTACACTCAGAAACCCACAAATCCATCATTTTATGGTTTGAAAGTTTTTGGCCCAGGGGGTTCATTTTTAGGGTTATGGTAATGTAGTGTCAAAATGAAGTGCATATTTCAAATGAGTGCTTTCAGAAACCCGAAAATGCATCATTTCTCAAATTGAAAGTATTTGGCCCCATGGGTTCATTTTTAGGGTTATGGTAATGTAGTGTCAAAATGGAGTGCATATATCAAATTGGTGCAATCAGAGACCCAAATTTGAAATCAGTGCAATCAGAAACCCAAAAATGAATGATTTCACAAATTGAAAGTTTTTGGCTCCAGAGCTTCATTTTCAGGGTTATGGTTATGTAGTTTTCAGGGTTATGTAGTGTCAAAACAGAGTGCATATTTCAAATCAGTGCAATTAGAAACCCACATTGAATCATTTCACAATTTCTAATTTTTTAAGCCCTGGGCATATTTGAAATCGCTACACTCAGAAACCCACAAATCCATCATTTTATGGTTTGAAAGTTTTTGGCCCAGGGGGTTCATTTTAGGGTTATGGTAATGTAGTGTCAAAATGAAGTGCATATTTCAAATGAGTGCTATCAGAAACCCAAAAATGCATCATTTCTCAAATTGAAAGTATTTGGCCCCATGGGTTCATTTTTAGGGTTATGGTAATGTAGTGTCAAAATGGAGTGCATATATCAAATTGGTGCAATCAGAGACCCAAATTTGAAATCAGTGCAATCAGAAACCCAAAAATGAATGATTTCACAAATTGAAAGTTTTTGGCTCCAGAGGTTCATTTTCAGGGTTATGGTTATGTAGTTTTCAGGGTTATGTAGTGTCAAAACAGAGTGCATATTTCAAATCAGTGCAATTAGAAACCCACATTGAATCATTTCACAATTTCTAATTTTTTAAGCCCTGGGCATATTTGAAATCGCTACACTCAGAAACCCACAAATCCATCATTTTATGGTTTGAAAGTTTTTGGCCCAGGGGGTTCATTTTAGGGTTATGGTTATGTAGTGTCAAAATGAAGTGCATATTTCAAATGAGTGCAATCAGAAACCCGAAAATGCATCATTTCTCAAATTGAAAGTATTTAACCCCATGGGTCCATTTTGAGGGTTATGGTAATGTAGTGTCAAAATGGAGTGCATGTATCAAATCAGTGCAATCAGAAACCCAAATTTGAAATCAGTGCAATCAGAAACCCAAAAATGCATCATTTCACAAATTGAAAGTTTTTGGCCCAGTGGTTCATTTTCAGGGTTATGGTAATGTAGTGTCAAAATGAAGTGCATATTTCAAATGAGTGCAATCAGAAACCCAAAAATGCATCATTTCTCAAATTGAAAGTATTTGGCCCCATGGGTTCATTAACGGGTTATGGTAATGTAGTGTCAATGGAGTGCATATATCAAATCAGTGCAATCAGAAACCTAAATTTGAAATCAGTTCAATCAGAAACGCAAAATTGCATCATTTCACAAATTGAAAGTTTTTGGCCCCAGTGGTTCATTTTCAGGGTTATGGTAATGTAGTGTCAAAATGGAGTGCATTATATATCAAATCAGTGTAATTAGAAACCCACAATGCATCATTTCACAATTTGAAAGTTTTGGCCCCGGGGGCCTCACTTAAGGATTATGGTAATGTTATTGTTAACTCCCATAAACTCAGCCCCTAATTTGGCAAACACCCATCAACTCAACTCCCATAAACTCGGCCTCTAATTTGTGAACTTGTGTCAACAGCCCCTTATTTTTAAACTTCTGTCAACTCAACCCTAATTTATAAACACCCATCAACTCAACCCTGAATTGTAAACTCAGCCCCTAAAAACTCAAGTCAACCCCCTATACATGTGCAATTGCATTCTTGGGAAGCAACTTTGCCATCTACTAACCCTGTTTGTCAAGATTGTGGATCGTGTTTGTAAAGGGCATTTGTACTAATAAATAGTGACTGCATTGTGTGCAAAAACACACACGAATTGGGCACAATGATGCCTGTGATTGTGTGTCCTATCTTTTACATTAGGCATACCTAGCACGCAATTCTTTCACAATTGTATATGTTTTGATGTATTTACAGTCGCTCTAATTAGCCAATGCCTCTGCAGGTGTTTGTGGGTGGGCTGCCTGTTGATGCGTCCGAGATGGATCTGCGCCGCACGTTTGCCCGTTTCGGCCGGCTCAACGTTGACTGGCCACACAAAAGTATGTTGCCCATTTTAGTGCCATTTTTTGGCAATGTTTGCTAAATTAATTTGGATAATTTCCCAAGAAGTTTAAACAAAAATCTATCCATTTTTCGATTGATATTGAGCGACAAATGTTTTTTCATAAATGTACGACGATTAGACAATTCCCAACTGCCACTCAGGCACGGCGGCGCACGCGAAGCACCCGCCCAAAGGCTACGCGTTCTTGCTGTACGAGTCGGACAGGTGCGTGCAGGCGCTCGTGGCCGCGTGCAGCGTGGCCGCCGGCGGCAAGCTCTTCATGCCCGTCACCACGCCTACTATCAAAAGAAAACCGGTGCGCGAGGGCCGGGGATAAAACGGGATTAGATTGTGCGATTGGTCGAGTCGTTGGAATTCTATAAATTTATTAGAAAAAATATTGCTGAACTTAGATAAGTAGCAGGTAACATAGATAACATAGGTTTACTCGACAAGAATCTTAACACCCGAAGAAAAATCAGACGCAGGAAGACGTTAAAAATGATTTTTTTAAATCGAGCCCCGCCCTACCCAGGCGCAAGTGCGTCCGTGGCTTTTGTCTGACGCGCGGCACTTCACGTGCGACCCGTCGACGCCCATCGACGCGCGCAAGGCGGTCTTCGTTGGCGGCCTGCCAAGGCCCATGCGCGCCAAGCAGCTGGCCCAGCTAGCCGCCCATCTGTTTGGACAAGTGCTTTATGTCGATATCGACATCGACCCGGATTATAACTATCCCAAGGTGTGTCTATATCGATATGGTGGCGTGCGTGTGATCAATGACCAATATCACTGACCACGGTGCTAGAACTGTGCAATGAAAAACAAAGTAAAATAAGATGGTCCAGTCTAGATCTTCTAGTAGTAAAATTGTATAGCGTATTTACCCGAATGCCGCCAATCGAAATTGCGTATTTCCTCGAAATACCCCCATTTGAATTAACCCCCCTCGAAATACCCCCAGGTGTTTTCGAGCTGGGGAAAAAATACCCCCCCCTCGAATAAGCCCCCCCTCGATGTATCCCCCTCAAAATTTCCACTCTGAAAAACTAAACCCTCTGGGGGTTTTTTTAGGAAATACGGTAGTCTCACCACTGGTGTTCAAGGACCTCAAGTCCCTCAAGCACGAGATATCAAACTTTTCCACGATCACTCTCCGAACGCAGGGCGCCGCGCGTCTGGTATTCTCGAGCGCGTCCGCGTGCGCGCTGGCCATCGCCACCAAGCACCTGCTGCTGCAGTGCGCCACCAGCGACACGAACATGCCGCCCAGCAGCGCGGCGGATACGAACGATGCGGCGGCGGGCGCGGCCGCCGTCGACGACAACGCCGAGGGCGGCGCCGCCGCCAGCAAGAAGAGGGTCGAGTTCAAGCCCTACGTGATCGACAAGCAGCTGTGCGACGAATGTAGGGTTGACGCGCCCGCGCCAGTGCAAGGCAAGGGCGCCATGGTTAGCGTTCATTGATTTGGTTGTATGGGTATTGGATTTTGGAGGGCGCCGTGGCGATTTTGGCGAAAGAAATTTCGACCGTTGCGCAGTCAAAAAATAAATACCTACCTAGCAAAACGTTTATGTCGACCGCTCGCTTTCCAGGGAAATGTCATAGAGTAATGAACTGCAACTGATTATTTATGTTCTTACCTCGGGCGGGCAGTCGCTGGGCGACGGGGCGGGCGCGGCCAACGACGCGGGCGCTGAAGAAGTCAGATCCGCGCTGGCCGTGTACTTCTGCTGCAACCTCGCCTGCTTGCAGTACTACTGCGACAAGTGCTGGACCAAAGTGCACGCCGTCCCGGTCGGTTGCCACTACTCACTGATCAGATTCTATCAGCGGTCATTCTCATTGAAATTGGAACCAGCAAGCTCAAAGATTATACCATATTTCCTCGAAATACCCTCCTCGCAATACTGTCCCTCGAAATACCATCCCTCCAAATACCCCATCCTCGAAATACCCCTTCCCTCGATGAACCCCCCTATAAAACCTGCATCATAAAAAATAAACCCCCTGGGGGTACATATTTACATGCGCTTTATTAGACTGGGAGAGTGTGATGTAAATAAAACATTACACTTCTCGATAAGGAGCAAACTAGTAATTGGGTAAACAAATAAACAAAGCAAAAAAACTACCTCATATAAATAACCATAATCAAAAACATGTGCTCTCACAATACTTCAATCAAATGGAGAATGGTCAACACTTTTTTCCCGCCAGGGCTGGGAGCACCACCGCGCCGTGGTGCAGCAACAGCAGCACCAGCGGGTGTCGAGCACCAGCGCCGCCGGCAGCGGCACCGACACCAGGGGCACCGGTACCGGAGCCAAGTCGCACCGCGTCGGCCGGTCGGTCATGGACACCAGGTGTCGCTCCCGGACCATGGAAAATGTCCTGTGAGATGGAAAATGTCATTGAATGTGTCCATAGTTGTGGAAAATACCCTGGGAAATGACAAAAGGAAGTTACTTAGTCAATTTACAGGGCGTTTTACATGAGTTTTGACATGTTGCATGACAATATGACATTTTACAGGACATTTTACAGACTGGGGGTGACCCCAGGCGTCACCGCAGACCGCGCTGCTACGACAGAAGCGTGCTCATGCTCAATGGTGTCGGACCGTTTATTCAAAACGCTGCAGCCAGAGATCGTCCTCCGGTCCCCAGGTACTTTATATTTATGTATTTGCTTGAATAATTCCCCCTTGTAAAATTTCCCCCTAGAAAAATATCATTACGTATTTTCTTTCATAAAATGTTTTCTCCTTATATTTTTAGAATGTCATTGGCAGTGAGCATATAGAAAAAATGACGTGCCTATACTCGGAGAACCGCAAAGTATGTGTCATGAATCCGTGTATTCAGCTGTTTTTTGTCTACACGATTCAGAGCGTTTTTACTGCACTATTTCCCCTCTATCTCCACTTCACCGGCCGCTTGCCGCTGCAGTGCACTGCACTGGGCCCGGAGGTCCAGGTTATAAATGCGTGTGTAAATTTTAAGGAAACGTGTCCGAAGACGATAGGTTTTTCAGAACGTGCAGTGAACCACTCAGGGTTCACGCTGTTCCGTTTCCCGCAGCACGCACAGCACCTACACTTAGCACAAGCAGCGCAGTAATTAGAGCAGTTGTTAATTAGCAAACTTAGGGAAAACAGTTAGTACTTAGTACCAATACAAAAGGGGGTCCGAGTTGGGTTGAGAAGAGACTTTATTTTTTAGGGCGATGGAAGAACAGTAGCGGCAGAGTAGAAGCAAAATCAATTTTCGCTGAATCAAAGAATTGGGCTGAAAAACAACAATTTCAGCTACTTATAAGGCAAATGGAACTACCATAATTGACAAGAATAAAAAGCTAAAAAAGTCACAATATTATAAGGGTACATAATCACTTTCAAATCACATAAGCTCTGATGCAAATACTTAGTAAAATCTTAACGTACAACTACTCATGAGAAGCGTAACTAATTAAGCTAACAAAATGGGCGGTAACAATTAAGATTAGCTTATAAATGATAATTAAAAGCTTCGTGCAACATGGAGCTTAATACATTAATCACTGGCTTACTTAGTACAACAATTACTGACTTCCATAATTACCTACAAATCCCTACTTAATTCAATACAATCTAAAATGAATAACAACGCAGTGCAATGCATCTTGACAAAGAATGGGAATGAATGAAATATGGCTAAAAACAAATACGACGTCATAAACTATTACAAGCAATTAAACAAACAAGTGATTAGACAATTAATATAAGCTTACAAGTAATGCTAATTAATTAGAATACAGAGGCGATTAATTAAGCTCGTGGAAATGAAAAACACTGGTGTGAAACAATATGTACAATAATTTCTACATGTCACGTGGAGACTTTGCGCGGGGGTTTGTATTCATAAATTACGGTAGCTAGCAGAATGCTCGCAGGTGCGAAATGCTTATCACCCCCAACCCCGCGACCCACTATTGTGACTATCCAGTCAGCTAGCGCTCGTGAGAAAGGTTTCAGCCCGATGGCCACACCCTTTCGAGCGCGATGGGATATTTATGCTGGGGCGGTGGAAAAGTATTTTTTAGACTGCGACTTGTCACTTGGGGCGTTATCAGAAGCTGTTCCTACCACCCACCGATACTAGATGACGCACGACAATCTAGTCAACATGGGGAGGAACGCGGAACAGTATTTATTTTGGTATTTTTTGAGTGAAATTCATTGTTCCTGGCTTCCGGTCGCCACCTACCTATCAGTTGTCAGTCTCCGCCTCTGCCCAAAGATAAGTAAAGGTTGGAATGTGCATTAGACTGCCCAGTAAGTCACAACAGTGTGCCGGCAACCTCAAAGGCGTCCACACGCCGCGCCGCGGCATTTTAAAGTGAGAAATGTGAAATTCCTTTCTCACCTTGTGCCACGTGGAATGTAGTTTACACCTAGGTTAGACATAACTTAGCTAACTTTACTTAAATAGAATTGGCGCACAAAAATAGCAATTAAAATGGGGGATAAGGGAACGAAATTGTGCAGGGCACTACAACCACTATAAACATGGCGAACTCGGTCTGCCAGTGTAGCGGCGTCGATCTCGCGATGCAGTGCTCTGCCGGGGTACTGCGCAGCCCACTACGTGGCCGCGCATGCCGCGCAGTCCCTGTAGGCGTCGAAAAACCGCCAAAATACCTGAAAAGATTTATTTAAATTTAATTTACAAAACACATAACAGTTTACGTTCCGTGAATTATTATTGCATTTGGTTGTCTAAAATTTTGTGGGGTGGTGTCTTTCCCATCGTAAAAAGCGCTCTTACATATGCGCAGAATCATACTATAATTCAATGAAAAAAATCTTGCGATAAATTTCAAAATTAATTATTCCATGAGGGAAATCCTGTATAATTATTGGTTCATCATTCAGATGGGTTATGGTAGGTTTCCATACTAAGTATGACGCCCGCCGAGTATACAAACCGATTGAGCGAAATTATCCCAGATGGACCGAATCTGCGTGCAACCCCCTGTGTGACCTACTGGCGTGGCACCCGCAGCCGGCAGCCACCGAGCCACCAATGGCAACGGGAGGTGGAACGTTGGCCATAGCGCCATTGAACGCGACCGCCAGCGCGGACGACCACTCGCAGCTGGACTCAGCCGCGGCGCTCGTGCTCAACGACAAGGGCAACGACAAGGTCGACACCCAGGTGCTGGTCCTGGTCACTGTGAAGAGCTCTGGAAGATGGAAAATGTCAAGCAAAGCGTCAAAAGTCACGTAAAATGCACTGGAAAGTGACAAACGTATTTACGTTTGCCATTTTCCTGGGCATTTTACGTGACTTTTGACGCTTTGCTTGACATTTTCCATCTTCCAGGGCTCTTAACAGGGTGCGGGACTGCCCCAGGGCGCCGGCGTCACTGTGGCCGCCCTGGCGCAGCGCGTTGAGCACATGCAGCTTGGACAACATGCTAGACTGCAGTAGACTGTAAATACTGGAGATGGGCTATGGCAGGAGAAGTTTTGAGTGAGTTGTGGTTGTTGGAGTTGTGGACTTTTTGAAAGTGTGCGGGAAAATTTGGTCCTTCGTTTGTTTGGTTTACGTATTTATGTAACTAAATTTGTAAAGGAAAATTGGAAACCGGTTCCGCTTTCGCAGAATGCCCCGTGTTCCAGTGTGGATATTTCATGCAGTAATTGTCGCAATGTTAAATGGATATGGCTTCGCTACATATAATGTCACTTTTGCAGAGTAAATAGGTATGACCGTTTTATGACACGCAAAAATTTAGCGACATGTCAATAACTGTCAAACGTTTTTTTCTGTTTTGCAAGTGCCACCAACCATTGTCAAAGAAACGCTGTTTTGTGATAATTTTCAATTTTGTCAAATGTGAACGTCAGCGCGTTGTTGTGACAGGTGAATTGTGATAGCTTTCGAATGATCTAAACTGAAAGTATACTAAATCATTGGAACTCCGGTGTCTTGGCAATAAAGGCGTAAAGGGATCTACATGTATATTTAGAAGTACTTAATTAGGAAGTTTAGCTCCCGTGTCTGTCTCATTAGATTAAGTTCCTATGTGAGTGAGGTCTATAATTGTGTTGAAATTACAAAAATTCCTCACGCTTCTAAGGCACTTCACACGTCACACATTTCAGAGAGGACCCGTAGGTAATTGTTTTCTCCGAGTTTGTATTACCTATTGAGGTATTTTATTTTGCCTTAAGCTCGCGTCGTCAATGACTGCTCAAATTCAAATTCCCAATTCCCTGCTCAAAACAAAACAATCCCCCGCTCAAATTTATTGCTATTTTAGTCAGATTTTTCATGTCACTGACAAGTCACAGACAAGTTTAACAACAAATCAACCTAAACTATTTACGTCACTAGCAACCTGAAAAAGCGATTAGATACATTTCTATAACTGAAATGGCTACTGTGCGCAGTTAGCATTTGAAAAATGGGTGTTTTTCAGAAAATGAAATAGTATCTCAGAAAAACTCACAAAACAATAAAATATAATAATTTGAATCTCTCTGGAAAAAATGCAGAGAAAATATACCTAAATAAATATAAAAAATATGAATGAGACTTTTTTATTTTGCTTCTCATAAAATAAATATATTTAGATCTCTCTGTAAAAAATGGGAGAAAATATAAATAATTTTTAATTTTATTATTATTTGATTTTCCTTGTTTAAAAAATATAAATCTTCCACGATTTTTTGAACGCTAGCCGTACTACATACAAGAGACGTGACACCGACATGACTGCCAATGCACCTGTCTAATGAAGGTATCCTTTTACAATGTGATAAATGCTGCTACAGAAACGTTGCTTTAAAAGTAGTGGTTTTCAGTCGAATTGCGTAATATATTTACCTAGTTTGTGCAGTTATCCAGCATGTTGTCAAGCGGACATTCACTTAACCGACAAATATTAGCTACGTAATAGTTCCAAGTGTTGACATGGCACTTGAAACTTTGCTTTTCACTTGACTGGGCTGAGCCGCGCACTATTGAAAATAACATGCAAATTTGTCAAGTGTCATATATTTATGACATCATGACATCATTAAGACAACCATATTACGTATCATCAACGTCGAGGTGACGTGACCTATAGCAAAATCGAACACGATGCTTGAGATAATTAGGTACATATAAATAGCTAGTCATCGTAAGTAATTGACCAGGGCTTTGTCATCGCAATTAATTATTTTACTGTTTTACAAAGCTTTATTAAACAAGCCAATCGTAGATAAATTGGCACGCACGTCACTCCCTCCCTACTATTTTCTAATCAATGTTTTCTCTCCAATTCCTTCAGGTGCGCGTGCTCATTTTTGTTTAGGTATTCGCGTAGATTTACGCGGGTACATTCTACGCGGATGTAAATGAGATCTCTACGCTACGCACACGCTGTATTTGGTCGAATAACCCCCCCACTTGAATAAATCCCCCCTCTTAGACGAGTGAGGAAAAATAATTCCCCCACTTGAATACCCCCCCCCACTTGTATTAGGGTGTAAACTAAGTTTCTTATATTTTTTACGATCTCATAGAGATGCACATTCCTGCGTCCCATTCTGTTGTATTATACATTGGCCGATTTTGATGCCCTTCGAGTATGTTGGGGTTTGGGGTCTGCGCTATGCCGAATTGTTTTGGTTTGCTCGTATGATCCCCCAGTCCCGAGATAAGGGGGGTCTATAAAATGGTGGTCATTTTGCACAGATTATCTGTACATTGAGTTTGAAGCTTAATAACTTGGCCATTTCTGGGTCGATTTATATCATTCAACAATTAAAATGATCGAAACAACCTGAAGATTCCATTTTTGCGGTCGGATTAGTGATGTCTAAATTCCGTATGCCGATTTGAACCAGTTTTAAAACATGAAAAATAGTCGTAATAATACTTTTTAAAGACGGTTGTTTTGAACATGCTATCATATACTTTAGACCAGGGTTGGTTTTATAAAAATTCATTTTAGTAAAATTGTATAAAAATTGTATAAAAATTTTATTTTATTTTTATTATATTCTTGTTTCATTTTATTTTATTTTATTTTATTCCCAAAAGTCATTAATAAAATAAAATGACTCATTTTACAAAATTTTTACAAAAATTGTACAAAAATTTTACAAAAAATCAGAAACATGCATGCAAGGCCAGAAAAATGTTATAATTAGACCTTACATGAAAAACCTGTGACAAATTTTACCCTTACTTTTCAAAAGTTGCATGCAATATGTATTGTTAGCTAGCTGCAAGTGTAAAGTTACAATTATTGATAAGAATGGTTTGCATTTTCAGTAGAAGGACTACTGGAGTGTGTTGGGCACATTTGTAAAATGTCATGCAAAGTGTCAATTGTCATGACAAATGTAAAGTAAAGTATCAATTGTCGTGCAAAATGTCAAGTGTCATGTAAAATTTCAAGCAAAGTGGCAATTGTCATGACAAATGTCATGCAAAGTGTAAATTGTGTATCCAAATCTTGTGTTTTTGTATCCATAGTATGTTTTATATCCAAATCTTATGTTTTTGTATCCAAATGTTCACATAATATTTTGGAGTCAACAACAACAAAATTTGGATACAAAACAAAAGATTTCGAAATAAAACATGAGATTTGAACACAATTTGCTTGACAATTGATACTTTACATTTTACATGTCCCAACAATTGACACTTTGCATGACATTTGACATGACATTTGACACTTTACAATGCTTGGGACTGCCCCCAGATCCATGAATAAACAGGTAGAGACTCGAGCAATGAGACAAAATTTTACAAAAAATATGAATTTTTATACAATTTTACAAAAATACGAATTTTTATACAATTTTACAAAAATTTTACAAAAATTCGAATTTTTATACAATTTTTATTTTTATTCTTAAATTTTCCATTTTATTTTATTTTATTTTATTCTTCAATATTCCATTTTATTTTTATTTTTATTTTATTTTTTTCCTGAGATTTTGCCAACCCTGCTTTAGACAAAAAGAATAAATCTGGCCCAAAAATTGTTTCAATATCTCGATCCAGTCAAAAGTTACAGGACTTTAAACTTGCACGCCCAAACCATAAATATAAATTACTGCATGAAGAACAAAGCATGCAAATTCAAAACTCTATATCTCGGCCATTTCTCTGCCGATTTTCACCTATGAATGCTTAAAATGATCACAATGACCTGTAGAATTTATTTTTATGTTCTGATTATCTGTATGCACTGTTCTTCATGCGGTTATTTTATGAGCGGTAGGTGAAAGTTCAAAGTGCTATAACTTTTGATTGGAAAGAGATATTGAATTCATTTTTGTTTTAGATGAATTCTCGTTGCCTAAAGTATATGATAGCATGTTAAAAAAATTATTTTTTTCGTGTTCAAAAACCGGGTCAAATCGACATACGGAATTCAGGCATCACTAATCCGACCGCCAAAATGGAATCTTCAGGTTGTCCCGATAATTTTAAGTGTCGAATGATCCAAATCGGCAAATAAATGGGCAAGTTATTAAGCTTGAAAGTCAATGTGCAGATCATCCGTGCAAAATGACCACCATTTTATAGTCCCCCTTATCTCGGGACTGGGGGATTATTCGAGCAAACCAAGACAGTTCGGCATAGCCCAGACCCAAAACCCCAACATACTCGAAGGGCATCAAAATTGGTCAATGTACAACAAAATGGGATGCAGGAATGTGCATTTCTATGAGATTTCAAAAAATATAAGAAACTTAGTTTACAGCCTAATATAAATCCCCCCTCTTAGACGAGTGAGGAAAAATATTTTTCCCACTTGAATGATCCCCCCGTCCTCAATGATGGAAGAAAGATAATGCATATTTATCTTTAAAAAAACAATCGTTGACGTCAGACGAAACAAAAGAGCTGTGTCTGGTTTGATGGATCGTGTGCGTGGATGCAATTGAATGTGCAATAGAGAAAGCACACTTACATGTGTATGTAGTGTAATAGAAACATGTGAAAAAAATTTGATGAAAAAATAAATACCCCCCCCCCTTCAAAAAGGTTCCACGAAAATGAAAATTCCCAGGGGAATTATTGTTGTAAAAACGGTAGGTACCTATTCTGTGGCACTGGGCAATATATTTCATTCCACTGCCGCTATAATCGCGTTTAAGTGTGAGCAATATACCTCGCTGGTCGGTAGGTAGGTGTGCTTGAATCTTTTAAAGATACTAGTAAATACATACGGGTAGCCCGACGCTTGTGTCTCGCCGTGCCGTGTTATTGTGGTTGAACGAGCGCACGTTAGAGGTGGAAAATTTGCCACGTTTTCTGGCCTCTCACGTTTGCCAGTGGCCGTGACGACAGGGCGCGGTATAATACTGGGTGCCAGTGCCAGAAATCACTGATTGTGTGCCAGCGCTCAAAGGACTACCATATCATGTTTACAAGTGCGCAGCGACATTTGCGCTTTATATGTGTTTATAAGAGTCTTGTGATGGAAATTGGTGCAAAATTTCTCAAATTTACTCACTTTTACGTTTTCTGGAGAAAAAATATTTTACCCACGTTTACTCATGAATAAAAGTAAAAAATACGTTTTCTGTACTCAGGCCTCAGGGGAGAAAAGGTCAAAGTAAACTCATTCATGTACTATACTTTGAAAAGTTAAGTATTTTTAACAACTCTTCATTTGCGGTGCACTTCCATTGAACATGGAGTAGTGTTAGCATCAAAATCACTCAGTTTCTCTTCACTTTTCATTATATCTAAGCCGTGGCTGGCCATTTATTTCTTCATTTATTCCGTGGTATTGAGAAAGTTAATGATTCATATCCCCATAAATTCAAGTGTGCAGCAAAGCGTTATAAATTACATGTGCTGTGGATGTGTGTGTGTTATTTATTTGAGTTCGAAATGTGCAAGTTCTGTTTGGTCACGCTATCCAATCCAATCAGAGTGATGTGGATTTGTCGCGTGCGACTGCTACCTTATCTTTTCAAATAGCCCCCCCCCCTCTGGGACGACGAATTCACCCAACCTGGCTGGTGTTCTAACAACTGTGTTCTGTTGGTAAAATAAAAAACGTTGATGTAGCTACAATTTCCAGCCTTATCTCGTACACTGCTGACATTGTCGATGTTTCGATTTATAAATCCCATCAAGCGTGCATTTTATTATTTTACTTACACGCTTCGATTCTTGTACACTGAATGTTGAATATTCACTTTCTGTCGTATGACCAGACTTGCAGCTTGTCTTGCCAATCTGTAATTTATTTAAATGAATAACACTTTTACCTTCTGGATGATTCTAAACTGCGCCGCTTTTGATTACGCGAAATTTAAACAGTTTACTTTACTTTTGCATGAGTGTGAAATGTTTTATTACCGATATTTAGTAATGCAAATTGAAAATTATCTTTTCTAGAACACATGTAAATTCTTTTGAGACGATACGTCATAATTTCAATATTGGATAATATCTATGATTTGACGTAGAACTCAACACACGTTTTCATTGTATGGCACGAACGCAGTGCACTTATTAGTCTGTCTACAGCAGTGATAGTTCAAACTAAGTTTCATGCGGGACCATGATCCCGTTACCTGGTTCGGGATATTTTCCGGGACTGAGGCAGTTCCGGTCACTGTCCCGATGCTCCAGCTCCGGTTCCGGTATCGATTAAAAATTTATGGTCCCGTTTGAACCTTAGAAACTTAACTACCGTATTTCCTCGAAATACCCCCCCCCCCTTGAAATACCCCCCCCCCTCGTTTGACCCCCCCTCTCGAGACCACTATGAAACAATCACCCCCCCCCCCTCGAAATACCCCCCCCCCCAAATTGAGTGTAAAGAGAACGTACATGACAAATACGGCAGTTTATGTTCTGCGTAGTGCAGAACACACGTTAAAACAATGTCGGAATCACGTTAGAACAGTGTTTATACCATCTACGTACTAATATTAGTCTACAGAACCTTATAAATGGCAGTTTTTGTTGCATTTTTTGACGTCTGCGTACGTTTCAGACGACCATTTCGTACTTGGTTTTCAAAAATTTTCTTGTGAAATAATACCCCCCCCTCTAAATACCCCCCCTCGTTTAACCCCCCCCCCCTCTCGGGACCACTATGAAACAATCACCCCCCGGGGGGTATTTCGAGGAAATACGGTACATATGAAACAATGTATATAAATACCTACTCTGATGATTACTTCAAACCGTGTGTTGAGTGGATATGTAATTGAGCGCGGCTTGAGATGTCCTTTGTTGAAAAGGTGTCCCCTTGTGACTTCGACTTGTTAAGAACACATGTGCACATTTTTTACTTTATACTACCCTCAACAAGAGTATCTATAAAGTTATGTGCAAAGCCGTGTGGGGTTATATAAAGGACACTCTCAATAAATCAAATCAATAAAAATATCAGTCATCGTGTTCGGGGGGGGGGGAGTTTGCAAAATTCCATGTGTGCCTATCAGTTGACCATGACCATTATGAAATGCTCGGCCATTTTGGGAAATTGTTTGCACAGAATAGTTCGAAACACTGTACAGAGTTTTACAGTGTTTCGTACAGTTTTGTAAACCAGTTTACCAAAAGTGGTCGTGCATTTCATTATGGTAAACTCAGTAAAATAGTGTGTAGGCGGTTACACTAGCTCATATAACAAAATTGCATCGCAGCGATGCATCAAATCTACTTGAGCAACGCCCGGCGGCTGCACGACGTGCACAAGGAACAATTCGGCAATATGCAACCAAACCACCACGACAGCGGCGAGTCCTACCACCAGTACCATGAACAATCAAATGCGAACGGAAATTATCATTCTCCCAATTCTAATTATCCGACAAAAAAGGGCTCCATAGCCATGACGTCAACGTCCGGCGCCAGCCCGTCTATCGATCAGAGATTTCTACAAAGGAAGGCTAGCGAGGATAAAAATGTCAGGTCGAGATATTATAATGGCGCAATGGCCAGCCATAAAAATAGGCCGCCTTTCAATGAGTCAGAAACTAATAGCGCCGAGACATTGATGGATTGTGCCGTGTGCGCACCGGTGCCCGTGAAAATCACCATGTGAGTCCGGGCTTTTCGAAGTGACGCGATTTAAGTGCCCCGACAATTTTTTTCCTGCATACTGGTCATTTTAAATGATATTTTGACTCTGTGTGTCAAATTGACAGAAAAAAATTGGCTTTGGGTAGTGAGATTTTGCCGGGTTAGTTATGTAAAAGCGAAATGGCGCTAGCGCCAAAGCAAAAGGCGTCATGGCGCTTTTGGCGCTTGCGCTATTTTTACCCGGCGCCAGGAACAAAATGCCTGGCGCTTGGCGCCATTTGGCTCTGGCGCCATTGGCGCTTGGCGCTAGAGGTCGGAAAAGTGCCATGCCGCTTTTGGCGCTTGGCGCCAAAGTTCTGGCGCTTTTTACATCAGTAGCCCGGGTCTTGGTTAGCTTTCATTATCTACTGTTAACTTTGATTTATCGCTGCGATTTGTCGAATTCTGGTAATTTATCATCTGGGGCAGATAGAAAGAGAATTCGCCGTAAATTCGCTATTTTTCTGTCTTATGAGTTTTACAGTTTCTTTAACTCAAAATCTTCAAAAACTCCCAAAACTTCAGAAATTCGGCTACAAATAGCGATCGATCCTCCCGTAGTCGAAAATCGAGCAGACAAAATCAAACAAAGCAAAAACTGCCGCATCAAGACAGCGAAATGAGCAGCGACCACAAGTGGGGCGTTCTGGCTTACATTAACTTGTTCATTTTCAAACTTAAAGCTAAGGTTGGTTGGAAGTTGGAACTTTTTGAAAAAATGTTGTGACATAAATTTGAAGTTTGAAGAAAACACTTGAAACTTAAGGACTCTTTTTGGCAAATGACGTCCGTATCTATCATCTGGCATAGCTAAATGTCATCAACAGTGACTAGTGTGTCAAAAAGTTTTTACAGGAAACGGAAATGGAAAAATTTTGCCTTCGGAAAAGGGAGAACGTAAATTTGACACCCTAGAAGAAAATGTTCAATCCAAACTAGTCACTAAGCTATGGATTGGCTAGTTTCACTCATCTTCAAGAATGCTAAAGTTATGGACCATAACTTTAGCATTCTTGAAGATTAGTGAAACTAGCCAATCCATAGCTTAGTGACTAGTTTGGATTGAACATTTTCTTCATCGATAATTCATTTTGGATCAAACATCAGTTAATTTGTATTAAATATTAACATAAAATAATTTTGTATTGTGATTCAAATATAAGCAAATCAATGCCAATATTTTTCGCCAATACAGTGAAAATAAAATGAAATAAGCCAAATTCTCAATTTAAAATACCACAGGTTAAAATCCGCCGCGAGAGCAACACTTCAAAAAGCAGAGGTGGTCCCCAGTCCTCAGGCACCAGCATAAAGGGACTATTCATTCAAAAGTCACCGCTGACTAGTCCAACGTTCATTCGAGCCACATCGAGACAGAGTAGACTCAGTTCAGTATCGATGAATAATGCATGGAATTCGCATAATTCTAGCCCCAGCCGACCATATAATGTGGAAAGGGACATTTTGGTTGGTTTACGCTCATTGAAAGATCCCAAAAAAGTGTGATTGTATTGGACTCGATTTAAATCGTATTTACCGTATATCATCGAAATGCCCCCTGGGGTGATTGCTTCGGGGGGGGGGGGGGGTTAAATTTTGAGGGGGGGGGGTTAAACGAGGCGGGGGGTTATTATGATGTGTTGTACTCGGGTGTTCGAGGGGGTTAACATGATTATGGGGATCCATCTGAACATAGGTATATGAAAATAAAGAAACTGACGGGAAACAGTATTGTGCTTTGTAAATGTTAAATAAAGTCTCGTATTGAAAATATATCAATTGCACAAATAAAATTCTTCTAACTTGACACCATATAATTTTACAACCCCCCCCCCCCCACCAAGAAACTCGGAATGACCAGACAATTAGCATTCGGCCCGTGGAACAGCGAAGAAAACCAGCATAGTTTAGTGGCAAGATTTAGATGCACTACGCCAATTGTGCTATTCTTTGTGCTCTTTGTGCTTTTTTCTGGCTTGATCTATTTTTGGGTCAAAGAGCAAGAGTTGGAGCTGAAATTAAAAGAGAAATTTGGATGGAATGTAACCAGAGATGGAGATGTTGGGCTGGTCAACTGATGCAAGGTGTAAACCTCATTTGTGATACACTTTGGATGTAGGTAAAATAAATACGTGATCTGGCTTGAGTACCTATTTATACATATCTGCCATGTAAATACATTTTTTACATACTTATTATCTAGGTATTTACTTTCTAAATACAGCATATTTTTTATTTCTTCTAATAGAACGGCAAACCCTGACAGTAATGACGCGACGCCTCCAATGTCCAATACTAAAATATGGTTGTTTCGGCTGACATTTCATTCGGTTCCAATATGGTTCGGGTCAGTACAATTTGGGTCCATATTTTCCGCTCCCACAGTAAAATGTTTTATTTGGTCAAAACGATTCGGATCCAATTATTTGTGTATCTGTCGATCAATAGGGATGTAGAAATGTTTAATAAAAAGCTGAAATACCAAAAGCCCCAAAAATAGAACATTTTATTGGAAGAAATAAATATTTTGTGATAGCACTATGAATCGAGTAGTGCTTTCAGCAATGGGCAACATCAGGGGATGACAACACCTAAATGATGTTTATTCTAAAAACAAAATGGTTTTGATAATGATTTGTAATTTGTTATCTGTACAAAGTATCACTTTTCATCAGATGTGAGTGTTGCAGGCGGGTAATTGCGGTGGTCACTGGTAAATATTTTAAGTTCATTCGTATGCGATAATTTTATGTGGGCTTGAATCTATTTTCCCAATTCTTTTGCAACCGCGTCTACAGATAAATAGGTATATCGATAAAATGATCATCACGTTTTTTGTTTATAATTGTTTCCTTTATAAAATACCTACTGTGTGGAAACACATTTATCGAGTCAATAAAATTTATACATCTCAAAATTCTAGTTTCCAATATCTCACTCCCACTCTGAGCCAACCCCACTGGCTCCGTAAGCGTAAAATTGTTGATTTGAAAAACGAGAACATAGGTAAAATACCTACATACCGTATTACCTCGAATTATCCCCCCCCCCTTGAATTAAACCCCCCCCCCTCGAAATACCCCCCCTAAATTTCGGCTGAGGAAATAATAAACCCCCCCCCCTTGAAATACCCCCCCCTAAAATTGAGTGTAACGTGAACGTACATGACAAATACAGCAGTTTGTGATCTGTACTATGCAGAACACACGTTAAAACTGATGATTAAGTGACGTTAGGGAAGGGTTTCTGTGTATATACAGTAATATATGCCTACAAACACATATAAATCTATGTGATTGTTCGATTTTTCTACGTCTGCGTATGGGGAATTTCCGAAAATTTCTGGCGAAATAATAGACCCCCCTCGAATAAACCCCCCCCCCCCTCGAATTATCCCCCCCCTCAAATTTTGCTGGCGAAATAATAAACCCCCTGGGGGTATTTTGAGGTAATACGGTATTTGTTATGCTCACCCCTGATGCTACTTGGAAGCGGGCCAGGCGCACAGCGAAAAATTCAGCGACGCCAAAAATACTGTCGCTTTTCGATAACCATTTTCTTCGGAAGTTCTTATTGCAACTCATTTTTCTATTCATTGCGCTCCCGTTGTCTCTGACGCGAGAAGAAAGAACGCAAAAAAGAAACGGGAAAGAAAATGTTCCTAGACAAACCATACCTACATATTTATAACATGCAATTTTCATGCAAACCGAGCATTTAGGTCAAAGTTCGCGCCGAGGGACAATTTTGTTGGATTCGTAACACGCAAAACGCGTGCATATTGCGTTCTCAAATTCATGAGAACCAGCTAAGTATTTATGATAGGAATATCTCACGTGAATTTACATACCTAAATAAACACCTTCCCAGACAAGTTCGCCACCCATTTTTTTATTTCACTTCGGAAGCTATATCTATGGCTATGGTGGGGTTATAGAGCTGAAACTTTGTGAATATATACTTGTAACATCCCTCTACTCTGTATCAGTGGGGGGAGACATGGCGACTAACTACAGGGTGGGTCGCCCTATAAGCAAAAAAATTTTGCCGGGTTTTCCGTGTCCCAAACAAGTACACCACCCCCTTGATTAGCTACACTAAAGGAGCTGTATCTCCAGTTGCGGGGGTGGTAGAAAGCTAAAATTTTTGGGGTATTTTGGCAACACCCACCCCTACTAAATGCGAGTGGGGCAGCTCCCGAAGACCCACTACAGTTTGTGCCGCTGTATATAAAATTGTTGTTTTTTAAAAAACCGACCCAAGTGTCCCAAGCAAGTTCACCACCTAAACGAATTAAAAAATTTTTTGAGAACATACCTTATATAAAAACTGAATCAGGTTTTAACCCTACTTCTACTAATAAAATTTTTTTCCTTTGTTTAGCCACCCCCATCATAAATGGCAGACTGAAAGTTTCACTTTAAACCAATTTTTTGTTTCACACTTTCAAAGTTGGTTTACAAAGTTCACTAAGAGAATGGTCTAAGGTTCAAAGTTATGTAAACAACATATCCTCTAAAATGCTTCCATAAGGAAATTTATTTGGGGTGAATGAAAATATGAAAATTTTGTCAAATTTTGTTCCTGCAATGACATCATTTTGACATCATAGAATTCACCCCAAGTAAATTTCCTTATGGGGGCATATTAGAGGTTATGTTGTTTACATAACTTTGAACCTTAGACCATTCTCTAGTGAACTTTGTAAACCAACTTTTTAAGTGTGAAACAAAAATTTGGTTTAAAGTGAAATTTTCGGTCTACCGTTTATGGGGCAGGGTGGGTGCCCTACTGAAAAAAAATTTTGGTGGCTGAACTAGGGTTCCAACCCGATTCAGTTTTATGTTAGGTATGTTGTTGCAACATTTTTTTAAATGCAGTTGGGCGATGAACTTGTTTTGGGACACTTGGGCTGTTTTTAGAAAATGGTCAACTTTATATGCAGTGACCCTTGCTTTAGTGGGTCGTCGGCAGCTGCCCCACTGGTTAACGATGGCCAAAAAAGATTCGAAAATTCGAAAACATTTTCGAATTTTCGAATTTTTCCGGAATTTTCGAATTTTTATTTCACCCCTAGAAAAAACACTTAAAAATCGATTTATTTTTCAAAAAATTCGAAAATTCGAAAATTCAAAAATTCGAAAATAGTTTTCGAATTTTTCAGGCATTTCAAGGCAACAAAACGCATTCTTAAGTTCAACGTGCTAAATAAAGCGACAATTGATATGCGGCGCGTATGAAAAAGCGAAACGTAACAAAAAAAAACATTGAAATGTCATCCGCGGCGGAAGAGGCGGACTTCGACACATCCGTTTTTATACCATATTTCCTTGAAATATCCTCCCCCCTCAAAATACCCCCCTCAATATTTGCCCTATGAATTTATAACCCCCCCCCCCCCCGAAATACCGCGCCCAATGTTGGTGTATAGAGAACGTTTGTGCGGTTTGTTATCTGGGAAACACGTGAAAAAAATGACTGTGTTGCGTTAGAACAGGGTTTGTACAGTCTACGTACTTATATTAAGTCTATAGAGTCTTATAAATGGCGGTTTTTGTTGCATTTTTTACATTTGTGTTACTTACAAAAAAAAACAATTTAGCACTGGGATTTCGAAAAATTTCTTGCAAAGTAATAGACCCCCAGGGGGGGGGGGTTAATTCAAGGAAATATGGTATTTGATGCCAATATTTTATTTGATGCCAATATTCTATTTGATGCCAATATTTTTTTTGACACCGATTTTTAAATTGTTGTTTTTATTGCCTTTGCTGCGTTGGTGAATTGAATGTGTCAATGTGTGAATTAAATGAAGAAGCAGGACACTGGTCCGTATAACTCCTTCCACCATTTTTAATGCTAAATTATGGGACGTTTTAAGGTTATAAAAACTGAGGAGAATATGAAAACAGTCCAAATAATGTGTTTAAAGCTTCAGATTCGATATTTTTCCAAAAAATTCTAAAATTATTTGAAAAAATTCGAAAACTGGCCAAAAAAATTCGAAAATTGCTAAAAAAGATTCGAAAATTCGAAAATTCGAAAATTAAATTCGAAATTCGAAAATTAATTTGGGGAAAAATTCGAAAATTCGAAAATTAGTTTTAGAAAAAACACTTAAAAATTTAAATACTTTTTTCTCGGGGGTTTGCCATCGTTACCACTGGTGTATTGTGAGGGGGGTTGTTGGCAAGACATCCCCCAAATTTCAGCTTTATACCGCCATCACAGCTGGAGATATGGCTCTTGTAGTGTAGCCAATCAAGTGGGTGGTGAACTTGATTGGGACACCAAAAACGCCAAAAAAAATGTTGCATATAGGGCGACCCACCCTGTAGTGAGTCGCCGCACCTCCCCCATTGTTGGGAAGTAGAGGGGTCTTACAACTTTATATTTACAAAGTTTCAGCTTTATAACACCCCCATGGACGGAGATATTGCATTTGAAGTGAAATAAAAAAATGGGTGGTGAACTTGTCCGGGAAGGTGTTTACATGCAATATCACAGTATTTATAACTGTCATACAAACAAACATCACATTACATCTATTATTAATTGATTACTAACTACAACTTCGCCATTTTTCGGTGGGTAGGTATTTCCGTTTTTTACCTTAAAAGTCGTCGTGTGACTAAGATGAAAATACTGCAATCATCCTGAGTTGTTAAAAGTGCAATACCTTTCTCAAAGTGCTCCTAAATGTATACTCCAAATAAAGTGGGAATTAAGTTTTCAGTACTCGATGTTTTTAAAGTGAACAGATACTTCTTATTGGGAGGAAACATAAATTTATTTATTTACTCAATAAAAGTATTCTAGGTATTTACTTTCCAAGTAAAAGTAAATACGGTTTCACAACCGTGCATTAATCCTGCAAAATGATTGCCGCATGATTTACATTGTGTCATTTACATTTAAGTAATTGTGTTCTGGAATTGGAATTCGTGTAAAATGGTTATTTCCACTATCGATTTCACCGCATAGTTGAACAAAAGCGGCAAGATCTGGTCAGTTTGTATGAAAAGTATGGATATTTAATGCATCTCATACATTTCATTCGAAATATTAGTATTGTGCGCTTTTTTCATGTAGCTTTGTCCACGCCAGTCAGCAATTTGTAGTGTAGACACTTTGTCCAACTTTAAACGGGGCAGTTCAGCAAGTGGACATCACGATGACATAAATGACACGTCTTCATTCCTTCACACTTTGTCATCGGATTGCGCATGGATCAAAATCACAAACCGCATCGAGTTGCGTCACATTTTCGACTTTCGCGCGTCGGCGGAAAATCGGTAGGTATCGTGTCACCTCCAATAAGTCCACCTTCAAATAAGTCCAAGGAACTCACACTCATTCGAAAACGTTATTGACGGCCCACACACTAGTTGACACACGTGTGACAACTGGTCTGTGTCAACTCAGATTTCGGCTTCACATGTCCAAATGCACTTGACAGTTCTATTAACAAATACTATTTATTTTTCAACATTGCCTTCAACAGTGCATTTGGTAATCGCCCTGCGACACTTGAAGCCGCAGCGGAGTTGACACAGACCAGTTGACACACGTGTGTCAACTGGTCTGTGGGTCGCCATTGATGTCGCTGTCGCTGTGGCCCAACTTTCAATTCCCCGGCTATGCGTTGCGTACTGTGACTGCGCAATCGGCTTTGTAGATGCCAAACGTTTCACGGCCCATCGCCTCCATCTCACGGATCGGCTATTTTCCAGTTGCACGCGGCCTAAATCGCTCGAAATCGACACATTTTCGCCCTTTTCAACCCCGTTTTGACCTACAGACGTTTGGTAGTAGGTCATTTTCCAAGTGATGCAGAAATTATGTAGAAATTGTTTGAGGAATTGACCTCGCCTTGTGTGAATTCTTTGAGCTTCGGTGGAGTTTAGGAATTTCCTGTGTTCTGATAGGGTCCGCCGGTTCAGTTCATTTTGTTGAATTCTTGGTTTGGTTTGGAATATATTCCATTATAACTGTTGGTCTTTCTGAATCTCTGATAATTTTGAATCAAGTAGTTGGATCAAATAATTTTTCGTATCAATTCGTTTGCAGCCACAATGACTATCGTCAGCATGGACAGAAGTTTATCAATACACATTATGCTACTATTCTTCACTACCATAATCTCTCTGATCTCCAAAGGTTCGACTGATTTTAAAATCAAAACGTCATAAACACCTCTGCACATCGGAGAGACCCTTTTTATGCCACTTGTGTAAACAGTATTTTGCTGCTTATCATCAGTTGCTTTTGTAAATACCGTAAATTGTCGAAAAAGTCCCCGGGGGAGTTATTTTTTCCTCAGAATATTTTGAGGGGGAGTTAATCGAGGTGTAGTTATTCGAGAGGGGGGACTTATTCGAGGATTTACGGCACATCAATGTTCACTCCAATTTCTCTACCTTTAACACCAATAAAAACAACAACAGGTATGGCGTGTGCTGGCTTCGGCACATCGCGCCCCCTGGTGCCCAACGGCGACGGCACCAACGGCATCATCGACACCAATGTGCCCCCCCTGCCGCCCACGCCCAGGTTTACTGCAGCAGGTTTGGGGGTGGATGGGTGGGGTTTGTAGATTCAAATGGTTGTGGTCAGGGTTGGTTTTATAAAAATTCATTTTAGTAAAATTGTATAAAAATTTTATTTTTTTTATATTTTATTCTTGTTTCATTTTATTTTATTCCCAAAAGTCATTAATAAAATAAAATGACACCATTTTACAAAATTTTTACAAAAATTGTGCAAAAATTTTACAAAAAATCGAAATCATGCATGCAAGGCCAAACAAATGTTATAATTAGACCTGTACATGAAAAACCTGTGGCAAATTTTTCCATTACTTTTCAAAAGTTGCATGCAGTAGGTATTGTTAGCTAGCTGCAAGTGCTACTGCAATTATTGTCAATAGGACTACTGGAGTGAGCTGGGCACATTTGTAAAATGTCATGCAAAGTGTCAATTGTCATGCAAAATATCAAGTGTCATGACTAGTGATGTGAAAGCGCCAGCTAAAAGCGCCATGGCGCTTTTGGCGCTTGGCGCCATTTTGCTGTGGCGCCATTGGCGCTTGGCGCTGGACTTTTGAAAAGCGCCATGGCGCTTTTGGCGCTTGGCGCTATAGTGCCGTGGCGCCATTGGCGCTTGGCGCTAGTGTTTTTAAAAGCGCCAAAAAAGCGCCACATAGTTAACAATTTTCTGCATTAATTGATGCAGAAAGATGTGTGTAAAATGCAATTTTGCAAAACATTTACATTCTAAAATCTACATTCTGCATTCCCACTTCTAATTGTTTATAGTGATTGGTATTTTCACTGCTTGCTTTGTACAAAGAATGTTACAACAATGTGATGCGATAAATTATGCATCATGATTTAAAATTGTCTTGTTTTGTTATTGATGTGGTATATTGAATATCACAGTAAGGTGTGCTCACTTTTCTCATGGAACTGCAGGTGTGCAGGGTCTCCAATGGGGGGGGGGGGGCTGGGCTGGTACTACCACCCCAATCGACCAGCTATCTAACACAGACCAGCTAAGCTATCCATCTATCTTGAGGCGAATTTTTTTCGGCTACTGTCACCTGGTGCACAAGTTATTGACACACGGCAACACAAGTTATCGAAATTGAAGAAAATGGTACTGTGTGTCTCATCTGTACCATTAAAAGCAAAATCATTTTGGCGCTGGCGCCATTGGCGCTTGGCGCCATGGGCTCCTTGCGCCTTTGGCGCTTGGCGCTAAGGTTCGGGAAAGCGCCATGGCGCTTTTGGCGCTTGGCGCCAATTTGCTGTGGCGCCTTTGGCGCTTGGCGCTAAAGTTTGAAAAGCGCCATGGCGCTTTTGGCGCTTGGCGCCAAAAGTCTGGCGCTTTTCACATCACTAGTCATGACAAATTTCTAGCAAAGTGGCAATTGTTATGACAAATGTCATGCAAAGTGTAAATTGTGTATCCGTATCTTGTGTTTTTGTATCCATGGTGTCTCTTGTATCCAAATCTTATGTTTTTGTTTCCAAATGTTCACATAAGATTTGGATTCAACAACAACATAATTTGGATACAAAACATAAGTTTTAAAAATAAAACATAAGATTTGGATACAATTTGCTTGACAATTGACAATTTAGTTTATATTTGTCATGCCAATTGACTGTTTACTTTACAATTGTCATGACAATTGACACTTTCCATGACATATTATGTGACATTTGACACTTAACAAACTTTGGGACTGTTCCCAGATTTATGAATAAACAGGTATAGACTCAAGCAATGATATAAAATTTTACAAAAAATATGAATTTTTACACAATTTTACAAAAATATGAATTTTTATACAATTTTACAAAAATTTTACAAAAATTCGAATTTTTATACAATTTTTATTTTTATTCTAAAATTTTCCATTTTATTTTATTTTATTTTATTCTTAAATTTTCCATTTTATTTTTATTTTATTTTTATTTTTTTCCGAGATTTTGCCAACCCTGGTTGTGGTGTGGAGTGTGGTTTTTACAGATACTGTAAAATGTGTAAAGTTTCATGTCATGCAAGGGGTCAAAGTCATGTAAAATGCCCAGTAAAATTAAAAACAAGTTTGCCATTTTACAGGGAAGTTTACATGACTTTTGACACTATGACATTTGACATTTCACATAGCGTTTTGCAGGATCTAGGAGTGCCCTAATACACAAGATTGCTACGTTTTGCTTATAAGCTCAATTTTCTTAAACGAGAACGATACCGCTCACAGACTTCGTAAGATTCACGGATATCCGCCCGCTGCACGGAAACATGATAGGCGGGCCTATAGTCACGGACGATCGATTTCTAAATTGCGCCTTCGATCACGACTCGGAAATTTGCCAGTGAGTGTGCACTGTGAAAAGTGATTTTTTCTTACAACTTTTACAATGACGTCACTATTTGAACAATTTACAGTTGGCAGGCCGTAAATGGGCCGTTGATTTGGATGTTGGGCAGATTCAAGAGCAGGGTGGATAGCAACCTCTTCTATAGGTTTACTGGGGAGCGAGATGTACCCGGTGAGTTGAGTTTGTCAACTGTCATTTGCATTGTAACCCCATTTGATTAGCCCAGATTTCTGGTAGCTTTGTTTATTGGCTGTCAATGAAAAGCCACCACAAATCGACGAGTCATAATTTCATATACTCGGTGGACCGCAATGTATGCATCAAAATTCCTTATGTCTTAGTCGATAATTCGGGTGCAGGGTACTTGCGCACACACTTTCACAAAAAAAAGAAAAATATTTAACAAAGAATAACGCGGTGTCGCGTACAAATGACGACACTACTTTTTCCTGACCTTATGTCTTAGTCGATAATGCGGGTGCAGGGTACTTACGCACACACTTTCACAAAAAAACAAAAAATTTAACAAAGAAAAAAGCGGTGTCGCGTACAAATGACGACACTACTTTTTCCTGAAACGCTTTTTCTTTTCTTTTTTGGAATAACTTTGATTTTTACGATGACGATGACGTCATGATGAAGCGTTTCTTTCCGAAAGATGCATAGCGTGCGTTCCGCGGGGTATACAAATTAATACACAACGAGTCAATATTTTAGCGTTTCAAAAACACAAATTTTTCAATATGTATCAAATTGCCCTCAAAAAACAACAACTCATCAACCAATTTCAAACTCAACCCCCCACAAAGGCTCGTGGTTCGTGTTCACCGGCGACGGCACGGGCAACCGCCCCAGCACCGACTCTGCCATTCTACAAGCATCGATCCCATGCCAATCTGGCGACGGCACCTTGGCGCTGGACGCGTGGAGCGCCACTCTGGTGCCCAGGTTGCAGGTGTGCCAGGTGGATGCTGGCAGTGGCAATGACGTGTTTTGTGATAGGGTTTGTGGGGGGTATTTTGGGGGTTGTGGAATTTGAGTGTGTTGAGGAGTTGATGAAGTTTTTATGGGCCCACACAAACTAGTTGAAAACGCAAATAAATGCCGACTGTATGTCAAATAAATAACACAAAAAATTCTTTTTACTGCAGTGAAGCATCAACACCACTTAACAGAAACAAATAAAAATTAATTATAACTGGTGCCAATCCCAAGCCCTGTAAAGTGTAAAGTAAAGTGTCAAATGTAAAGTCAAATGCAAAGTAAAGTGTCAATTGTCATGCAAATTTCAGTAATAAAATCTTTTCTTTTTTGTTTTGATTGACACTTGACTTTGCATTTGACTTTACATTTGACACTTTACTTTACACTTTACAGGGCTTGGGACTGCCCCCAGTATAAAATTAATTATGCTCTAGCACATAGGGAAGTTGTAATCACATAATTAACCAAAATTTAGCTGACACTAATTTTCACATTTCACAACAACTAGTGTGCGTGAGCCCAATGTGGCGTTTTCAGAAGAGTTTTCAGTTTTCCTCATTCATCTCTGCTAAAATAGGTACATGAAGTCCTAATAATAATATAAAAACGTCATCGCATCAACATGACAGGCGGAGTCACCACGTGGCCCGAACCCGCACACATTTCGGGTACCCGAAAGGCGGGAGCCTTTCCTGCTGCAGGTGCGCTCATTCCAGTTCAACCAGCCCGACGTGGTGCTCTTGGACAACATCAGATACACGGCAACAATATGTCCCAGCGTGAGTCCCCTAGACACTTTGTTTGTTTGTTTGTAGGTTGCGAGAGGTAAAGGGAGGTGGTGGTGTGATAAAACGAGCATAAGTCACGTTTATAAGATTCCTATTTTGGCACACTTCCAACAAAGAAACGTAACACCTGGCACATTTCAAAGTGACGCACGCTCGACCACCTGACACCTCCCTTTACCCCTCGCAGATAGTGGCCGTTCTATGCGAGTGCCACCACGCGTCGAATTTGCGATCGCCGCGGCCGGTGAAAGTGCAACTTCAAACATCACTTCTTGTCGATTCTCCCGTTTACGCGCATGTATTGCATGATGTGGTTTTGAGATCGGGTGGCTCACTTAATGATAGCTTTTTAGCTAGTAATAGGGATTCTTTGGGTGCGCTGGGTTGCGTTGAAGAGAGTGGAGCCTCGTGTGGGGTGGAGAAAGTGCCCGGTGTTGTGTGAGAGTGTGAATGTCTAGTTTTTACTTGGTTCTGTGTAAAAGGTTATTATTACTATTTTTCATTATATATATTTAGAACATATTGTTCATATAATTTTTACAGGGTACATCATTTACTTGTTTACAGGGTTTACAGATTTTATTTGCTACATTCTAGCTTTCCCATTTCCTGTGATAAAAATTGGTCTCGTGCGGGTTCACGTTATTTCATGTGCCTTTTGTGACAGACTGAGTAAAAAATTACTACCTAAATGTGCAAAACCTACTGAACTGACTGTCCTAGTGAATCCTAGTGATAGTGAGTTTTGTGAATGTTCCATTTCTGCCAATGAGCCCCCACACACTAGTTGACATAAAATTTCATGTCAACTAAATTTTGGCTAATTTTGTGATTTCAACTTTCGTATTTGATAGAGCATAGTTTATTTTATATCACGACACTTTATTTTCATAGTTTCTGCTATGTGTGATGTTTTAAAAGTATTTTTGTGTTATTTAGTTGACATTTATTTGCGATGTCAACTGGTGTGTGTGTTTGGGCCCAATGACAACGTGTCGAATACGCCCACAATTTCCGCGTAGACAGTGCCCGAAACCCGGTGTCACGCGCACAATTTCATGCGCTTATGCTGCGATTACAGCTCGGGCGTAAAATTGATTTTTGGGCGTACAATTAATTACAGGTGAATAACAGGTGGATAAAGATATGGCGTTGTAATTTCAGTCGAAGAAAGTGCACATGCAGATGTTGCTTGTTTCCAAAGCTCATCAGTTTATTTTAATTGTACTAGAAGTTATGAAATTTGGCGCAAATTTTTTTAATCTTACGCCCTAATTTTATGCCAGTTACAGCGCATAATTGGAAAAATTGTGCTAAAATTCATAACTCCCAGTACGATTAAAAAAAACTCATGAGCTTTGGACACAAGAAACGTCTCAATCTAAGCTTTCTTTGACTGAAAAAACAATGTCGTATCTTTATCCATTCATCTGTAATTAATTTTACGCCCAAAATCAATTTTACGCCCGGTCAATTTTACGCCCGAGCTGTAATCGCAGCATTAGCGGCGTCGTGTCCTACAGCTAACTTTTTCCCTTCGTTCTAATAGAACTCATAGCCTCAAATCAAACCCACTCAACCCCCCCCCCCCCAAACACCCACTCAGAACCCACTCACACCTACGCCTCTCCCACCCATCACGACCACCCGCAACGGGGGTACCCAACCCTCATTGGCGCAGTGCTCCGCTCTTGAGTGCACGTTCAACAACGGCGACACGTGCCTGTACGATTCGAGGGGGGACGGGTCGGTCAATGGACAGTGGAATGTGGCTAGTGGGAGGGTGGGAAACGTGCACACTGGGATTAAGGTGAATAATCCGGAGGATGACTTGGCGCCTACTGGTGGGTTGTTGTGGGTTAAGTTGGGTTCTGAGTGGGTTCTTTGGAACAATTTTCGCACGTGTTCAAAGACTACTGTCGGCAAATATGGAACTTTTTCGAAAAAAATTCAAATTTCAAATGTAGAACAAAATACAACAATCAAATTCTGTAACAATTAAAATGGGATGAAACCAGAATACAAAATTTCTAATTATATTGCTCTTTCTACTAAAATGGGGTTGAGGAATTGAGGTGAATAATGAAATAAACTGCTTTCAAACTTACTGCAATTTCATTTTTATTTGTATATTTCAGGATTTTTGGTCAACCTGTAAAAATTCTCATTAAATCTAACTCGCTCGCAGCCGGCTACGCGTTCGTCGGGCGCGACGACCAGCCGCCAGCCGATTCAATTTATGTACTCGAATCGCCCACATTCGATCTAACCCATCCCGCAGACTTGAGATTTGACTACTATACTAGAAGTGCCGGCCCCACACTCGAGGTTGACCGTTTTTTAAATTTTTTTTTTATAAGAAAAATAAGTGTTTACCTATTTTTGACAGGTTTGTTCTGACGAGTTCGACTGCACTTTCATGGGCACGCTGCGCCAGCCGAAACAATTTTGGGAAAGTGAAAAAGTCAGGATTGAGCCGGGCACCGATAAAAAGGTTTGTTATTGTGCTGGGTGATTATTGACGATGGGAAACGAAATCTTTATAATCGAAGATTGATATTTCATCGTTGCTAATCGAATGTACTAATAAATAAAATAAAAAGTCGAATTTTTTCAGCCTACAGGGATGAAAATATGAGGAAAACCGTATTTCCTCGAATTATCCCCCCTTGAATTGACCCCCTCGAAATACCCCCATGTCTGAGCGACCTGAGGAAAAAAACCCTGGTAATACCCCCGTCTCTGTCTCCAACAATCATGTTTCACCCTCCCCCACAGATCCGTTTCATAGCGCGCGGCCTGCGCAAGCACAACTTTGTCGCTGTGGACAACATCCAGCTGGACATCCCAGACCTCCGGTCGCTGGGCATCCCAGAAAGCAATGTAGGATGTCTATTGACCAGTGAATTGGCTTCTTTCAGACAGGCGAAAAATACTGTGAGTGTGAACACTAGGGAAGAAAGTTCTCTGGATAGGAGAGTGCACGTATTTACGCCGATTGAGAGAAAACGACAGTGGCTTTTGCCGAGTAAAAGCAGATTTTGAGTATGTTTGGAGCTGCAGTTGGATGTGATTTCTGAGACTTTGTATTTTTGCAGTATTTCTCTATTGCCATATTATTTTTTTTATTTTGAAAATCACGATTCTTCGCGTTTTTTTCTTGTAGTCGTCGATTTTCTTCAAACATGTGTAATATTTCTATAATTGAGCAGGTTTGTCGTTCACAATTTACTGGTGAACAATTTGTCTTCGACTTGCCATAATTTCTCACGCTTCAAAAAACCTATAAAAAAATACACTTCATCACAGCTATAGGTCATAAAACTTATTCATATGCAAGTTAGCCTATACATACCTAAATAACAATGCTTCTGTTTATAGGCATTATAAGTTCTTAGTTCCAACACTTGTAAAAACAGCTATGCAAAATCACAAGTGCGCAAAAAGACCTTACACCTAAAACTATCAGAGGCAACTAGGTAGTTAAATGTGCCATTCTGAGCTCAGCATCCCGATAGATAACATCATTACCATCATTATGGTAAGGAAAACACTGTTATTATTTTGCAAATTCGATTGTGCACATATGAATGAACGCACGCACTTAGTCTGCCAAGACGGCAGTGCTCACCCAAATTTCACACGTAAAATCTTGTAGAAAAAATTTAGCTGTCTCGTTGAACACTTTTTAATATTCCATATTATTTATATTTATATTTACCTAGTTATGTGTGTACACGTATCGTTATACAATATAAGTACCCCGTATGTAAATGTATTTAGGTACTTGAATAATTTGTAGCTTCGACGTCAATGCTATGTTATGTGCGTCAACACAAGTTTACGGCCGAAACTTCGGAAACTGATAAATCTCTTTCAAACACATTTGAATTCACCAGAATCATCTAAGATCTCCGTCAACAGTAGTTGACGGCTCGTTGAACCGGTAAACTCAATTGTATTCAAAGCTGGTGTATCGGTTTCCGTAATTTCGGCATAAGCAAGTGTGCATGAGGCCATTTTGTATTTATTATAATTTATTGATGTAGACCCGTGGTACGATGTACCCGGCGACATAATGCCGCTAACGTAACTTTGAAGCTTGTATTTGAGCGTTAAGTGAGTAAATAAGATGAAACTTGGCACTAGTCGGTTTATTCTGTTTATAGTAAAACAAATGCTCCGAGTGAGTACCACTGTTGGATAATTTCACTTCTGAACAGGGTTGGCAAAATCTCAGAAAAAAATAAAAATAAAATAAAAATAAAATGGAATATTCAAGAATAAAATAAAATAAAATAAAATGGAAAATTTAAGAATAAAAATAAAAATTGTATAAAAATTCGAATTTTTGTAAAATTGTATAAAAATTCGCTTTTTTGTAAAATTGTATAAAAATTCATATTTTTTGTAAACTTTTATCTCATTGCTTGAGTCTCTACCTGTTTATTCATGGATCTGGGGGCAGTCCCAATCATTGTAAGGTGTCAAATGTCATGTAAAATGTCATGCAAAGTGTCAATTGTCATGACAAATGTAAAGTAAAGTGTAAATTGTTGTTACATGTAAAAATTAAAGTATCAATTGTCAAGCAAATTGTGTTCAAATCTCATGTTTTATTTCAAAATCTTATGTTTTGTATCCAAATTATGTTGTTGTTGACTCCAAATCTTATGTGAACATTTGGATACAAAAACATAAGATTTGGATATAAAACATACTATGGATACAAAAACACAAGATTTGGATACCCAATTTACACTTTGCATAACATTTGTCATGACAATCGCCACTTTGCTTGAAATTTTACATGACACTTGACATTTTGCATGACAATTGATACTTTACTTTACATTTGTCATGACAATTGACACTGCATGACATTTTACAAATGTGCCCAGCACACTCCAGTAGTCCTTCTACTGAAAATGCTAACCGTTCTTATCAATAATTGTAACTTTACACTTGCAGCTAGCTAACAATACATACTGCATGCAACTTTTGAAAAGTAAGGGAAAAATTTGTCACAGGTTTTTCATGTGAAGGTCTAATTATAACATTTTTCTGGCCTTGCATGCATGTTTCTGAATTTTTGTAAAATTTTTGTACAATTTTTGTAAAATTTTTGTAAAATGTGTCATTTTATTTTATTAATGACTTTTGGGAATAAAATAAAATAAAATGAAACAAGAATAAAATAAAAATAAAATAAAATTTTTATAAAATTTTTATATAATTTTACTAAAATGAATTTTTATAAAACCAACCCTGCTTCTGAACTAAAAGAAAATCAATAGCTACTTGAAACAGTACAGCAGACGGCGCGGGGAAATTTCAAATACGACCGCTCTTAAGCGAATTTTCAAAATTATATTTTGGTGACAATAACTATTTATAAGGATGGAGCTGCGGTCAATGTCACTTTACCTATTATTCCTTTGCCAAATCTATACAACGATTCAAATCAGTGAATGCAAGCGGCAGAATGGCAAAAAAGCGCCAAAAACCATTGAAGATAATGGCAATGACAATTATTCTGTTGAGGAGACGGAAGAAACAATTGAATTTGCTAGCGATTCGCAGATTGATGATATAGTGGATGATGATGAACGCTTTGTGGTCGTGTTTTTCTGTTAGTTTGCCTATTATGAGGCCTTCCAAGCCTGTTAAGTGCCTGTTTTTAACAAAGTTTCGGATCCAAATCCTTATCGCCAATGTGAAATGTTTTTAATTACTTGACATGAAAAAGCGGTGGTATTTTGGAAAATTTTTGCACGGCGGCTTTGGTATTCGGGAATTTCAAGCTATTTACTTGTAAAATACTTCACTTCGCGGAGTGTGGAATTATGCCTGGAATTTTGATACACATGGATAAATATTTTCCTTGACCAGCTCCTTCAGTTTATCTCCTCGCTTTTAAATTAAAAAAAATTGACAGTTAACTGAAACCAGTTGAAAAAGTTAAATTTGGAGCTAAATTTTGAGAGCTAATTTGGATCCATTCTTTCATTATAAACTTTCAACCACCCTCGCAAACTCTCTTAAACAACAGGACAAACAATCACACCACCAACCCCCCCCCCCCAGTCGACCGTTCAGTGCACCGGTGCCCTACATGCCCCCCTGCCCTGCGCGTAATGGAGCAGATAGACGACGATCTAGAAGAGGAGGGACTGATCGAGGTTGTCAAGACTGACGACAAGGACGCTGCAGAACAGGGGGCACTCCCGGACATTGTGAAGTGACATGTGAAAAAGAAAATGTCCTGGAAGGTGTCAAAAGTCATGTAAAATGCCCTGGTAAATGGCAAACGGTAGTTTGCCATTTTCCAGGCCATTTTACATGACTTTTGACACTTTGCATGACATTTAACATTTCACAGGGTATTATTTTACAGTGTTTGAGAGTGGCACCAGGCCGGCGTGGAGCAGTTCCCTGCAATTGTATATTATAGGAGGGATAATCCAGTTTTGTATGATGGTTGGTGAATATTCGGTTTACTTTGGTGGTGGAAAAATGCCTTTTTAAATTGACCGCTGGCGACAATGGCAGATTTTGAAAAGGGCGGATTTTTTGTTGTAAAAATTGACTTTTTAAGTGTTTTTCTCCCATGGAATAAAAATTCGAAAACTCAAAGAAAATATGAAAATTCGAAAACGTTTTCATCGAAAAAATTCCAGACACACATCACTCTGTGTCACACAGTGCCTGATGAACTAAACATATTTATATACAAACTAAACAACTACCTATTTACACTAAAATATGCAGGTGAATTCGACAGTGCGGAAGAAATTCTCCGCTGGCTGCGTGCCCACGATGAAGTGGCCACTGTTGTTCTGGATGACGAAACGTTTGAGGATGTCACCCAGGCATCCGACCCCGATGAGAGAGACCTCGATTGGCTCGTCATGTTGTAGGTTCATTTGCTGTGGTTAAATCACTTTTAAATATCTACACCAGTGAAATGACACTGCACGCGCAGTTATTTATGTCTCACGTTGGAAGCGTGCCAATAATAATTGAAGCATACGATTTCCGCAAATTTTTTTGAAAATAGCCTGCATTAAATATCGTTGGCACGGTTCCAGCGTGCACCTCGCCTGCAAGGTTATTGGAGTATAAAGTAAAAACGATTTGATTTTCATTGGATTACGGATGCTCCAATGCTTTCTTTCGTCCAATGGTCTCGCATTTCGCTACAAGTACAACTTCACGCAAATGCAAATGCATCACAAATTCACGTGGTATCAGCTCGGCATTTGTATTTATCACCAACACTTTTAGCGGTGAAATGCGTTCACATATCAACCACCATAAAAAAAATACACAAGATCCTCCAGCCAAACACCCGCACCCTTCAAACAGCTACTCCGAATCCGACCCCTCGTGTTCAAAGTTGGAAGCTCGCTGGGAACTGGCGGCGCACAAACTGCGCGGCTTGAACAACGTGGGCAAGGTGAACGTGGACGACAATGATGACGTTGCTGACAGGTTCGGCATGGACGATGATGATGACCAGTGCCCCATGGTCTTGCTGTGAGTTGCGGCCGGCTTTGGGGAATGGACTACCTAAATGGGTGAAGCGTGTTGTTTTGTAATTTGTACGTCAGCGAGAATCATTCTTGATCGGTTTTTATTATTTTTAATTTGAGGGAATTATTTTTATTGCTTTCTACATGACATTCAGTTTTCGTTTGGCTTACATGATCGAGTTTTACGAGGCAGGCGGGTGTCTTCAACAACACATGCATCAAAAGAAATGGGCCGATAGCGCCAATTTACTAGGACATCACTGTAAATCGGGCATTTGTCTGCCATTGCAGTTTCCGCGACGGGCGCATGCACCGCTACCCCGGCTCGGTGTCCGACGTGAACCAGCTGGTCGCGTTCGCGCTGCACAGGTACAGGGAACAGCGCGGACAGAAGGTGCCGCCCGCGCCCACTGACCTGTGAGTTGGTGGATTTTGTAGTTTTGTCTGTTGAGGGCTGGGGCATGTATTTTTTTATCGTATCGACATTAGGTATTTAATTACTGGTCAGTGAATTCTCTGTGTTGGGAAGCAAAAAAACGGACGCGTGAATGCGGTGTTTTACATCTTCGATGAAAACTGCTGGGCGAATTTTGTTGCCAGTTATAGGCAATAAACCTGGCCAAAACTTTGGTCCAAAATGAAAACATCAATTCCGGGACATGCGAATAAATTTAATCTTCATTCGTTCAATATTTAACCCAAAGCAGGGAAAGGATAATCCCATAACTCCGAAACAGACCAACTATTTATTTACTTAAACCACTTTACCCCCAATTCAGCGAGGAAATGGTGGAGGAATTCAAGGAGGACTTTGTAGAGACCATGGTGAGTGAACAAATTGTTTCGTTGATTTCTTGATGGCGACCGTTTCCAGGATTTTATCTTATGATTTCAGACAGAGAGACCAGTGTTGTTCACTGGGCTGGCGGCTGGCGTGTCACTGATTGTTATCATGTTTTTCTATAGAGTTTATACATCTGCTAAACAAAAGAAGGCTTGATATTTTAGGCTGTGTTCAGTCAAAATCTTTTCTGTATATTTTTTTGTAAGAATTTTATTATTTATTTATCCCAAAATAACGCCCAACTTTGCCAGTTCTACCTATTAATTTTGCTCACAATATTCTATTGGCCTTTTTGTAAATAAAAGTAAAACTGTTATAAATAGGTAAATATAAATACAGACGTATATTTACCTAACTAAATATGTAAAACTAAAAAAGCTATTTACGCCCGATTTTAACACTTGCACCCTGACGACTGTTATTGTTATTGATAACTTTCACCGCCGTGCCGAGTTAGGTAACTGCTATTTTATTGTAAAAAATAAATCAACAGTAAATAATCGATTCGCACCGCAGTCGAAATAAATGTGACCAAACACGTTTTTGAGTATCCAGATTTATTGCGTCTGAAACTTTACGCTACTTGACTCAATGTAGTTAGCATTGAAAAAATCATCAATTTTTCGAAAATATAATTAAATATTATCTCAGAAAATCTCTCATGAAAAATATATACCGTATTTCCTCGAAATACCCCCCGGGGGGTGATTGTTTCATAGTGGTCCCGAGAGGGGGGGTTAAACGAGGGGGGGGGGGTATTTCGAGGGGGGGGGGGTTATTATTTCACAAGAGATTTTTTTAAATCCCAGTACGAAATGGTCGTCTGAAACGTACGCAGACGTCGAAAAATACGACAAAAACCGCCATTTATAAGGTCATGTACACTAATATTAGTACGTAGATGGTATAAACACTGTTCTAACGTGATTCCGACATTGTTTTAACGTGTTTTCTGCACTACGCAGAACACAAACTGCAGTATTTGTCATGTACGTTCTCTTTACACTCAATCTGGGGGGAGGTATTTCGAGGGGGGGGTGATTGTTTCATAGTGGTCTCGAGAGGGGGGGGGGGGTCAAACGAGGGGGGGGTATTTCGAGGGGGGGGGGGTATTTCGAGGAAATACGGTAATTAAATCTCTCTCAAAAAAAGCTGGAAAAAAGCTGCGTTTATAATAATAAACAAACAAATTAACAAACAAAAAAAGCTGGGAGTTATTCAAGGGTGGGGAGTTATTCAAGGGGGGGGGAGTTATTTTTACCTCATAACTTTTAGGAAAACTTGCAGGTAGGTATGTGTGTATACACTGCGTAAAATACGCACTGTGTATCTGCTTTCGCTGCTGTAGGCTAACATTCTTTTGTATTTTTTGTCTCACACACTACACTGCATTTGCATTTCGTTTTTTTCACTTGTTGCAGTATCTTCTCCACTCATCAGAGAGGGGGAGTTATTCAAGGGTGGGGAGTTATTCAAGGGGGGGAGTTATTTTTTCGTCAGTGCTTTTGAGGGGGGAGTTATTCAAGGGTGGGGAGTTATTCAAGGGGGGGTCTTATTCGAGGATATACGGTAAATATGAATATCCGAATTTGAGAGATTTTCTAATATTTTAAAAAATCTCAGAAAATCTCTCAAAACGAAAATATAAATCTCTCTAGGAAATCGTGAAAAAAATAAATATCTGCAAATCTTATATTTTCTGAGATTTTTTAAATATAAATCTCCCAGATATTTTTGCAGTGCTAAATGTAGTGCAACGTGGCCGAACTATAATTAAATTTCTCACTAGTCGATAGTCGATGTTTGACAACACGTGTTTAATCTGTAAATATGTTCCCACAAAATTCATAAATTGTAAAACGCAAAACATTGAACAAGATTGATTTTGAAGGAACAACGAAACGACTGCCTCCAAATTTATTTATTGATGCCCCCCAGTTAAGCGTCAGAAACTACAAATTATTCGAGCAGCTGCAATTGGTAGTGATGGAAAGGCACCGGTGCACCGAGGCTCAAAGGCACCGAAAAGCACCAACAACTCTGGTACGGTGCCCTCGCAATTTTCAGAGGTGCCGTTCTGACGCCGGTGCCATGCTTTTCAAAATATAACCGGTGCTGGTGTGGTGAGGTGGCATACTTCCCCCCGGTGCCTTTTCCATCACTAGCAATTAGGTTGTAGTCCACATTTGTCAAGATCTGAAGTGTCTCTGATCAGTGTTTCACAAACTTAAGTCATTCTACTGCGAACTGCACAGACTCGATTTTACTCAGGCCGCCAAAAAATACAACATTATGTCCTTGAATTATTCAATCAAGATATCGAGGCAGTCGACCATCAGCCACAACTGTAAAGTGCAACTTTCAAAATGGTCCTTCATAAAAACGGCACACGCTCAAAATCCGCGATAACAGCCAGTCACCAATTATCCCATGGCCATTTGAGCAGTTTTTGCCGCTTGGAAAAATGGAAAGGTCCGCCGCGCCGCGGCACATGGCCCTGCGGCGCGCAGTTGCAGATTTTGTCGATTTCTGTGCCCGACGATTTCCTTTCTATACAGTTAGGCATGCAGACATGTCTTTGGGGGGGGGGGTTCATCGGAGAACGTCAGGCAACGACAAAGTGATTAATTTTTAGATAAATTTTGAAATTCTCTGTGAAGTGACGATTTAATCTGCAATAAACTTTTTACAAGGCATTTGGCACCATGTGCTTGTCAGTACAGTTCAGTCACCTGACAGGGAACTTGAAACTTTGTTTAATTTGTAAATAAACAGGGTATTTGAAAATTGGATCTGAAATTTTCATCCGCATTAATTGGTACCAAGAACAATGGCTCTGTGGAATAGCGTTTTTTAGTCAGAAGGTTCAGTGTTTTCCCAAAAAAAACACAACAACGCGACCTCGTAATTGAAAGGCTTCAGCTTTAGATCTGTTTGTATTTAGAAAGCACCCAGATCAAAACAGTAATCCGTGACGATCACCCAAATCGGCCACTCAAACACGGTGGCACCCAAGGTGTTCAAGCAGGGCGGGCCCGCACCGGGGGCGACAGACGGGCACCCGGTGTGGGAATGCGAGCCCCGGGAGACATCCGCCGCGGCCCCGTCATCCCATTAGAGAAGACACAAAGAAAATCGTGCCGCCGCCGCCGCGCGACACTAAAGTATACAATGCGGGCGTCGGCCATCTCGCCGCCGCCGCGCGCATCCCCAAAACGCATCCAGACAGCCCGCCCGTTTACCTGCGAGTTTGTGCCGCGCGGCGCAAAGTAGCGCGCAGGTGCAGTACGTTTGATACGCTACTCGCGCGTACGTAGAAACTTCCGTATAACCAGCCAAGGACCCGACGACGCACGGAACATTGTGTAGGATGTGCGCTCAGAGCCACTGGCTTATTATTGACTGGTTGCAAACTGAGGCCGGGCCGCCGCCGCCGCGACGCCTATCAACGGCATTTGGCCGTTGCACGGTGGTTGATCTGGCCGCTCTGCACTCCGCAGCATGCTCAGGAATGTCGACGCGGCAGCTTCAGTAGCTGCATTGCACTGCAACCTGAGACAGTGCAACGCGCAGAGCACACCAATGTATAGCTCACAGCAACTATGTGACGAATTAGGGTGTGATTTTGCCCCCTTCGCTATCCATGGGAAAAAAGTGCCTTTGTGCTTCACCCAAAGAGGGCCACCCCACATTCCGGCGCCGCGACGGCAGGTTATTTGCTCGCAGCGCGCAGCGGCGGCCGGCCGCCGCGCCGCATATTTAGTATTTTCCAAGTTAAAAGTCCAAGTTTACGCTTACTAACTAAACTACTGGGTGGCGACGGCGCGGCATTTTACACAGGGGGAGGATAGGTGGGGCCGGGCGCGTGCCCGCGCCGCCGCTAGAATCCAGGGGACTATTTCAAATGCGGCCGGCTGGCAAGTTATTGGTTGAGTGACGGGGAAGTCACTGACTACAGGCCGGGTTTTTTGTGGAAAATTTATTAGCGGCTGTGAAGATTTAGGGAAGATGACATTTTAATTATTGCCAGAACATGAGTTCAGTTTATGTTCACACTATATGAAGCCTATATTGATTATTTAGTTGTAAATGTAATGTAAATTTATTCGCTTTGTTATAGGTGCCGATGTGTAAAATCATTCTAGGTATATCCATTTACTGCTATTTGAAGTGTTCTTTGACACCAGAAGCGCAATTGACAACACTTTTTCTGGCGCTCATCCAGTCACTTGACAACATCTAGAACTGGCCCCGGAGCCCCCCACTATCTGCGCGCGCGAGAAAAACAGTTTAGCGCCTCCAATCGGTCCAGCAGCATAAACTTTCGGGCCGAAGATAAAATGCCAGTGGCATTTTACACGACGCTACCGCAGCGTTGTAGCGGCCGGAGGGATCGGATCGTAAATAAAAACGGCCGACCCGGCTTATGCGCGCCGGCATTCGCGAAGCCCCCCTACCGTTTTCGTTTGAATAGAGAGACATCAAATTTGAGGAGTTTGGGCTTTGATAAGATCCGTTTGATAAGATAGAATCCTCCTTTTTGCGTAGACGGATGCCTATAATCGTTGTATATGACTTTACATTCAAATCAGGCGAATACTGATAGCGCCAGACAAAACTGGGACAGCCGATGGACGGCACGTTGAATCGGTAGTAATTGCATTAGTAGGAGCGGCACCGACAGACGTCACCTTTTTTAAAACGTTTTATGTCTCAATTGATGTATTGAACATCGTTTTCGAACTGTAGAATAGGTAGCCGTGTTTTTTGCTGTTAACATATCGCCCACAGTGCTTATTGAAGAGTTAAAAGTCAAAATATATTTAAATCTGACGAGAAATCAATCCAGGAACTTCAGTTTTGCACTAATTACATTGAGCGCAGCGGCCACCATTCACAGGCTTCAGCGAGACATTTGGCTAGAAATATTTATTCATTGTTTTCGTTTTTATGCCCGCCCGATAAGCAGTTGTAGCACACATTTCAGCCCCGTTACCCATGCTGTAGTGATAGCAAATACCTGAATTAAGTCACTGGCACCCTTCATTTTTTGTTATTTTTTATACTAGGAATTAGCCGCCGGTTTTCAGGATTCTTTTGGAAAATATAATTGACATAACATTTGTTTAGTCTATTCTCAAAAATTCGTCAGAGATGAACTACAAAAACAATCTGACTTGAATCAATTTCATTATTAAAATAAGTTTTAGAACATAACACATTTTAGACACAAACTGAGTTCACATGTATTTATGTCAATATGTGCATTGATTATCTGGCTACAACCTGTGTGATTGAATTAGCATGATAAGCATTCTTCACATATTTTACTCCAAATTTACATATGATAACGAGCAATTTGTTGATAAAAAATATCAATAATAATTATGAAATTTCAATAATTTTAAAACTCAGGAATGTTTATCTATGCAGTTATACCAGTGCTTTGACACACCTTTCTGACATTTTTGTCAATAAATTACATCCATACAATTTCTTATACCTATGATTTTCATGACAAATGGGCATAGTTTGAACATCTTTACAACCAAATGGAAAAATCTATCTATGTGCATGTGTATATTTTGGCAAATAAATTGTTACAATAATGAATCACACAAATTTTTAGAAATACTGTCATATTTATACTTGTAAACAATGTAACAGCACCTCAATAAATATAAACACAAGGGATTTTCGAGCCATTTGAACTAGATTTTCAACCCCTTTACATAAACAACCTGAGCCACATTAGCCAAAATGACCTTCAATCAACCCCCCCCCACCCCCCAAAATGTACCACCAGCATAAAAATGTCCACCATTCACATTCAGACATTGTTGCCACCACAGACAGCAACGGGCCCGCGCAGACCGAGCCGCAGCCTTATCAGTGGGCCGAAAGGCGCCCAGCAAAAAGGCAGATGCCCAGCGCTCTATGTGCGGTCTCCCACACTACAAAAACCCCCCGACCGCACAGTCTAAATGACGAGCATTTTTATCATTCCTCCGCGCCAGGTAAATTGCGCGGCCCCATTGGGAAATGACAAAGTTGGCTGGGACGCTATTTACCTTGCTTATAAAAAGTGGCGGGCGGCGCCCATTGTTAATTTGTAAATCAAAACTGATTGTGATGAATTGCAGCTACTATTTATTTAATCGCTAAAGTGTCGGCGGCAATTAATTGGCTATTGATAGAGACTTGAATGTGCTAACATGTCTATCGTCGAATAATTACTGCGGGAAACTAATGATTGATTGTCGCGGATGTCCAATGGATTTACGTCGAAAATGGAGCCAACCAAATTTCTGAGCTATGTGAGGTCTAGCCCTACCTGGCTGGAACCTAAGCGACGAGTTTATAGTCAGTGCGTTTTCTTTGGTTATCTAGCTGTATGACTGGAATAAATGGCGTTTTAAAAACGCCACCTCATAAAGCTGGACGACCAAAGCGAAAGCAGACTATCGGCGATTTTGGCTGCCAGTTTTTGATTTATGGTATGGAATTTCATAATTAATTATGGCTAAATGTTTTGGCCGTGCTTGATTTATTCCGGAAGTGTCAACTCAAGCTTCATGAGATCATATATATATATATATATATAGGTATAGCTGTAAGGTTACTAGTTTTACCACAGTTGGTCTACGAGGGGACAGCACTGGACATTTGCCATTTGCCATCGATAGCAACTGCCAAGCACTGCATGGCAATGTGTCAAAAAAATTATTATTCATATTTACGTTGGACCGTTGCCACCAAAGGCGGTTTCATCTCCCAGTAAAAGCTGAATTTAACTTTGACCACCCACCGACTTTACGCAATTTCAGATACAAGTGCCATTTGGCATGTCAAAAATGCGTCACATTTCCGTATTTAGTAATGTAGAGTTGCAAATGAGCACAAACACGATGTAAGGAATCTTATCTCCAACCGTTATCAAGATACGTTAATCCGTTTAACCACAGGTAGGGTGGGAAAATTTGAAATCGAGAGGATAATGGTTACAGGGCATCGGCAATGTTTGCCGCAACATGCCCTACAGGCTAGAACCCGATGCACATGTTTACCCGGTGCACAAGTAGCAATATCCGGTGCCAATGCAGACCCGGTGCTTACGTACTACGACCCCGTACTTGAGCACTGGTTCTTCATGGGCGCTCCAGGTGGGGGGGGGGGGGTACCCCCAAAACGCTCCAGCTATCTACATATCTATCTAGGTAGATATTTTTTTCTCTTTTTCCATCTAAAGCTTGAAAAACCCTATCTATTGAACCCCTCCTCCAAAAACAACAAGTATACAGTATACACATTATTAGTGATGTAATGGCGCCATTTGAGGGCACCAAAGTACGCCGCGCCATGGCGCCCGTTTACTACTTTTGCTACTTGTGCATCGGGTAAACTTGTCCACCGGTACAGGGTAGTCCCATATCGGTGATTACAGAACAAACTAAGCATGTAAATACCGATGGCGAGCCGGGCACTAGCTGACAAATCGCATACTGCGTTGTTGCGCAAAATTTTGCATTTGTTTCTAGCGCCAAAGCAGTGTCGTGGCGTTTCCAGTGCTTGTGCCATTTTGCTGTGGCACGGTGTTAGCTATGGCGCCAGCACCAAATACAACATTTTTAGTACGCAACTGAACGTATTACTTGCTAACTAGTGTGTGGGCCGTGAATATTGCTTAGTGTTTTTGTTCGTTGTGATATTGTTGACAGAAAATCAAGGCCAGTTATATTTTTATTAGCTTCATCGAATGATGCAAAAGTTTACATTTAACCGTTGTTATGATTTAAAGTCACTACTGAGCACTTATCATTTCAAATAATATTTATATTTCGATTCAGTTGAGCACTTGAATATAACAAACTAAATATGTAAATAACATGCACAACAACATGAATTCCACTCAGAAAAACTCGAGTGTCCACAATAAATGACAAAATTTCTGCTGCCAACAACTTTCTAATGCAATAAGCTAGAGGCTTCATAAATATTTAATTTTCACGGCACTCCTAGTGAGCGACCGATTGCTAAAATCATAAAAAATTCGCCAGCGTTCTAAGATGTATATTTCGAAATGGACACGAAAACATATCACAAAACAGCGGACACTTTTCAATAAAAACCTAACAGGTTCCCACCCTCCAAAGGGCTCAAGAACACCTGCAAAAAACCTCCAAGGTTCAACATCTCAAGCTCTCCACACCCTACTGCTGGCTCCAATGCACCTCCAGAACCTTCCAAGCGGCCCTGGGGTCGAGCTCGCCCATGTCCCTGCACACGGCCCACACGTGCTGCAGCCTGACGGGCGTGTCGGGCGACCCGTCGATCACCTTGCCCGACCGGTTGCGGAGGCACATCAACGCGTGCGCCGAGAACGAGACTACTAGGACGGGACCCTGGGGGGTTGTGATTGTGTGATTTTTTATTTTCGTTTGCAAAGTGCAAATTCGTACTTACCGTATTTTTCTAATAGAAGGGCGCCGTTCTATTTTTTCGTCAACTTTTTGTACCTGCCGTTCGGAGGTACACTTGGTGCACTTTTGGAGGTGCCGTTATATATTTCACACATTTTACACATGCCCTTCTTTTGGAGGATGCCGTTCTACTAGAAGAAATACGGTATACTGACTGGATTGAAAGTTGGGTGAAAAAATGTTGCTGCATTTTGATAATAATCTTACGTTAGAAATTCTACACTAAATTCAACCAAGTGAAATCGATGCTAAATGTTTCATGATGAGAAAAATATAGACCCTAAATATAATATATAAATATATCCCATGAAATACACCCAGAGGGTAATATGCGCGGTCAGTAGACGAGTAGACATTTGGCTTTGGACAGTAGGTTTTGCACACGGAAACGAGCTATAGAACAACCGATGGAACATGCGTATTTACCTGCTCCATCATTTTGGCAGTGATCAGTTCACATCTAGTAGTGTCCAAAGTCCTCGAATCATAGCGATATCCCAACTTGATTGACTCCGTCAATGGAGCCGACACTTGCATGTAAGCCTGAGATAATTTAGAGCAGTTAAGCTTAATTTTCACAATGAAATAGAGAGCTAAACCAACACGCTCGTGGCACCAATCTTTGAGCACGGCCAAATCAGCCCTGACGATCGCCTGCGGCGTGCGATACGATTTATTTATTCTTTTCACATGAAATCAGAAGCGAATACATAAATTTTCAATTTTGAACGATTCCGGCAGGAGTTTTTGAGTGCAATCAAATATTTTATTGTCACCAAACAGAGTTCCCGGTAAGTGGGTTGTTAATGGGCATGAATAATCAAAACAATTCTATTTATATTTTCATTGGAAGATCATACAGAATGAAAATTCCAGTACACGGTATGGCCCCGCAGGAGGGACATAGGCCTGCTAGTCATGTAAACCCGGCCATCATGTATACCCGGTGGTCATGTAATAATGTTTTGTGGCTACTCTACGCATGCATTCAGACACTCACCTCCAACACGTTGGGTATCATATCTGTCTCCATATACTTCAAAAATTCATCCTTATCAAAACTGGGATCTGCTTTAGCGATTTCAGTAAGCGCCTGAGACACCTCTGACCGGTGTCCCAACAAAGATTGCACTCGATCGGTCAAACCTTTCGCGATGCGCGCGAGCGGGTTTTCAGATTCGTCAAATCGAATCTTCCAGTCTAGCATTTCTGAGTGTCAACGTGGAATTGGCGAATTTTTGTCTAAAGGATACAGAATAAAAAATATGAGTGTCAAATTGTGCGAGCAGAGGTATTCCAGATTTTGACCCTCCGGGTGGGAATTGGGGTGAAATTTCTGAAAAGTCGCCCTAGATAAATTGCTGACCGAATTGGGGGGTGGGGGGGGGGTTCAGGGGACAGAAGCCACCAAATTTGCCTCCGGGATAGATAGATAGCAGGGCGATTTGGGGGGGGGTACCCCCCCTTTCTACCCCTGGGCGCGAGAAATCAGAATTCGCTACTCACTGTTGTAAAGGGGATTTTTGTCTGCGAAGCTGCGCCAGCTTTCATACCAGCGTGAATCCTTGTGGAGTTCCAGGCCGCGCGCAGTTCTGAAAGGGATTCACGCACTGTGCAAAAAATTGCAGTTTCTGTGAAAATCTACAGAAATGAGCCGAAATTTTACTTATTGTAAATGGACAGCTAGGAATTTAACTGTCGTTTGTTAAGTCGTTGCATGCGGTCCTAGACGGGTTTCTGTACCCAGTCATCTAAGATCAACATGTTTCGACAACAATAAACATAAAAACATTAAAAAATGACAAATGACAAGTCAGATCGAGAAAATAACCAACAAAAAAAGTAGCGTCAACTCACTCATTCACTTCCACAGTGCGCTGCATGTACTCAGACTCAAAACCAGCTATATCTGAGCGCATTCTGAGCGTTTCGGGTGCCCTGTACATGCGCGCTTCACCCAGAGTCACTTCAGCGATTTCAGTCTGCACCAGTTTCACTGTGGCTGTCACGTGTCTGCAAGCGAGAAAAAGGAGTTTTTTTTAGATTATTAGCACTGAGTGTCAATGGGCCCACACACACTAGTTGACATCGCAAATTCGCGTCAACTCAGTGTCAATTGAATAAAACAACAAGTTTGTAAAAAGCATCACACTTAACAGGAACAATGAAAATGAAGTGTCATGATGTAAAATTAACTATGCTCTGTCAGATAGATAAGTTGAAATCACAGTATCACTTAAATTCAGTTGACACGAATTCAGTTGACATCCAGTGTGTGGGGGCCCAATAACCCGCCTAGAGGGTAAGTATTAGCACTTTGGGCGCGTCAGTCATTTTATGCGCAGGGTTTACAATGACCGGCACCAAAGCGTGGTTGACTAGCCACTAAACATGAATTAAGTGGCTATATAAATAGGATCGTTGGTGTCAATTTCGACACTTCAAGTGATTTCAAAGTGATAAGAAAAATTGTAAATTTCACCTTCACTTATATTTGACTTGCATAAGATGTACTATTTTCTTTTCTTGTCACCTATGAACTTTTGAGATTTGAAAGTTATGAACGTGGGTTTCAACGTCTACAAAATTTGCAGATTCAGTATGTCCAAGATTCATCAAAATAATAATATACAGCACCTTCGGATGTTAAAATAGCAGAACAATAGTGATTGTATGTTAATAAATGGACCAGACCCCCATCAAAATACAGAAAAAAACCCACCTGACTCCAGGCGCGTCTCCCACAACCTCTGCCGCTTTGCCGAGCTGTTCCGCAGTGTCTCTAGACACCTTCAACAACTTTTCACCGGCATCCGACAACTTTTTACCGTATTCCGTCGATCTTACGTCATCGACAACGCGAGCGATTTGCGTCTGATAGTCGGACAATTGGCGGCGCAGACGTTCTGTTGATTTGAGCGTCTCTTTTTCGACCATTGTCTGTGAAAAGTGATTAATTGTCTGCCGACACACTAGTTTTCAACCAAATTTTCAGAAACTCATAAATCTGGTGCCAGTCCCAAGCCCTGTAAAGTGTAAAGTAAAGTGTCAAATGTAAAGTCAAATGCAAAGTAAACTGTCAATTGTCATGCAAAGGTCAGTAAAAAAATCTTTTTGTTTTGATTGACACTTTACTTTGCATTTGACTTTACGTTTGACACTTTACTTTACACTTTACAGGGCTTGGGATTGCCCCCAGCATTGCTGGTTTTCAGAGATGAGTTATTTTCAATCCCCATTAGTGATGGAAAAGCGCCAGAAAAAAGGGCGCCAGGCGCCAATGGCGCCATGGCGCCATTGGGAAACTGGGCGCCAAGCGCCAAGGGCGCCACAGAAAAAGGGCGCCAGGCGCCAAGGGCGCCATGGCGCCATTCAGAAAGTGGGCGCCAGGCGCCAAGGGCGCCACGGAAAAAGGGCGCCAAGCGCCAAGGGCGCCATGGCGCCATTTGAAAAATAGGGCGCCAGGCGCCAAGGGCGCCAGGCTAAATTAGTCTGTACAGTACCTAGGGTTAAAACGGGATCCCGATCCCGATCCCGGATCCCGTGAAATTCCGGGATTTACCAGTCCCGATCCCGAAACCCCAATCCCGATCCCGATCCCGAAATCTCAAAAATACCAATCCCGATCCCGATCCCGAAAGTTTTCAAATCCCGATCCCGATCCCGAGAAACTCCCAAGTCCGGGATCCCGATCCCGGAAAAATTAGTGGAAATTATAAAAAGTGAAATAATGACGTTTTTGCATGCAAAAAAGTGGATGCAAACCCCCAGCGTCACTTTTATGCCACTTTTCTGGCATCCAACAGTGTTTTGAGACCTTTATGAACAACTGTGAATGCCAGAAAAATGGCCAAAATCTCTATCCCTAGAACCCAATCCCGATCCCGGAAAAATGCCTATCCCAATCCCGATCCCGATCCCGTGACCCCAATCCCGGCCAATCCCGATCCCGAAATCTCAAATTACCAATCCCGATCCCGATCCCGAAACCCCAATCCCGATCCCGATCCCGAAATCTCAAAAAGTGAATCCCGATCCCGATCCCGATCCCGAAAAGTCAATCCCGTTTGAACCCTAACAGTACCCTGTGTGTGCTAAAAATATTTCTCCAGCACTGCATTGCTTACATACACTTCTTAATTCACGTTTTCAAGGATGTAATCAAGAAAAACGAAACTAGCTAGTAAACAAAAAAAATGTGTACTAAATATTACCCCACATGGCATTCAATTCAAACACAATGAAAATTGTCATTCGACGAAAAATTCATCCACTTCAAATAACACAAATGATGTTTTCTTGAAGTCAATGAAAAGGGAATTGCGACGATTTGAATCCGTCGATTTGCGAGTTTGCAGGTTTGACGGTTCATCATTCTCAGCTTCTGATTAGTCAGACGCATCTTATGATGCAATATTTTCATCCACTCACACACTGTCCATTTATCTTGCAAATTTTGATTATCCGCGGACACGTTTTATTATTATTTTTTCATTTATGCGGCAGTCACCTTGAAACCCTGCTGCCGCCATTTTGGCGCCCTTTTAAGGCAGGGCGCCAGGCGCCAAAGGCGCCGCAGAAAAAGGGCGCCAAGCGCCAAGGGCGCCATGGCGCCTTTGAGAAAGTGGGCGCCAGGCGCCAGGGGCGCCACAGAAAAAGGGCGCCAAGCGCCAATGGCGCCATGGCGCGACGCCCTTTGGCGCCCTCAAATGGCGCCAGCGCCATGGCGCCATTCCATCACTAATCCCCATCAACTGCAGTTGACATACATAGGGTTGGAAAAAAACGTTTTTTTTAACTCGATGTTTTTTTTTTTTAAAAGCTCCCAGATATGACCTTGTGTCAACATATATAGGTATATCAGGCAGTGGCAATACTCTGTGATGTTATATATAACCATATAATGTCTGTGGAGCCATGGGATAACATTATAAGTGGTGATTTGTGTCAAAAATATCCATTTTTCGTCGACAATCCGTTCGTATATCGCCTTATAGTCGAATGTTCGTGACTTCAGGTAAAGTTTGGCACGGAATAGTGATGGAACAAGGTTATAAAAGGAGGTTGTTACTTTGGGAGTGAAGTTACACACTGTGGAGGTACATGGAAGCAGAGTTGCAAAAGCGTATTTACGCTTACCCGAAATACCCGGGTAAATGGGTATTTATACTTACGCTTACGTTTACGCTTTCGTAAAATACCCGTACGCTTTATTACGCTTTCCCGGCGGAAATACCCGGGTACTAAAAGCGTAAAATTTTTTCACCCAACCCAGATTGAGAATGCGTAAAATATCAAAAAATAACAGCGTGTGTTCTCTAACGGAGTGAAATAGCGGCACATGTGCAAATTGTGTCGTCTAGCAATATCGTGGCTTAGGATTAGAAATTTCGGGTCAGATAATGGATACCGTATTTTCTAGAAATACACGTAGGGTTTTTCTCAACGCGCAAAATATAAGTGTCTATAAACTTAAATAGGTACGTATTTACCTAGTTTGTATAAGCCCTGTCCTAATATAGCTCGGTATTCCTTTTAACGTGTGTTCCGCATTGCACAGATACCAAACTACAGTTTTTGGACATTTTTAGACACATTTAGGGTGGGGGTATTTCAAGGGGGTATTTTGAGGAAATACGGTAATTCGATAATCGTATGTTCAGCAGCAAGAGCACTTTGTAAGAAAAAATTTACGCTTACGCTTTTTCTTACGCTTTCCTAGGTATTTTAAAAATACCTTACGCTTTTAGTATCCATACCCATAATTTGGAAAGTGTATTTACGCTTACGCTTACGCTTTCCAAAAATACCGGTATTTTAACAACTCTGCATGGAAGCACATTACCTCAAAATTATATACTACAGCAACATTTGACGGCTTATTAACCCATGGTAGCACATAGAAATGGATTGTCAATTTGTGTGCGAAATTGCGCGCTTGCGCGCAAAAATTTTGCAAAACACCTAGTGCTTAGTACTAAAAATCTCGGCCGATGTTTAAAAAAAAAAAACGTTTTAAAAAACATCGGCCAACCCTAGACATACAATTCATTCCGGTAAACTTATGTAAGTTTTCAAAATTTCGGTTGGTGGGTGTAGAGCCAAATTGATTTTGATGACTGCGATTTAACGAAATTTGAACAGTGCAAAACGAACATATTTCCGGCGAGCTTCTTTCAGCGTATCCGACTCGTTCAGCTTGCTCATTTCATTCCTCAAACGCTTGCGATTCTCCTGCAAATTCCACGGTGAAATTAAATTAACATTATAAATAGTAGCATAATGGCGCGGCACACACACACGCACACATTGTGTGTCAACTACCTAACCGGTCTCCAAGCCAATTTAGATTTCAGTTGACGGGTCGCGGACAGGACAATTTTCAAGAGCTTGTGTGTCGAAAAGGACTTAATATTGGTAATGGTATGTGTATATAGGGTTCAAACGATATATCGTATCGAATATCGAATATCGGATATCGACCATTTTTTAATATCGAATATCGATATCGAAAATTTTGAAAAAATATCGAATATCGACCATTTTTTTCGATCTATCGAACCTGTATTGTGTCTCGAAATGTACTTTTCATTTTCATTTTGAGATGTTTATGGTTGATCTGATGTGCTTATAGTATTGTATTTAATGAGTAAAAGTACAGTATTTATAATGTCATTGTTGTTGGAGTGCTAAATTTGAAGCCAGAAAACGCTGATATACTTTTTTGCAACATGCCCTTAAGCAATTAGGTTATAAGGATGAACTGTAATATCTACCAATTGTTATTTGTCTGATACACTTTGATTCATCATGTTTTTCTTCTATTTTCTACCATTGAGTGATGTAAAGCTTGTTAAAATCACTTGTACCATTCAGATTTCAGTAAAGAGATGATTAAACATGTGTGCAACCACATGAAAATACAATATGCCACTTGAAATATGCCTTGCTATACCAAAAGCATATCGCAATATCAAATATCGAAAATATCGAAATATCGACCATTTTTCAATATCGAATATCGAATATCGATATCGAGGTTCCATATCGTATCGATATCGAATATCGAGTTTCAGAAAAAATATCAAATATCGATATCGAAAATTTTGAAAAAATACCGAATATCGAATATCGATATCGAAAAGTCATATCGTTTGAACCCTGTGTATACGAACATGCATAGTTCTTTGACTCGTCAACTAAAATTTGAATGGAAACCAGTTTACCCAGTTGACAAGGATGTTAATGTCAACTCGTGTGTAGAGCCAAAAGCCTACCTCCAACTCCTTGTTATGCCTAATCTCAGCCTTAATATTATCAGCCAAGTTCTGCAAAAAGTTTTTCGACACGGGAGCCTGCTTGTATGGTTGTTCATGTTTTTGTCGCTCATCTTCCCGCTTGGCGTTGTCAGCGGAGCTTGCGAAACCGCGCACTTGCGAAGTGGGTATCCGTCGGTGCAAATGGAGGGCGTATGGAAGGCGGTTTAAAGGCGCTGCCGACTGAAACAGAGGCAGAGTGAAATTATTTTGCGGTAACGGTGACGGAACTGAGGGCAATGTCTATGACGAAAAGTTCAAGAGAGTCACGTGTCTAGTAGGGGGGGGGGGGGGTTACCATCAAACGCTCCAGCAAAATATTTTTCGCGGAGGCCGCTTAGATATTCATCTATTTTCGGCCTCTCTTTTCTAGACCACTCCCAAAAAATCGGTCAGCTGTCTATCTGAAATACCTGGCCAGCTATCTAAGAAATTCTACCAGACTTGCTCAAATTGGCTACTTTTCATCCCTTCCTACTAGGGTTCAAACGGGGTTGACTTTTCGGGATCGGGATTGGTTTTTTGAGATTTCGGGATCGGGATTGGCCGGTATTGGGGTCACGGAATCGGGATTGGCATTTTTTCGGGATCGGGATTGGGGTCTTGGGATAGAGTATTTGGCCAATGTTCTGGCATTTACAGTTGTTCATAAAAGTTTCAAAACACTGTTGGATGCCAGAAAAATGGCATAAAATGAACGCTGGGGGCTTGCGTTCACATTTTTGCATGCAAAAACGTCATTTTTTCACTTATGATAATTTCCTCTAATTTTTCCGGGATCGGGATCCCGGACTTTGGAGTTTCTGGGATCGGATTTGAAAATTTTCGGGACTGCAAATCCCGGAATTTCACGGGATCCGGGATCGGGATCCCGTTTGAACCCTACTTCCTACCTATTTTCGCCCTCACAATCACTATTGCACGCGCCTTTTCGCCCGTTTTTCACATTTCAAATAATATCCATCAGAACAAGCACTCACCCGACGTTGGCACACGCTGGGCACAACGTGGGCACTACTGACTGCAGCCGCATTGGCATCGAGCAGTCTGGGCGCCGCTCGTGCCGCATACAACACGCCGCGACGCATAGCTGGTTGCCGCTACTGTAGAACAAGAGGAATTGATTTTGAAATGGACTTTTTTGTTTGATGAAATGTCGAGTGCAAATTATTCATGTCATGAAAGCAGTGCAAATTATTCATGTTATGATATGTAAATGTAAAATGTAAGAGCATGCCATCAGACTGCACGAGGCTACCACCAGCTAAACATAACACAGTAACCACCAAGTTTACCAGTGACGTAAACAGGACGTTTGTCCCGCTTGGAATAGCACAAGAAATACAAATAAGTATTGCAGCCGATCAAAAACGACTGCTACAAATTCAAAGTGAAACGATTGGGGTCCGTTTGCATGCTTCATTGGTTCGTTAGAGATATCTGAGAGAAAATCCATCAGCACAGAACTGTACAGGGAATACCCATTGTTGCGAAAACGAAATGGAAATGTTAATAATTACTGACTGAAGGATCAAATTAACAAAGCCATGCGGATAGCTATTTAGATTTCGGCGATATATCGAATGTAAATTTTGGCTTTATATTTTTTATTTAAATTTTGAATTTCTATTCCTTTAAGCAATTCGCATGTAGAATCGACTTTTTACTCTCAACAGATTTCGTTTCGCCTACAGCATTTATAATATTGAATGTTGACATCCGAAGTCAATATCGTCCAAGCATAAAAAGCCATTTCAGTTTTCACGTCCTTGTTAGATATTTAAATACCAGTGTTCACAAATAGGATTGTATGGCGCCAAACACGCTGGATGTCAACTGAATGTGTGTCAATTAAAATACAGTGAATGATGTTATTTCAACTTTCCCATCTGATAGAGCATACCTAGTTTACTTGACATAACATGACACTTGATTTTCACTGTCTCTGTTAAGTGTGATGCTTTTAAAAACATTTTTGTGTTATTTACTTGACATTGAGTTGACACGAATTTGCGATGTCAACTAGCATGTGGGCCCTATGTATGGGACTACAATAAATAACACTACCAAATACGATTTTTTTACACGAATTTCGCTTACAGAATGATCACAGAATTGACAAAGGTTATTATTGTATTTATTAAAAACAAAAAAAATATTAAACAAAAATATCTCGTTGAATGTTGCCGACCTCGCGCAAAAGTGTTAAACTTCTTTTTACTTCAAGAAATAAACATTTTCTCCGAATTCGACAACTTCAAAAAAGCAAAAAAGCCGATGTAGCTTCACAAGGGGCCGGGTCGGTGCACAAGTAAACCCGGTGCCCAAGTAGGGCCGGTGCACAAGTTGTAATACCCGGTGCCCAAGTAGGCCCGGTGCCCAAGTAAAGTGCCCGTACTTGGGCACCGGGCGGCTTTTTACTTGAGCATACACGTGCATTGCTTGGGCACCACTTGTGCATTACTTCGGCAGCACTTGTGCACCTTGCGTCAGGCCGGGATTACTTGAGCATCCAGGATTTGCTCACCCCCGCAGCATTGTATGTAGTGATGGAATGGCGCCATGGCGCTGGCGCCCAAAGGCGCCAAAGGGCGCGAGCGCCATGTTTTTCAGATTTTTTTTAATGGATAGATGCAGTGTATTTGGCCATTCACTATCAAAGAAATGTAATGCATACCGTTGCTGCTGCATAAACAGTTCAGTATAGATAAACATATGAAATAGTGGCGTTTAATTGTTGGCGCCATTTTGGCTCCTGGCACCATTGTTACTGGCGCCCTTTTCTCTGGCACCATCTGGCGCACGGCGCCATTATTTTGAATGGTGCCTATTTTTCTGGCGCTTTTTCATCACTAGTTGTATGAGAATAGCAATGCTTGACGTTTCTGTGATCGGCACCACCCAGTGCACAAGTATGGCACCCATTCTTGTGCACCGGGCGGGGCGCTTGCACCTGCCCAGTGCACAAGTAAACAGCTGCCCGGTGCCCAAGTCAATGCCAGGGCCGGTGCACTTTACTTGGGCACCGGCCCTACTTGGGCACCGGGTATTATAACTTGTGCACCGGCCCTACTTGGGCACCGGTTTTACTTGTGCACCGGTCTGGCGCCGCTTCATAAAACACACGAATCTTGGCACCGTACAAAGACATGCCACGCAAATATAAATTTCAAAAAAGGATTTCCATCACATTCTTACGGCATAAAAATACTAGTCAGCATTGTAAGTATATAAAATCCATCTACCTATCCTTCCTGGCCGAAATCCTCCGTAAATTGCTTCAATTTTTGCAGATCGTTCTCATTCACGGTGGGCTTCGTGCGCGCCAACGACTTCATCATGTCGCTCTGAATATGATAACACATTAACGAATTGTACGTGAGCGATAAAACTTAAAATCAAGTAAGAAAATAAGTGGATAAGTTTATATTCAATTAGCCCGACAACCTTTCGCGGATCCAGTCAAATAAAGCGCTGCTTACGATTTCAAATAAAGAAATTAAAATGTAATTCTTACTGGCATTCAATCTGCCAATCCGAGAGTTGAATCATATGGGGTAAAAAAAATCATAATTAAATGGATCGAACGTGTCGGGTCTGTTCGATTCTATACCCCAAAACAGAACCCCCTCCTTCCCCCCAGCAAACACACCATATCAACCAAGGGCTCCAACAGCTTGTCGCTGGGCACGTCCATCCAGCTCATGGCGATGGCGCCGGGCGCGCCGGGGCTGCACGGCGTCAAGAAGTCCCGCTCGGTCACCGTGGGGTCGGTTCTGCTGGGCGCGCTGACCCGCTTGAAGTGCGTCGCCGACTGGACCATGCGCACCGGCTGCATGAGCGCCTCGCGCACCACGATGCTGATGTCCGCCCCCGAGTAGCTGGGGGGGGGGGGGACAAAATTGTAAATTGTGGCGAGGCATCCATTGTAATAGACTGAGCTACTTTTTTTACCATTTTTCCCCGTGTCAAATTTATAAGATAAATACTATTTTTGGATCTTAGAGCCATTTTTAGAGGCGTAGATCGAGACTCTTTTCTTATGTGCCAAAATCACAGTGAAACAGAAAACTACTGAAAACACCACATCTGACATAACAAAGAAGGGAAAATCTGAAAAAAGTGTAGTGACATATTGCCGGCCCACGCACTTGTTGACACATGTGTGTCAATTGGTCTCTGTCAAATCAGATTTCGGCTACACGTGTCGCAAAACGATCTTCCAATGCACTTGCCGTTTTATTTTGCAAAATTAACGCATGTGCATAATTTTGGAGATCGTTGTGCGACAACTGAAGCCGAAAGCTGAGTTGACACAGACCAGTTGACACACATGTGTCAACTAGTGTGCGGGCCGCCATTGATAGGGGTCCCGCTAGGTTGAGACCCTACCCCTCGCAAAACTCACCCATCAGTTCTGTCCCCCAGCACTCTAAAATCGTTATCATTCAAGCAGTGCTGCGCGCAGTTGCCCAAATGCAATCTAAACATTTCGGCGCGCGCAAACGCTTCCGGCAAGGGTATATGTATGCGCTTTTCGAATCGACGCCTTATGGCGGCGTCCAGTACCCAGGGGATGTTTGTGGCGCCCAGTACTAGAATCTTGTCCTCCTCGCTGCCGATACCTGTGAAGTTTTGGGAGGGTCGGCGGTAAACGTTAGCGTATTTACGTTTACGTAAATACCCGGGTATTTATACTCACGTTTTCCAAAAATGCCATTACGTTTTAACACGCTTTCCTGGCTGAAATACCCGGGCACCGAGTAAGTCGAAAGTTCGAAGGTCGCTAACGTAACGAGAAAAAATATTGTCTAATAGTAACGTGACACTGTTTTCCGATCGGACACATTTTTGAGCACCCGAATCGAGACTTACCTTGCATTTGAACCAAAAACTCTGTTTTTATCCTTCTGGCCGATTCTGATTCGGTGTCCGAACGAGATGCGCATAACGAGTCGACTTCATCGATGAAAATTATCGACGGTTGCCGTTCGCGCGCCATTGCGAATAGATTTTTGACCAGTCTGCGGATTTTTCAGTTTCATTATTATCAGTCTTAAAATTTGTGTGGTGACCTTGATCAGTGAAATTGGGTAGCATTCTTTGTGAAGCCTTTGTGCAGTCCGCTCAATTAAGCAATTAATTGTTAATTATTCAACGCATTCGCCCACATAGATAACCTCCATGGCTAAACGCCCCAACACAAATAAAGACAATCAAATGCACCAAACTCAGGGGTTTAGTATGAGGGGTTACCGCCCCCCCCCCCAAAAAAAAAGCTCCAGCTATCTATCTATCCTCGGAGCCGCTCAGCTATCTATCTAACCCAACTTTTTTTGTTACCATCCGTCGAATACACTAATTTATCTATCCGGAGCTTTTTTTGAGAAATTTGGCTGATTTTCGAGAAGTCTCAGGCCAGAAAGGTTCAGTTGATAGAGATGACCAGAAATTGCTGATTGTCGTACCGTTTTATAGTTTTTCACTTTCAAAATCACTATAGTTATTCTGAAGACTTAAAAATCATCAATGTGAATTATCGCTTATGGCTGTATATGTTGTTAAATACATACAAATTTTCAATCAGTTTTCACTGATTTTCAGCGATTCCCCCCCCATTTTCCCACTAGACCTCAAAAAGCCTATATATTGAACCCCTCGCACCCCCCTATTTTTTCCTGCATTTATCTATTTATGTATACCACAGGAGGAGCGATTCACCATCTATATGGATGGGTTCAAATCCACTAAACTCCTGACCCAACCCACTTTTCGCTCTCACCCAGCCATTTTGACACCAAATCAGAGCTGGAAACTGCGAAAAATGTCGAATTATTCGCTTCAGTAGCCACTGCTTTTGCGATGAACGATTTTCCGGTGCCGGGAGGTCCAAAAAGTAGAATGCCCTTCCACGGACGACGTTTACCTGCGATTTTAGGTTTCCGTTGGACGCCATTTGAATTTGGTCTGGTTGCTTACTATTTTAGGTCACCATAATTATTCCGACGATTTCTTGATTAATTATGCTGAGGTACCCACTCACCCATATCCCAACCCCATCACATTGGCTAGATTTATAATGTATTTTTTGGATTGACCACACCTTTGAAAATCGCTGTAACCTCTTAGTCGCGAAAAATTTTTAACCTACCAACACCGCAGATATTTACATCCAATCATAAAGGTGTAGGCTACTAGATCAGATAAAAACAAGTTTGTATAAAGTAGCCACTTTTATCAGGGAAGACCCAACCCACTCAGTTTTCCCTCGCCCTTGCACAAATAAAAAACACGCCACAATTAACTTCCACAATTAATTTCGACCACTTTCAGCAGAGGGCTGCATTACAGTCATGTTTTGATTGGGCAAATAACACATAAATGCCAACTGCATGTCAACTAAATAACGCAAAATTTTTTAAAGCATCACACTTACAAGAAACAATGAAAATAGTGCCACGATATAAAATTAACTACCGTATATCCTCGAATAAGTCCCCCGGGGAGTTATTTTTTCGTCAGAGTTTTTGAGGGGGGAGTTTTTCAAGGGTGGGGAGTTATTCAAGGGGGGAGTTATTTTTTCCTCATAACTTTTAGGAAAACTGCAGGTAGGGTTCAAACGGGATCCCGATCCCGATCCCGGATCCCGTGAAATTCCGGGATTTACCAGTCCCGATCCCGATCCCGATCCCGAAACCCCAATCCCGATCCCGATCCCGAAATCTCAAAAATACCAATCCCGATCCCGATCCCGAAAGTTTTCAAATCCCGATCCCGATCCCGAGAAACTCCCAAGTCCGGGATCCCGATCCCGGAAAAATTAGTGGAAATTATAGAAAGTGAAATAATGACGTTTTTGCATGCAAAAAGTGGATGCAAACCCCCAGCGTCAATTTTATGCCACTTTTCTGGCATCCAACAGTGTTTTGAGACCTTTATGAACAACTGTGAATGCCAGAAAAATGGCCAAAATCTCTATCCCTAGAACCCAATCCCGATCCCGGAAAAATGCCTATCCCAATCCCGATCCCGATCCCGTGACCCCAATCCCGGCCAATCCCGATCCCGATCCCGAAATCTCAAAAAACCAATCCCGATCCCGAAACCCCAATCCCGATCCCGATCCCGATCCCGAAATCTCAAAAAGTGAATCCCGATCCCGATCCCGAAAAGTCAATCCCGTTTGAACCCTAACTGCAGGTAGGTATGTGTGTATACACTGCGTAAAATACGCACTGTGTATCTGCTTTCGCTGCTGTAGGCTAACATTCTTTTGTATTTTTTGTCTCACACACTACACTGCATTTGCATTTCGTTTTTTTTTCACTTGTTGCAGTATCTTCTCCACTCATCATAGAGGGGGAGTTATTCAAGGGTGGGGAGTTATTCAAGGGGGGAGTTATTTTTTCGTCAGTGCTTTTGAGGGGGGAGTTATTCAAGGGTGGGGAGTTATTCAAGGGGGGTCTTATTCGAGGATATACGGTATGCTGTATCACACAGGGAAGGGGGGGGGATGTTTGTTTACGGAGCTCGGCGAGCGGGGGGAGGGGCTCACCCCACACCCCCTAAAATTTTGGCTATACAGTGAGCGCCATTCGTAAACGCCACGCCATGGCGCCATTGGCGCTGGCGCTAGCGCCAGAAACCACTATATATGTACGTAAATACACGTACATATCCAGCGATTTGTGCCTGCGGGTACCGATCCACTTAAATCACATTAACCAAAATTTAGTTGACACGGACTTTGATCTCAACTAGTGTGTGGGAGCCATACACTCCAAACAAACATTCTCACTCCCACCGTTTCAGACAATTATATCCCAACAATTACAATGTTGTACTTCATCCCTAAACTCCGGCACACTGATTAGAAAGGCAGAGAAATTGAACGGTTATTAGATCTTTCCGGGCTATTTCTGTTAAGCACACCCACTGCATTTTCAGTTTAAAAGTGTGAAAGATTCCAAAATCAGTGAGAACAACGGACTTTATTTTCCAACCCACACACTAGTTAGAAAAGTATAAAGCAGTATAAGCAAGGAGATTTTTGATGAGAAATATCCAAGAATATATCAAGCAGTAGTATTTATCCTATAGATAGCTAACAACTGCCTCCTAGACCACCTCCAAACAGTATGGCGATGCCATTTCAAACTAAATCCATTATTTTTTATTTTAAAAATCATATTTACAGTTGCAGCTGTAATTTGCTAGAATAAGAAGCTATTTTGGTGCAATTTTTTTACAAATGCCTAAAAATGGCTGGATTTACCTCAATAACCCCCCCCCATTGTACAGGATGCATAACATGATGTGTGCACTTCTGGCGCTATTGGCCCTATGCAGCGTGCCAGCTGCGGATGGCAAACATCCAACACTGTTGCCAGCAAACAGTCTCCCCAACCACGCATTTGATAGGATTATATCGCCGACAAAAGGCTCCGCCTTAGCGAGTAGAACGGCAGCAGATCTGAGGGCAGAAAGTGAAGTGCGGAGGAAAATGAAACGTGACACGACCGATCAGAAAGATAAAATTAAAAATGATAAATATTTGAATATGATGAATAAAGAGGGGAAGCGCGCCAAACAGATGCTATTGTTCAAAGGATGGACACCGTGAGATGTGATTGCAGGGGTCTCGAATGGGGGGGGGTTGGGGGGGGGGGTTACCCCCCCCCCCCCAAACCGCCCAGCTATCTATCTATCCCGGAGGCCGCTCAGCTATCTATCTATCCCGGAGGCAAAATTTTGGGCTACTACCCCCTAAACCCCCCCCCCCAAATCGCTCAGCTATCTACCTATCTGGAGCGATTTTTCAGAAACTATACCCCAATTTTCGCTCAAAATCGCTATTTTTCATACCTATATATAGATTTTCACCTCCAAAATCACTGGTTCATGCGTCTAACTGCCTATTTTCAGCTATTTTAAGTACTATATGCTCTTGTATACCCATTTTGAGCTATTTTACACCTACTTTTAGCGATTTTTCTCCCTTTTCTTCCTTCTATGCCCCGAAAAAGCCTATATATTGAACCACCACAACCCCCCCCCCCAAACCCCCCCCCCCAACCCCCCCCAGAAAATTTTTCAGCTATCTATCCCTCCGGAGGAGCGATTTGCTATCTATCCAACCACTCGGAGGGTCAAAATTCAAGATACCCCTGTGTGATTGTCAGGTAGATTGTGCCACTGGGCTTATCATTAATGTCGCTAGCTTGTTTTCATTTCATTTCTAGTCACAAACAATTCTTTTCACTTTCAGCTGCTAAAGCCGTTTTCAAAGTGATCTTCACGTGAACCAATTTTTCCCCCCAATATTTATGCAGTCAAGGTTACAACGATAGCATGACTTATTTATGAACTGCAACTTCATAATATTTAAAAGTGTCCAAAAGTATTCAAGGAGGTGAAGTAGCCTAACTTATATTGACTTTGTTTTGTGTATGAAATTGACAATGTCAGCCAGATTACGCTCGTTGTTGATATGGATTGGGTCATGATCATTTTTTTCAAATTCACAGGAACAAAGCAAATTATGGAAGTTTCGTTCATGAATACGTTCATGGGTTCATACACATTTCGGAGGTTGCATGGCCTTTATATGGAATTATCGCGCAATTGTGTGGCAATTGAAGGATGAAATGAATGAAATTAGGAATGCATTGTCCCAAATTTCTTTTACGATTGAAACATTACCCCCAACATGGAAACAAAAGCATGCGTATCTGCTCAGAATAATTTTTAATGGCTTTTTGGATAGCCTTCGCCCCTGGCAAAGTATTTATGCAACACCAAAGGAATTTTTTGAGGCGTGAAATTGTTTTTCTTAGCGATTGATTTCTTTTGTCAAAATACGAATAGTATTTATGTATTGTATTTGCCGAACGCTGAGACTGCAATAAAAATATGTTACCTAAATAATCAGTGGTAAAATTTCAGCACCGCAGACAACGCCGGGTCGATCAAAATCAATCTTTTTGCACAAATCTTGAAAAAGAGGTTTACTATACAAGCCCCCCAAGATATTTACCACTATGAATATATTCTGTACATAAGTATAAATTGACACATGTCGTGGAAGATTGCCCTCGCGTGCCAGGACTCAATTGCGCTCAAAGCATCCACATTAAACTGCTGCAGCGTAAGCTAGCCGCCTAAAAGTTTCGCAGGGTTGCCTAAAAAACGTGTCGTTCTAATTTTAATGATCAACTTTAGCAGCATACCGCCATAAAAATTAGTACGCCGTCAACACGGTGATAGGCAGGTAACTTCTGGAAGTTTGAGATTGATGGGATCGATGGACCAACACACGCTAGTTGACATCGCGAATTCGTGTCAACTCAATGTCAACTAAATAACGCAATACTTTTCAAAGCATTACACTTAACAAAAACAATTACAATTCATGGTGTAAAAAATCAACTATGCTCTATCAGTTAGGAAGGTTGAAATCACATAATATACCAATATTTAGCTGACATAGGTAGGGTTGGAAAAAACCGATTTTTTTAAATCGGGGTCGTTAAAAAAATCGGTTTTTTCCAACCCTACCTTTTTTTTAAATAAAACTCGCTGGGACCAAAATTAGTCCCATTTCTCTCGAAAATCGCCTCTGAGGGTGATAAAACGCATGTCGATTGATAGGCATTGTACAGTTATTCTTTCTGTGGGAATATAAGCACTGTAGAGCTGTGGAAAAGCTTAAAAGTTGTCGTATGTGAAGTTTAAAAGTAATAAAATTGTTGTATTTGCTGCGTGAATAAAATTTCATCGACCATTTGCAATTGTGTTTGCAGAAACTGCATGTTTTTGCCAACAACACAATAAAAATAATTTTTGAAGTGAACATGGATGCATTTCTATTCATGTTTGATATAAAAACACAGCAAAACAATTTATACTTCTCCCCAATGATTCACAGCCTACCTTAAATGCTTAAAAGCACACAGAAATGGGTGCTACACCACCAAATTGCTTGTAAAAGCCATGAAAAAGGCAACTGGTTGATTGCTTGCATTAAACTGCGCGCATGCGCGCAAATTTTTTTGCATTTTACCTAGTGCATGAGCACCAAATTTTTTCCCCAGCGATTAGTTTTTAAATCGGTGCAGGGGCTGCGATTTAAAAAAATCGGAATAAAAAAAAAATCGCTAAAAAAAATCGCATGCCAACCCTAGACATAGGTGACTTCAGTGGACATCCAGTCTGTGTGGCACCAAAGAAACTGTCTTTAGAGCACAAAAAGAAATCTATTTTTGAAAACCAAGCCCACCCCAAGCGCAGGGCAGTTATTTTTAGATCGCAGCAAGAAGCTTTTTCATTAAGTATCACATTTCCACACCAACTTTGCCCTGACACATCGTCCTATTCACCAACCATAGTTTCAAACTTTTACAATTGATAATTAATCAACTACACAACGTTTTCAACCCGGCTTAATTCCCATTAGAAATTCCGAAGGCGTTGTACGCTCGACGCTCAATTTGTCGAGCAAATTAGCCATAAATACGATACATAAATTACCCGCGAGGTATGCAAATACATCTGTTTACATGGATTTGTATGCACATCAGGCAGCAGCCACAGATGCCAACTCGCAGACGCAATTCTCGGTGGAAGCCAGCAGATCGTACGCGCGTTGCTACGAAGTAGATATGCCAGCGCGACATTATACTTGCGTGCAGGGACGTATCCAGGATTTTTGAGCGGGGGGGGCTGCTTGTTTACGGAAGCCAGCGAACGGGGGGGGGGCACTAGTTGGCGCAACGCCATGGCGCCATGGAACATTGTATACTCGGATGACATTACGCCGTACATTTTTCCGGAGGAAACACTCCATCATGACGTCATACCCAAGGACGTACGCAGGGGGGCCGTTCCCGGGCCGGTCATAAAAATTTGCCAGGAATGGCACTTTTGTAAAGCTATTTTGTAGCTACTTTGAAAAAATTTTGCGCGCAAACGCGCTAACCCCACCCCGTTGTTAAATGTATAATTTCAGGAGTCCGAACAGCATTATAAAAGTGCCCCACGTGGTCATAGTAACTATATCTAGGTCTTAATAGGTGCCTATATGGTATACGTTGGCGCCAGCGCCAACGCCAATACTGCCATGGCGCTGGCGCCTACAAATGGCGCCAGCGCCATGGCTCCATTCCTTTACTATAGGGCCAAATTTTAAGGGGGGGGGGCGCCCCCCCCCCCCGTTCGTCGGGCTCCGTATACAATCCGCCCCCCCCGCTCAAAAATCCTGCGTACGTCCCTGGTCATACCCGAAACAGTCAGCGTACGTGTAAATCTTCTTTTTTTTCTGGGGAATCGGTCCATAAGTTTGCGGTTGGCCGTCTGCCAGCCGAAAACATAAATCATATCTATTTGTAGAGTATCATGTCTGCCGAGTATATATGTATGTAAATATACATACAAATACAGCAAACAGCACACAATTGAGTATATTTATAACGATTTCGGCCACAGGGAGCAAATCTGCCGATAATATTGGCTTGTAGGGAAAGTTTCTTCCGCTTCTAGGTCGTCTCATCTTGGATAGTCCTCGATTGTGAAGGTTCCGTCGGGTCTACATAAGCTGGAATTACAGCTCCACCAAAAATTCAAGAATATAAGTTTATTGCAAAATTGATTACATAAAGTGCATGGATTATACATGCCTCTAAATTTATGTTTCCAAGTGATTTTATAGTGAAATTTTATTGAAAAATCGAAACTCTAAAAATGGTGGACCATGCACATTGAGTTTTTGATATTTTAAAGAGATAGATTACTACTATATACACTAATAAGTAATCAATTTCATGGTTAAATTTTATGATCGAACAGATTCCAGCTTATACCCCCCGGCTGAAACCCCACTGCTCGTCCAGGACGATCCAACACGAGATGATCATGAAACGGAAAGAACTTTCCCTACAACCCAATACATGATGTCTGGTGAAAAATGCGTGCTTGCGCGCAAAATTTTTTTACTCTGACGTTAAAAAAGTGCCATTTTCCGCCACTTTCTGGTCTCACCCCGGTAGTAAAAGTAGCTGTACTCGCTTTTACGTATACTTTTTGAAAGTACTCAATACGTATTTCAGATAGGCTTTTTATAGGCTTTTTCAAGGCATAGATAGAAAAAATAGGGAAAAAATTGTTAAAAATAGGCACATAACACATGTACTTGTGAATTTGAAGGTCAAAATTGTCAAAAAGGTACGAAATTGTTTGATTTTGAGTGAAAACTGGGCTAAAATTTTCCAAAAATACGTTTTCTAGAGTGAAAAGTATTTTACTCATGAGCAAAAGTAAAAAAATTTACTTTACGTTTTCTGTACTCAGGGGGTGAGTAAAAAAATACTTAACGTTTACGTATACTTTGAAAAAAGTTCAGTACTTTTAACAACACTGGTGTATTGGCATATGTATGTACCGCTTTTCCTCGAAATACGCGCAGGGGGAGGGTATTTTTCATTGAGTGCAAATTTCTTGGGGTGAAATTCGAGGGGATTTATCATTTAGCTAGACTTTTTTTCCACTCCTATTACTTCGGGTAGGTGTTTTTCTAAGGTGGGTTTTTCGAGGGGGGGGGGTCTTTCGTAGAAAAAAAAATTCATATCGAAGTCATGCTTCGCCGAAACAGAAAGTTCAAGAAAAAGGGCACCACTCCCCGTATCGCACTGGAGCACGCTTCACACGCTCACGTTTTCCATGCTGTTCTGTAGAGTGCGATATTACTTTTACTTTCTCAATGCCAATTAACGCGTCAAATTAGTTTCGTTGCATGTAAAATGAGACACTCTCCATAAAAATCATAATATACGTCTGCGCACAAGCCAATTAATTTTGTGAATATAAACATAAACACGCACAGAGGGCCCCTTGGATAAAATGAACTCATCGAAATAAGTGTCAACACACCACGAATGTTTGAAAAATCGAACAATTGACATTGAACTGAAAAATTCCCAGCGATAAATCCTCGACACTAAGATCCCCCGAACCCATTGCCTCAACTGCTGCACTAAGAAACTTCGCCCGGGCGCCAAGCGGCCGCCGCACGTGTGAAACAGAAGGCCTTCTTGCGTCAGAGCGACATCAAAGTGCAATGCCAAATGCGCGGCAGGCAGCCTCGCTGCGCAATGCATAATGTCCGCCAGACAGCCCTACGAACCCGTCATTTTTCACAATCGTTCGCGCCGTTAATCCATATAATCGTAGGCAATTTTACCCAGTTTTACCCAGAAACACCGGGAATTCTATAAATATCCGGCCATTTTCACGTGGCCGCCGGAACCCGGCGAGCGCACGCTCTAAAGCAGTCGCGCGACGAGCGCATGCATATTCTAAGCAGCGCGGGCCTCCCCCCAAGTAATCACCCGGGGTGGGGCAGCAGTAGCTAAGCGCGGCCCGCATGCGCACATGCACACGCACACGCATACGGCTCGGCGCACTTACGGCCAAGTGCAGTGCAATGCTTATGTAGCGGCGAGGCGATCGATAGACACGCGGCGCCCCTGCGCCGGCGGCCGCAGCTGACCGCCCGCTCGCTGCCGCCGCTGCAAAAGAGCGCCGCCGCCGCGGCAGGCCGGGCTTGAATAGGAGCGCTCATTGCGGCACTGATTTCAGACGCATCACCGTCGACCGCGGCCCCACACTCTGAGACGGTGAGACGCGGTCGCAATTTCGTGATAACGCACGCTTTTGCGCATCGATCGCTGCTAAAACGCGCATTCAGCGTGGAAAGCTGACGCATTGCCGCTGAACTAGCTAAATAGTTTCGTTATTTTCAATCATTTCTGGCCGACCAGCCGCATCACAGAACCCATTTCAGATGGCAAAAACGTCCAACATGAGCGACGTCGGCGACATGTCCGCCATGTACGCCAACGTGTCGTCAAACGCGACCGTGGATAAGCCTACCGATGGCGCCATTATCGCAGCCTACGCCGGCCTGACAGCCCTGGGCATCTCCCTAAATGTCACAGTTCTAGTCTATATACTGATAAAAAAGCTGTGGCGCAATTTCGTCAGCTCCAGGTTCATAGCGCACCTGATGCTGACCAATTTGCTCACGTTGACAGTGGTTTTGCCGGTGTTCATACACGACGCTAGAATCAACGAGAATTTGTGGGAGAGCAGCAATTTCATGTGCAGGTTTCAGGTGAATTTTGACGCTGAGAAAACTAGTATACTCGGCGGACCGCAAAGCATGTGCAGAAACCTACCATAAATTTATGAATAAAATCTTGTGATAAATTTAATTATTTTATAGTAAACATGAAATATTATATTAGAAACTGTATAATTGTTGGTTCGTTATTCAGATGTATTATGGTAGGTTTCCATAAGTTAGATGTCCACCGAGTACATTTAGGTGTCATTGTCCTTCCAAAACCAAACACCCAAATCCCCCAAACCGCAGGCATTCATCACGAGCACCGTATGGTCGGTCACACAACTAATGTGCACGTGCATCGCCGGCGTGCACCTGCTCACATTCGCCAGGATCCACTACGAGCAGTTATTTGGCTTGCGGCCAAGTGTGATCTGCGCCGTGAGCTGGGTGATAGGCTTCACGCTCGGCTTGCCGTGCATCACGAACGGCGACATCGTGAAGTATGACAAGAGCTTCCATTACTGCATTTGGGGTCTGACTGTCAGCGGATACAAGTTCCTGACGTATTTGGTGTTGCTAGGAGTTCTACTGCCGACCATATTGACATGGTGGGTCAAACAATTGGTTCCGTTATAACTTTTTGATGTGGTTAAATTGCTGCAAAGCAGCTTAGTAGCAGCGATCGGCTAAAAAAACCCCAAATCCCTACTTTTGTTCACAGGTACGCCTACGCCCGGGTACTCGGAATACTTTTTCACAGCCCAATAGTTTTCGAAGCGCTCGGCCTATACAAATCCCGCTGGCTAGTCTACTTCTTCATGCTCCTGTGAGTTACCCACGCTCGATTGAAATCCCCCACGCAATTAGAATTCTAATAAGAATTCTAATTCTAATAACAAATCCCACGCAGGCCGCTATGCCAACTACCATTTCTAATCGCCCGCGTGCACACGTCGCTCACTCTGTTCGCCTACGAGATATCGTTCTTCATGGCGCACTTCCAGTCGATCATCACGCCCGTGGTGTACGGCTTGAGTTTGTTCATCATGAAGGAGGAGGACATGGCCGTGCAGGCTAGACCGCCCACCGCGCACGGGCCCTACAAAGGTCCGCCCCCCTCCCACGGTGCAGGCACATTGCCTTGTTGCATTGAAGCGAGCTGGCAAAGTGCCCAATGCCCCATAAGTGGCCAATGTTTGATAAGACCAGGTGAAAACGCATTCCTTTCAAAAAAGCATGCCTAAAACAATTCCGCGTGACTGTCTGGCAACCTGCCAGATCTTTACGCAAAAAGGCCTGAATTGACAGCTTTAAACTGAAAATAAGAACCTTTTATAACTGTCTGGCAATAAGCCAAAAGTTAGCGCAAAAGGGAAATTTGGCGGCAAAAAACTAAACTTAACAAAAGTAAAAACTTTACACAGGCGGCGGCGCGGCGGCACACGCGCACGCAATGGCTGCCGCAGCTCAGCGAGCCCAACAAGGAGCACCCGCAACTGGCGCCGCGTCTTATCACCCGCCAAGTGTGCAGCCGCACAATGTGTGATGTCTATTTGAATTTAGTGCGCTTCACACTCGTCACACTGACTTTCGTCCAATTGATAGGTGGGATATTAACATGCTAGTGTTAATGAACAGTTAATTTTATTCGAATTTCATTAGATAAGAGAGATATTTTGTTTTGCATTGCTCACAGCCCCGGCCTGTGACGTTGCTGTATTTAAATAGTGTGCTGACGGTAAAATGCGCATAAAAAGCGGTTGATTATAGGAGTGCATGATTATTGCTACTTTATAGTCAGCAATATTCATGCCGTAGTATTTCTAGGCCTTCTGTGCACGCGAGCAAAATCCAAGTACCATTAACAACTGCCTGCATGTCAGCATGCAGGACACCTGCTGGAATCGGGGGGGGGGGGGGGGTTGCCCTACCCCACTGAACCCCCGATCAAAACTTAGGTTCACACACGCAGAACCCAAAAGCGGTTGGACTCTCCGGACAAGTAAAATACGAATCACAATACACACAGTTTTAACACTGATGTGACGAGAACGTGATGAATATATAAATATACAATGTCTAAGCGGGTGGCTACGAGCAGTGCATATAATTGTCGGCTGTACGCTCAGTATAGGTTTTTGTGTATGGTTGGAATGAAAGTTCTTTCCGATTCCAGAACTTCCTTTTAGTTGGTGTACGAAAGAACTATCTTTCCAACCTCATATTAAGCATTTATACTTGATTAATAAATTAATTGTTTTGTATGTAGGTAAATGTATGATCACCCGACCCAGTAAATACTTATACATGAACTAGACACTTACACATATGTATTTTCCGATACATATTTTCCAATATTTGTTTAGGCGAACCCTCATTTTTCCGCCACTACCGACGGCACATAGAGCAACTGTTTGTAACTTTTGCACTTGTGATAAATTTCTGCTTTATTGTAAAGCAGAATCGAAGTCATGAATATTAATAGGATTGGTTAAAAACAGATTTTTAAGCTGCCCGATTTGAAAAAATTTTAAAAAGGTTTTTTTAATAAATAAATGGATTTTTTAAATCGCCCCAGTCATATCGAATCCTATTTTTCGAAATAACCTCTGACGTAGGGCTCAAACAGGCTCCCGATCACGAATAGATATTTACCATTTGCAATTTTGTTCGCAGAAATTACATTTTTTTTGAGAACACTGGCTAAACGATTTTGGAATTTTAATGCGAATGCATTATTGTTTGATTTGAAAACTTTTAATGTGATGTATTTACACTACCCAATCGTTCACAGCCTACCATAGCGTACAGGAATGGATGCTCATGCAACCAAATTTGCTGCAATAGCCATGAAAACAAGCAACCCATGTATCCCAAAATTAACGCGCAAATTTTTTTGCATTTTACGTAGTGCATTTGAGAACCAAAATTATTGCTAGCGATTTTAAAAAATCGGATAAGTCCTTCGAATAAAAAAAATCGGATTTAAAACGAAATTACTTTAAAAAAATCGCGTGCCAACTTAAATATGAATGTCTCGAACTAAAAGAACATCTAGTTTTCCCAAAAAAATTTGGTGGTATAGTATGAAAGTGCATGAATGTGCCACTGCTCCTTCTCTGTTCAGATCAACAGTTTTTTTTGTTCTTTTTGTTAACAACATGTGTATGTTTGTAATTACAGTGCACCATGTTGCCATATATGTATAGCACATCAACTGGTATCCTTGTGGAAACAGAGATATTACCTAACAGTGGCATCTTGCTGAGCAAAGCTCTCGGAACACCAGATAAACATTTTTTTATCAACTTATTGTGAATCTATTGAATTGTACATTATTATTATTTAGACACTTTTGAAATTCGCTTTCAAAACGACAAATAATTTCGAAAAATGCTGGGGTTTAAACGAAATGACTTTTCGATATCGATATTAATCGAAACCACAATGTTCTCGATATTCGACACGAAATGTTCGAGATTCTATATTGTTTCAATAGTTCCGATATTAGAATAGATATATCGTTTCAATCCTACGGCCAATGCAACATTTCACATTTGACCATATAAGTCTAAACCATTTATCTTAAAGCTTAAATCATATCGATAAAGCATGGTAAATATTATAAGCCTGTTATCCTACCAGCCAGCACAGTGATTCCTTTAACTTTGTATGCATAATCAGTTCAAATCCAGTCCCTCGTAAAATTGTAATTTTTGAGAAAATGAACTTAATGAAAAATCAGCACACTTCCCGACGCCAAATCCCAAAAAACACCCAAAACCCACCAACCAGTGAACAAGTGCGGGAACTTGATGGGCAGTATGACGGCTTCCTTGAGTGCTTCCTTAGCCATTTCCAGGCCGGCCACGTCCTCCCAGCGCACATTCGGCTTCTCGATTACAATCGCACCTGGAAAAGTGCCAATAGTTGGAGTGGAAAACTTCGTTAATAATATAGGTATAATAAAATATACATACAAATGTAAAATTACATATACCGAGTGAGCAAAATCCTACCATATTTTAGTGAATAAAATCTCGTGATAAATTTCGTAATAAATTATTCCATAGTAAAAACGAAACATTATGATGAAAAACATATTTTTGGTTCATTATCAGATTGGTTGTGGTAGGTTTCCATGTAAAGTGTGATGTCCGCCGAGTTTACAAATGTAAATATAAATACAGCGACAAGCACACTTTTACGATATTTTCAACGTTTGATGGATGTAATTTGGTGGATACACCTCCAGTGCGAAACTGGGAATTTTTTTACGCCAAACTGAGCCCAAAATTTTCAGGGCAAACCATGAGAAATTGTAGCGAAACTTGCTTTTCTGTGGGTGGTATCAGTCCGGGATCGGAGTGGGGGGGCTGCAGATTTTTTCACTGGACTGGGCTAATTTTTTCACAAAAGAAACGTCTAAAACATTCCTTGAATGCCAGAGAAGTGTCACTGAACGTTTCCGTTCACATTTGTCACTGCATCTAAGAAGTCTCCTAGGGGCTGCCCCCCCCCAAATCGGCCAGCTATCTATCTATCCCGGAGGCCGCTCAGCTATCTATCTATCCCGAAGCAAAATTTTTGGCTACTACCCCCAAAGACCCCCCCCCCCCAAATCGCTCAGCTATCTATCTATCTGGAGTCGTTTTTGAGAAATTTTGCCTCAATTTTCGCTCAAAATCACTTATTTTCCCACCTTTTTATAGTTTTTCACCTTCAAAATCATGGTTTCCGGCTATATACATCGTTATATACCTATTTTTAGCCATTTCATACCTACTTTTAACTGATTATTAGCGATTTTTCCCGTTTCTGCCTTTTTAACCTTGAAAAAGCCTATATATTGTGCCCCCGCCAGCCCCCCCCAGAAAAATTTTCAGCTATCTATCCCTCCGGAGGAGCGATATGCTATCTATCCAGCCCCCGCGAGGGCCAAAATCCTGGAGACCCCTGCTGCATCTCCACTAATTTCTCCGGGATCAGGATTGCGGTTACGGGATCGGGATCTTAAAATTGTCGGGATCGGGACTAGGGATGGTCGGTGTTTTTTAACCGTTCTTTTTAAAAAATGTTGTTGGTTTTTTTAAACAGAGGTATCGAAACCGTTTAAAAGAACTCCAGCCAAATTTTTTTGTACTATGCACTAGGTATCTTGCAATTTTTTTGCCACGCAAGCGCGCAATTTCACATACACATTACATTACACATACACATCACTTTACCATTGGTGGTTTTTTTCATTGGTTTTGAGGCATTTTTGTGTGAAAGCTATTTGTTCATGCTATTGGGTAATAATACGCCGTGATATGTTAGTGTAGCATATAATTTCCAGCCAATGTGCTCCCACATACTTCTACAGTGTGTAACATCACTGTCCATGGATTAGCCTTCTCTTATAACCTTATATAAGCGCTATTCCATGCAAAACTTGACTTGAAGTCATGAACATTCGACAAAAGGCGATATACGTAACAAGTCGACTAAAAATGGATTTTTTTTGACAGAAATCACCACAGAACTTATAATGCTATCCCATGGCTCCACAGCCATTCTATGGCTATATATAACATCACAGAGTACTGGCAATTGCCTGATATACCTGTATATGTTGACCCATAACCATATTTGGGAGCTTTTTAAAAAACCCGTTTTATTTTATAAAAACAAACAGGTTTAAAAAATGTCTTAAAAACACAGGGTCGTTAAAAAACATTTTTTGTTCATCCCTCATCGGGACCGGGATTTTCCGATTTTGGCATCAGGATTGGACCCTCGGGATCGGAATGGGGAAGCTGAACCCCGGAAATTATCGCGATTTGGGATTCCGTTTGAACCCTAATCACCTAATGAGTTTCACCCACCAGCCAGTTTCACCCACCATATTAAACTATTGGCTCACCATTGAACCGAACAAAAAACCCAATAAAATAACAGACTTTAATAATTTTTTCTGGAGTGTATCTAAATATTTGCGAGGCAAATACCCCAATCCTCGCTATCTACCATCTGGTGGAGATTTTGAGCGATTTTCACACATATTTTCACCAGGGGGGATTACCGCTTGACGGAGAATAGGCAACGGAAAATTTCAACGGAAAATTGACTACATGAGAGTGGATGATGGTATTTATAGGTCTCAAATTTTTCGTGCATAATATATTTATCAATACCTGTATTGTGTCCAAAGCACAGCGTCAACGGTTACAGCTGGTCGAACAAAATAATTTGAAAAATGATAATTAACCGTCAAGGAACTAATTTTAATTTTACGTTACCCGATTGCATGAAAATAAGCTATTAAGGGTTAAAAAATTTTGTGAAGTGATTTTTTGTGAAGACCATTTTTGATGGAAATCGGTGTAAAATCGCCCAAAATTTGTGCCAGAGATATATAGATGGCTGATTTTTTGTGAGAGGGGTCACAGGCAGGGACGAATCGAGAATTTTTGAGAGGGGGGCTGTTTGTTTACGGGGGCCGGCGAACGTGGGGTGCTCAGCCCCTCCCCCCTAAATTTTTGCCTATATAGGGACGGAAAGACGTTTTGGCGCTAGCGCCATACAAAGGCAGCACACCATGGCGTTATTGGCGTTGGCGCCAGCGCCAGTATGTATGTAAATATGCATACATATACAGCGAAAGTCACAAAAATGTGTTCATTTACAAGGATATTGTGTTACAGGGACTGATCCGCTGAAAAAACAATGCGTGGGGAAGAAATTGCGCGCTTGCGCAAAATTTTTAAGAAACATCGAAAAATATATAGAAAAAGTGGCATTATCCGGGACTTTTTAGGTCTCACCCCCGCCCCCCCCCCCCTGGATACGTCCTTGGTCACAGGATAATAGCCGAATTTTTCCTCGTGACAGACAGATGTAGCGTTTGGGAGGGAGGTCACTCCCTAACCTTTTACCTCGATTAATTCCCCAACAGGTCAGCCAGGTAGAAAACCAGCATGTTGTGAAGTAGCATGCTAACACTTCTTCAGTGACATCAATATAAACCAAAACTAAAAAATCTACAACCAAATAACCTT
>OZ038460.1:6662313-6880313 GCA_964036195.1 Sphaerolaimus hirsutus | reverse complement strand
GCGCGCTTGCGCGCAAAAATTTTCCGAACTGCCGACAAAATCGCTTTACGGAAGTGCCATTTTGGGAATATTTTTTGGTCTGACCCGGGAAGGGGGGGGGCGGCCGCCCCCCCCGCCCCCCCCTGGCTACGTCCTTGAGACCCCTGGATCACAGCATACTCCAAACTGCAGTGTTTGGGGAGATTCTCAGCGGATGCGATAGTAAATCGTCCCTCCGGAGCGATAGATAACTGTTAAAAAAATTGGGGGTGGGAAAGGGAATTGCGGTCGTTCAATACATATTTAGGCGTAGAAGGCTTCAAGGCATGGAAAGCAAAAAAGACAGAAAAATCGCTAACACTTAGTGAAAAATAGTTTAAACATAGATGTAGAAATACATATATGGCGTGCAATGGTTGAAAATGAGTAGAGACAGATGGAGTTTTAGGACGGGGGTAACTGCCTGAGCAACCCCATCGGTCTATTTGTGGAACGGTTTCTTTTAGCTTACTATGTATTATGTATTTTTTTTAGCTTTTTATGTATTTTGGCTACTTTTACACTGATTAATTCTCCAACAGGTCAGCCAGGTAGAAAAGCAGCATGTTGTGAAGTAACATGCAAACCTCAGTCACGCCAATCTAACCGAATGTAAAATCTACAACCAGCAAATTAACCTTGCAACTTATCCTGCAGCTTCTTTCTCTCTGGATCCTCACTATCTGAATCTGAGCTTTTGTTGTCACCGTTTTTATCATCCCCTTCAGCTTTAACAGGCTTTTTACCCTTGCCTTTACCCAAATATTCCTTGAGTTTCTCAGCCCTGTCCAAGTAGGTTTTGCACTTTTCTCGAATTGTTACCTTCTGTTTGTCGCCCTGCGCTTCATCTGCATGTGGGAATTGGGTGTTTTGGGAGCTTAAATAAGGTTAACAATGTACCCCCATTGAGTAAAACTAAATCAATTTCTATTTTGAATTTTCAGTTGCGATTTTGGAATTTCATTTTGTACCATCCGTTTTCTTAAATTCAAAAAGTGATGAGAAGAGTGTGTTTACTCCTCACTTTTCAACATATTTACCACTTTTAAATTAAAAACATGAAAAGTTAAACTTAAAGAATGACTTCATTTGTAGCTTTTCAAGATACTTACAGCTTTTCTTGACGACAAAAACCGAAGTCACTTGAAGAATGATTTTTTTGTCACTTTTCAATATGTTTACAACTTTTCTTTAGAACAAAAAGTGACAAGTTTCTTACTGTAAATATGTTGAAAAGTTATTGGTAAGCACATTTTTCTCGTCACTTTTCACTTTTTGAATTTTAGAAAATAAAATAATATGAAATGATACAAAGTTCAATACCAAAATTGGAACCAAAAGTCAAAATTTAATTTTTCATTAGAATTAATCTTGATAATTAGAGCCACCGTCCCAAAATCTCAACTGGCAACAAGAAATATGGATACGGAAAGATCACGGTACTAGACATGTGCACTTTTGGTAATTGGATTTCAGTAGAGTAAAGTCCAAGTATCCTACAGTACTGAACACAAATCCCACAATTTACGGAAAAAACTACCGTATTACCTCGAAATACCCCCAGGGGGGTTTATTATTTCGCCAGCAAATTTTCAGGGGGGGCTTATTCGAGGGGGGTCTATTATTTCACCAGAAATTTTCTGAAATTCCACATACTCAAACGTAGTAAAATCTAACATGTGTTTTTACATGTATATAACTATATACGCATAAACCCTGAACTAACGTCACTCAGCCATTGATTTCAACGTGTGTTTTGCATCATACAGATAACAAACCGCGGTATTAGTCGTGTATATTCTCTCTACACTCAATTTGGGTGGGGGTATTTTGAGGGGGGTTTATTATTTCATCAGCAATATTTTAGGGGGGGGGGTGTATTTCGAGGGGGGTTAATTCAAGGGGGTTAATTCGAGGTAATATGGTAATCTACTCAAGCCAAACGAACACTTGATTGCATGCAAGAAATAGTCGACAGCGTGTTCATACAAATTCAGGGCTTCCTGGTAATCTTTCTTCTTGTCAGCTTCCGTTGCTTTTGTCACCAAATCAATTGCTTTCTGCGTGGCGAAATGACATGAAAATGATTGGTATTTTAATAAGTTTTGTCGTTGATTTGTTTATTTAGCCAAAAAAATGTGATTTGCTACATTGAGTGCAAAAAACACACAGATCCTAGAACTACCGGACAATAAAACCCGTGGTAGTCAAACGCGGTACCCATTAAAGTATTCAAATTGCCCACCTGCAAGGCATTTCCGGACATTTTCGTGAACCGCGCTTTATGAGAGCTTGCTGTAGTTCGGGCGAAACTGCAAACGAAAATGTGAGACAATGGAGAAAAAAATTAAACGACAATGGTGAAATAGAAAGACACAAACAAGAACTCACAGGTTTTCCGTGGACGGCACAAATACGGAGCAAAAAGTGTTGTAGATTGTTAAGCTTTATACTATCGTGATCGCATTGCTCAGGTTGATCTGTGCTGCAGAAATCGCCAACAATTGGCGATGATTCAATCAAGTCGAACCGACCAAGTGACTCATTTGTATACAGATACAGGAAAGTGTCCGATTTGTAAAAACAGGATGATTGATCTAACTAATTGAATTCGATCGCCACTGAAAAAGTTTTGGTTCATCGAGCGAAACAAACTTCTCAAAAAGCACACTGCATCGAAATCTGAAAGATATAACACAGAAATGGGGAAAGAATCAGTGATAATTATTTGATCGAATAGAGAGCTGCTGTATCCAAATAATAAAATGAAATAAAAATCAAATCTGAAATGTATACGAACAACCTCCCGGATACAATTGTAAATCCAACTTTTTCTATACGTCAACGATCAATTTGGTTGACATTAAGGCGGAGTTGGATAACTGCCAAAAATCTCTTCAGTCAAAATTCACAGAACGCGATCACACTTCAGATGGGAAGTGAAACTCCGGGACCAAATTTTTTGGTATTGTACAAGAGGTTTCGCGATCAAGTTTGTAGGTGCAGAAAAAGAGCTAGCGTAGAAATGCCAATGTGAATTAACTGTATCTCTTCCAGATTGAACTCGAAAATAAATTTTTTTGAAAGCCGCCGTTATGGCTTCCGATGGTTTAACGCCCCACAGTAGGACCAAAGTGTCGTATTATTACGATGGTGAGTTTTCCTGAATAATCTTCCTACACATCGGATAGTTTTGGAGGCGGGTCAATTGAATGTTATTTAATTTGCAGGTGACATAGGCAATTATTATTATGGACAGGGACACCCGATGAAGCCTCATCGCATACGCATGACCCACAACTTGCTGTTAAACTATGGCATGTATAGAAAAATGGAAGTTTTCGTTAGTTTTATTCTTCAAACATTGCACTGTCAAAGACTTTTTAATCACTTGAAGTCTTGAATTAGTTGTTTCCGGTGGAAAAGTTATTCTGACGTTGGAGTACCGCCGCATCCTTTTAGTTTTGTGGCAAATTCACTGTATTCTACCCATAAGCTCAAAAATACTTGTTTTCAGCGACCTCACCCGGCCGCGTTCGACGAGATGACGAAATTCCACAGTGACGAATACATCATGTTTCTGCGCAACATTAAGCCTGACAACATGAGTGAATACAATAGGCAAATGCAAAGGTGTAAGTTGATTGAATGAGTTAATTTTTACTTAATTAATCGACTTGAATAATTTAATTTAATTAATTTATCCCCGTTGACTTGATCAAAACATTTCAGTCAACGTGGGCGAGGACTGTCCCGTTTTCGACGGACTCTACGAATTCTGTCAGCTGTCCACTGGCGGCTCACAGGGTAATGCACCAATCTAAATTTTTACAATTATGACACTTCACATTTATCCGCAAAAATCGTATCTGATACAGCGGCGGCTGTGCGTTTGAATGCGGGCGCGTGTGATATTGCGATAAATTGGGCTGGAGGGCTGCATCACGCGAAGAAATCAGAGGCATCTGGGTTCTGCTACGTGAATGATATTGTGCTTGCAATTTTGGAATTGCTGAAGTGCGTTTGTTTGCTTTTTGGATATGTAAAGTGTGAGCTTGAACGCCCAAGAAATTGCCAAAACTCTTCGTGAATGAGTGCTGAAAATTTCAGCTGTCGTTTGCGAAAACGGTTTCGATGCATTTAAAACAACGTTTTGAATAACGACGGTCAGAAAAATGCCCTAGCGGTTGGTACGGCACTGTTCAAAAATGCCACCCATTAATTTAAAAAACTTTTCTTCAAAATCCACTCTCACCCCCGCTCTTCCCAGGTACCACCAGCGGGTGCTCTATGTGGACATCGACATCCACCACGGCGACGGGGTCGAGGAGGCCTTCTACACCACCGACAGAGTCATGACCGTGTCCTTTCACAAGTACGGCGAGTATTTTCCCGGCACCGGCGATTTGAGGGACGTTGGCGCGGCCAGGGGCAAGTATTACAGTTTGAATTTCCCGCTCAGGGATGGCATTGATGATCAGAGTTACGAGCAGATTTTTCAGCCGGTTTGCGACGGATTTCAGTTTGTTTTCTGGGGATTCAGTGATGGGCCGAAGCGGCAATGGTGCACTATGGCCCTTCACATGGTTCACTATGACATTGGGTGTTAACTGGTTTCGATGCAGATTTCATTTGATGGGTCGTGGATTCCTTATCAATATAAATTCCTTTCCCATATTGCCGCATGTACATTTGAAAGTGCGACCAGCGACCCGTCAACTAACAACCCCGTATATGTAGCGCTTCCATGATTAATGACAAATTTCTGGGAACGATTCAAAATTCCGGCAACTAAACTTGTCATCTGAACTCAAATTCACTCTTCATTTGACAGGCCATTTGAATTTACCTGGCGAATTTACCTGGCTTATTTATTTACGCTTTGAGACTTAGTCACATGACAGGACACAGCATGCGTTTCTTGTGCATGTTTTTTTGTGTCAAACAAATTTTTATCGACGCAGGTGGTGACAAAAGTGATGGAGTCGTTCCAGCCGTCGGCGGTGGTGATGCAGTGCGGCGCCGACTCGTTGACCGGCGACAGACTCGGCTGTTTCAACCTCACACTCAAGGTCAGCTCAACATTTTCCGTTTTTTTTGATAGACGGATTTTGTTTGTCATTGACTCAAACTTTTCTCGCAGGGTCACGGGCGCTGTGTAGATTTCATGAAAAAGTACAATGTTCCGTTGCTGTTGCTCGGCGGCGGCGGCTACACCATAAGAAATGTCGCCCGCTGCTGGACTTTCGAAACCAGTGTCGCATTGGGAGCGCCCATCGCTAATGGTCGGTCACTCTTGAGGGTTCGAACGGGATTGATTTTTCGTGATCGGGATTGGTATTTGAGATTTTTGGATCGGGATTGGGGTCTCGGGACCGGGATCGGGATTGTTTTTTTTTGAGATTTCGGGATCGAGATTTTTGAAAAAGTTCTTATTTTGAAGAATTTTCTCTAATTTACTGCAAAAATCGGTCTAAAAACGCATATGAATGTCAGAAAAGTGGCATAAAGTGAACATTGGGGGTTTCGTTTCACACTTCTTAGTGCAAAAATTATAGTAAAGAAGATGGCAAATTTTCTAGGATCGGGATCGGGATTGAGGGAAAAATATCGGGATCGGGATTTCAAATGTTTCGGGATCGGGATTCGTTTTTTGAGATTTCGGGATCGGGACCACCGAATCCCGAAATTTCACGGGATTCGGGATCGGGACCCCTTTTGGGCCTTATTTGACGTTTTGGTGTCGAAATTCGCGTGTCTATTTTCACATCATTCGCAGAACTTCCGTACAATGACTACTTCGAATATTACGGGCCCGATTTCAAGTTGCACATCCCGCCCGCAAATCAAACGAATCAGAACACTGCCGAATATATGGACAAAATCAAGTTTGTTCCTTTTTATCGTCCACTATCAAGCTAAATATGAACCTTCCATCTCAGGGGTTATATAGATTTGGACCCCCCGCGGAGGTTCATATAGATAGTAAATTGCTCCTTCGGAGTGATAGCTGGAAAAAATGTATTTGGGGGAGGGCGCGGGGATTCAATCAGGGACGTATCCAGGATTTTTGAGCGGGGGGGCTGTTTGTTTACGGAGCCCCGCGAACGGGGGGGGGGCTCAGCCCCCCCCCCCCTAAAATTTTCCCTACATAGTAACGGAATGGCGCCATGGCGCTGGCGCCATACGTAGGCGCCACGCCATGGCGCCATTGGCGTTGGCGCTGACGCCAAGAGCAGCTGTATATGTATATAAATATACATATATACACAGCGACAGGCACACAATTGATGGCATTTTCAGGGATATGCGTGTACAGGGACGGATCTGCTGAAAATACCTATGTGTGATGGAAGACTGCGCGCTTGCGCGCAAAATTTTTAGGCATACCTTCAAAATTACTCCCCAAAGTCGCATTTTCCGGGACTTTTCTTGTCTCACGCCGGAAGGGGGGGGGCTGCAGCCCCCCCCGCAGGGACGTATCCAGGATTTTTGAGCGGGGGGGGCTGCTTGTTTACGGAGGCCGGCGAGGGGGGGGGCTCAGCCCCCCCCCCCCTAAAATTTTAGCTAAATAGTGGCGGAATGGCGCTATGGCGCTGGCGCCATTAGTAGGCGCCACGCCATGGCGCTATTGGCGTTGGCGTCAGCGCCATGGAACGCTGTATATGTATGTAAATATACATACAAAACAGCAAAAAGCACAACATTGAGTGTATTTACAACGATTTGCGGCCACATGGAGCAAATCTGATGATAGTACCTTAATGTCTGGTGAAGAATGCGCGCTTGCGCGCAAAATTTTTTACGGTGACGTTGAAAAAGTCGCATTTTCCGGTCACTCTCTGGTCTCGCCCCGGGAGGGGGGGGGCTGCAGCCCCCCCCGCCCCCCCCCTGGATACGGCCCTGCCCCCCCGCCCCCCCTGGATACGTCCTTGGATTCAATATATAGGTTCTTCCAAGGTATAGAAGGCAGAAAAGACAAAAAATCGCTAAAAATAGGTGAAAAATAGAAGTATAAGCATATACGGTACACAAATAGCTGAATAACCCCCCCCCCACCCCAAACCCCACTAAACCCCTGGTCAGTGTTTATTAATTTCTATGCAGAACAAAGCTGTTCGAAAACCTCCGCATGCTGCCCAGTGCCCCCAGCGTCCAGATGCATGGTGAGTCAATGCTAGGGTTCAAACGAGGGTGTAGCGGCCGTAATGAAAACCCGGCTGTAATGAACGCCTGGCCGTAATGTATGCCCACCCGGCCGTAATGAAAGCCTGGCCGGAATGTAGCATCCCCTACATTACGGCCAGGCTTTCATTACGGCCGGGTGGGCATACATTACGGCCAGGCTTTCATTACGGCCGGGTTTTCATTACGGCGAGGCCCCCGCCGGTTCAAACGGGATCGACTTTTCAGGATCGGAATTGATTTTTTTAGTTGTCGGTGTCGGGATCTCGACCCCAATATCCCGCAAATTATCGGGATTCGGGATCGCGATCCCGTTTGAACTTTAGCGCCAATGCGAGAAATTATTTTTCTGCTGTATTGTTATTCGTAAATGCTAATTTTATCCGTGCTGCTTTTCTTCAGCGCGCGACGATGACATTGTCAAGGACATGGCTGAGGCGGAACAGGCGTTCAAAGAGAGAACCGACAATCCCGATGAACGCATTTCTAGTTTGTGGCATTTCATTTTATCTGGTGGTCGTATTTACGGATGGGTGAAAAAAATTTCAACGGGAGCATCGAAACTATTTTTTTTCAAAATTGAATTTTGTCAATTTAAAAAATTCACTGCCGATTTACTAGGTGTTTGGTGAATTGTTTTTGCGTGAATTTCACATACAAATAAACATTGCTATCGTGGCAATTGTGATCTCATTTTCCTAATACTTGCTTCCGCATGCTTCTGAAGTATGAAGTATAAGTATTGGTTCAAGGGAAAAATAGAAAAATACTGCTAGCCTGTGATAAGAAGTGGTATACCACAAAAAATACTCAACCCGCACCCCCATTTACCCCCCCCACAGTAATGGCGTCAGACAAAATGGTGGAACACCAAGCGGAAATGTACGACACTGAGAAAGAGGGCGGCAGTGCGAAGCACCAGGATGAAAGCTCAGTGCCGAGCAAAAAGCCTAGAGTGGAAGGCGGGTGAGTAGATAGATATTTTCTTTTTTGGATTGGCGTGTGCAGTAGCAGGACAAAATAGCTAAAAATAGGTATTTAAGCACATATATAGCCAGGGATAGCTGCAGTAGGCACGTAAACGAGTGTTTTTGAAGGTGCAAATTGGCCAAAAGCTACGAGTTTTTTGAGGGTGAAAATTAGTGATTTTGAGCGAAAATTGGGGCAAAATTTAACAAAAATCGCTCGAGATAGACAGTGAATTTGGTGCACGATTTTTTGCGTTTTAATTTTTTCATTTAGCTAGGTAGCTTTGTAAAGCTTGCAGTAAAAACCTACTGTTTTTTTTTGTCGCTTCAGTGACGCGGCTACCGAAAATGGGACAACTACTGCGCACGCAGCCGAATGATGTCTGATGCGTAATTTATATTTAACTTATCCTTTTTAAGCTTTTTTATGATGTGCTTTCTGTGTTATGTAGACTGGAGAATGTGGTCTCATTTCGTACGGTTATTAAATTCTCGATAATGTATAATTTGACTTCTGATGTCACTTCCCACGTTGTTTTAGGATTTGTATTGACGCTGATTTTCGATCGTGTGTTCGTGTGTAGAAAAACATTATGAATATGATGTTTGTGGTATGAATTTTTTTACACATTTCCTCTAATGACAACCCCACCATCAAAAAGCTTTTATAAAAAGCTTTGAAGAATTTAATTAATTTCAGTTTAAGGGTTAATTTCACATAAGATTGAACAGTTATTGCAGGGACGTAGCCAGGATTTTCGAGCGGGGGGGGGGGGGGCGGATTGTATACGGAACCCAGCGAACGGGGGGGGGGCATGCCCCCCATAAAATTTTACCTCTGTAGTATGGTGATGGCGCCATGGCGCTGGCGCCATTCGTAGGCGCCATGCCATGGCGCCAATGGCGTTGGCATTGGCGCCAAAACAGCAGTATACGTCTGTATTTTACAGGCATAAAGTGCGACATGGACTGGAATTGCGTCCATTTTCACTGGCTTTGAGGCCGCGGAGACTGGTCAGCCGAAAATATATGTTGTGAGGGGAAAATGCGCGCTTGCGCGCAAAATTTTTTAAAGCTGTCGACAAAATCGTCTTCTGAAAGTGCCATTTCTGGCACATTTTTTGGTCCGGCCCGGGAAGGGGGGGTGGGCGGTCGCCCCCCCCCCGCCCCCCCTGGCTACGTCCTTGAGTTATTGTGAATAAATTACCAATGAAATAAACTTTTATCAAATGTACATTTTATTGTACACTGTCTAAAACTGATCGGAACATGATTGGATGTTCTTCGTTTCTAACATAATTCAAGCGGTGTTATTCGGGGTTTGAGTTATTATTTTATGTCTGAGTGGGTTGTTTGAGGAAATGTGATGCGTAATAAATAAAAAACCTTAGTAATGATGTGCATAATAAAACGAGCAACTGATTCCACGTTGTTATGTACTTGTTGTCTACCGCTAGCAAACATTCGTCTCAATATTTCCCCCCCCCCCCCCATTCCGCCAAAATCCTTCACACCAAAAAAGGTAATCACGCAACCGCAGTGAAATGTACCGGAGAGGTCGGTGCCAATGACGGACAGACTGACGCAGGTGCAGGACTGCGTGAACGGATTGGCGCAGCACATGTGCAACGCGGTGGGGGTCTTGCAGCAGGGCGCCCCTCCCTGTGGATTTGGTTGGTTTGGGCTGGCCGTTAGAGAATTTCTTTTAGGTCGAGTGCGTTTGAATGTGCGCGTCCATCCTTAACGTGTGCCTGCGGCGGCACGAGTGAAGGGGCCGGTGTGCCCGGGCATTAGCAGTGATAAATTAATTTCAAAAGTGTCAAAAGGTCTCTGATCGTGCCGCCACACGCATAGGGTGCAAATCAGATGCGCTGAGAGTTCCTATCGCATAGATGACAACCGGGAACTGCGGCAGTAGTTTCTGACGGTCGCGTAAGTTTATTACAAATCGCTGAACTATATTAGGCATGATGAAGGTTTGATTGCCCGATGATTCCCGAAAACCCAGCTGTAAATACTTCTTGTTTTTTTTTTGGGGGGGTGGGTAGGATGGTTTTGTTGGTGAAAACGGCGGGTGGCTTCATCTATGATTATGGGGTCGCCCCCCTGGCTGTTTTCAGGTCAGATGATAGACCCCGAAACCTGAACCAGCCAATATTTTTCTTTCAATACAGTGGAATTAGCGCAAGTAAGCTCTCAGTTGAAGTAATTTACCCTCAATGCTCCAGCTGTCTATGTAACCGCCGGGCCGCTCAGCTATCTATCCATCTCAGGCAAAACAATTGGCTACTTTCCCTCAAACACCCCCTGCCAAAAAAATCGACAAGCTATCTAGGTATCTTGAGTGATTTTTTGAGGAACTTTGCCGCAATCATCTTTAGATCCAGTGCGTGTAATCGCTAATTTTCATAACTTTTAATAGTTTTTCACCTTTTCAGACTTCAAAATCATTATCGTTCATGTGAATCATTACTGTTCATGAGATTTACTACTGTTCATGAGATTTACTATCACTATGAACTCCTAGAAGGGTCCAAGTTCATTAAACCCATGACTGGGAGTGGCTTACATGAGCTGAGAGCTTACATGCGCTGAGAGTTTACTTGCGCTAAGGCACACCCCCGGAATAGATTCGCTGCATTAAGATGTGAATGATTAAGACTGGTTCAGTGCCTGTCCTCAATTCATTCGTTTCCAATGTGAAGCTTCTGAAACCCATGTTTAAATGCATTTGTTCCACCGCATTGAATGACGTCATTACTTCCTGCAAACTCATAAATCCTGTTAAAAGCAGGAAACTGATAAATCTTTCTTGTTGAGTCTTGTTAGCTCCCTGTTCTAGATTGGGAATTAGTAGGGGGTGGTTAGCAGCGAAACCAACGAATGTCTATTGGATGTAAAAATATTGTGTTTTAAAGCCATTTCTCATGTACCAAAGCATAATGGAAAAATACCGGTTGTATGTAAGCACTCTGCGATACACATTTTACCACCCACCAGGTTTCAACAACGACAAAGGCTCCCTAGACATGTAAACCCGCTCGACACGTAGACCCATTGCGGGGGTTTCCAATTGGGCGGCACCCAAATCGACCAGTTATATCTATATATTCCGGAGGCCGCTCAACTATCTATCTATCCCATAGGGAAAATGTTTGGCTGCAAATTATGCCTTGCCAAGGCAATCAATAATAAGTGATAGATGAGTGACAAAGGTTCCTACCCCTAGTCCACTTTACACTTCTTTGTCACTTATTTATTTAAGTTACTTTCACAAATCGAAATTTCCCCTGAGCACCCCCCCCCAATCCCTCATCTATCTATCCATGTATGTGAAGCAAATTTTGAGCGATTTTTGCCAAATTTTGCTCAAAATTGTCAATTTTTGTGTTCATTTTGTCAGTTTACACATTATACATGGTTATATGCTTATTTTGACCAATATTTTGTACCCATTTGTCGAGCGGGTTTACATATCTACAGACTCAGGATCGTTTTCAACAGTGCATATACTTATGTATGAGTAGCGGTGAAAAGCTGTGTAAAACTTATATCAGCTGTACAGTTACCATTATTTAGGATCTTCTTTGTCTCATTTATCACTCAATCTTGATCCACATTGTCAGTTTGTCTGGTCCACACAGTTTGCACTTACATTCCAAACTGTGGGACGACTCAGTATTGCACTCTGAAATTCCTTTTGGCGCTGAGAAAAAAGTTTAAAGTTGAGTTGTTTTAAATATTTTTTATTGATTTCGAAGAAAATCTAATGGAATTTTTTTTACAGAAAAAAACTCACAACATCCCAGTAAAAAGCAAGTAGTTTTGCACTTTTCAAAGCAGCCCTTCAATTGTGCGCGCATATTTGTCGGTATGGAATATTCCAAAGTCTGGTGATTACAAATGAGCAAAAAAATTGTGGCCAGTAAAAACGGCATACTTCTTGTGCTTTCGCGCACTCCGAAGCGCAGTTTTGAACTTTTCAGATGCGCCCATTTGCTTTTATGTCGCCCAAAAGTTTGCTCTTGATTGACGTTGCTATCAGAAGAGTAGAACTGGGTGTATCATTTAATGAGAATTTTCCTGTCTTTGTACTTGGTTCGGTAAATTTGGAAGCAATCGTAAATATTTCAAAGTATTTTTATGGTCTGGAGTTCGCGGAAATATTTGAACCACCAGCTAATGAATTATTTTTGTAGCCCAAGTACCGTAACCATGTATTTACACTGTCGCGTGCCAAAGATAACAACATGCGCAAATAAACCCTCGCTGTTCTCTGAGAAACATCCGTTTCTCGCTTATGTAAATATTTTTGATATATGTCAACTAAACAAATATTTAGACATAAACATGTATAAAAAATACTGTGGGACATATTTGAACAAACATTCTAAAGGCTAGCTTACCATTTCGTTGAAAAATTTACAAGTTATAGATCCTTATCAGACAGAGTCATGTGAACGAGACAGTGCTGCGAGAAGATGTCATTTTCAGATATTTATGCTTCTGCGAAGCGTAGTGCGAAAAATAGCTAAATCTAGGTGAAAAATTGCTAAAAATAGGTCTAGAAATGAGATATAGCTGAAAGTGGTTGAAAAATGCAATAAGGAACAAAAATTTAGGTGACATTGGGGGATATAATCGAAATGACAGTTCAAATTGAATCCATTCCCAATTTATTCAATGATGCAGGTTCTTCAGCAGCGGGCGTGTCGGTGTTGGAGGCGGAGCCTAACGCGTTGCTGTTTGCGCAGTTGATTGCGCGCACAGTCAGGGATATTGAGATATTAGTGGATTCACTGCCGCCCTTTGAGCCCACCGCTGGCCCAGGTAAATATGGGGTGCTTTCAATTTTTTTTTTTTGGCTTTAGCTTTTGGGTCATTTGCGGCCCCCTTCTAGTCGCCGCCTGATCGGTTGCAGCGGCTCTCTGTCTGCTAGGTTTCATCTAATATCCCCTTCGGTAAAAACCTGTAAAGTGTAAAAATACCCTGCAATATGGCATGTGTTATGTAAAAGATCGTGTTAAGTGCCAAATGTCATGTGAAAATCCTGTAACGATCCAAATCATGTTCCATCGTATCCAAATCTTATGTTTTTCTATCAAAATCTTATGTTTGAACTTATGATTTGAATACAAAAACAAGGTTTGGATAATAAAAAATGATATTTGGATACCTACAGGGTGTTTTACTGACATTTCACATTTTACAGGGTCTTTTACATTGTAGAGGGCACTAGAAGTCCACAGTTCACCGAAACCTGAACTCGTCTAAAAACATCACATTTCAATCAAACATCAAATGATAATATAAAATCGCAGATTGCCCTCAATCCAACGAGTCATCATTCGACACCGATTTGAAGCAGCTCGACGGCGAGTGCAAAACGGCGGGGAAGAAATTGGAAAATGCTGCTGAAGAGGGCCAGCGCATGTTGAAGGGGTTGCAGAATCAACTAGAAATATTGGCCAAGGCCAGGGTGGAGGCTGAGACGGGTAGATAGTGGTGATTTTGTACAGGAATTTGTAGTGAAATGCTTTGTTTTTGTCCGTTGGTGCTGGTTGAACTACCGTGAATCCTCGAATCAATCCCCTGGAGATTTGTTTTTCGCGTGTTTTTTGGTTGCGGGTATTAACGTTCCATAGTTTGCTGGGTTTCTTTCTCTCCTCAATCCGGTGACATTGGTAAACTCGACGGGAATTTATTCGAGAATTAGCGCTAAATCACTGAGTGTATTTCGTTTTCGAACGTGATGTAACAAATGAAGTGTGGACATACAAAATTTATTGAGCAATATGTTTTGTTGTTTTCACACCAGTCCATACGCCTGACTTTTTCAGCTAACGCATTCCAGAAATTGAATTGGTGGAAAAGTAGCACACTGAAGTTTTGAGTTATGCGTTCGAACGTTTCTGCGTTGCGGAATCGGGCTCTATTTTAAAATGCAAATTTTTGGGTGAAAAAACAGGCCGATCAAAAAAGATTGAAGGAGTTTGTTTCATTCCTGGTGCCCTACGCAATTTCCATGCAGTCTCAACTTTTTCTTGTACAGGTTTCCGACCCAACTGCAAAAAATGTTTGTATGTATGTGGCACCTTACCGTAGCTTATCACAAACCATCTAGAATGAAACGCACAGCTCAATTCTATGGTTATCAATTATTTGAAAAATATTTATGTATACTGGAGTGCTGAGTAAATACATTTACGTTTCCATCAGAGAAAAACTACTCACCTCTACTTTTTGAAAATGCGCGAGTATGGAAAACGTCATTCAGCAAAATTTATGGGGTGCACTGAATGCAAAAACGACTGGGAACGAATTGAAACTGCGCGAAAATGATCGAAGTTGGGATGGGTAGGGAGAGCGACGACGCTCACTCTAACTTTTACCCACTTTGATGTTTTCCTGGGTACATCATCGAAAAATACCCGATTTTACGTTTAGTAAAAATACTGCCTTTGACGTTTACGTTTACTTTGAAAGAATTTCGGTATGTAACTTTAACAACTTTGCTCAATCCACACTCAAACGGCTTTCAAAATGTCAAAAATGTCAAAAACCTACTCCCAAATGCACAACAGACACAACCAAAGATGACAGCGACTTGTTCGCGACAGCTGCATACCTTGGGCGCGGCCGTGGTGCGGTCGGGCTGCACGCAGTCGAGCAGGAGTTTGTGCAGCGGTGGGCGGAGCTTCACGCACACCATCAGGCTGCCCAAGACTGGATTCAAGCAGAGGTCGGTGCTGGTGCTGATCCTATTGACTGGCGTGTGTTGGTGTTGCTTGGCGTAGTGTGCGTCGGCGTGGTTGATGGACAAAGCGTGGTGCGGTTTATTTTTGGCCTCTCGGCTGCGAACTGTTAGCGTCTATTGGAGTGGAAATTTTTTTGGGGGTACCAGTTTGTCGTGTCTTCCAATTCTCTTGCTTTAAATGCTTTATATTTGATTCAGTTTCACATAGAATGGCCCTACACACACTAGTTTTCACCGTGACTTGTGTTAAAACTGAAATGGCCACATGGCGACATTCAGCCTACTCTTTTTGTATGCTAAACGTGTTTTAGTTTTCAAATTTTCAAACTCTAACGTTCATTAATTTAAATTCAAATTTAAATTAAGTTAAATCAGTCAACCGTGTTCATTTATTTGCACTTGAAAAAATTTCAGTTTCATACGAAGTCACGGTGAAAACTAGTGTGTGTAGGCACAATAAATTTTGTGACCGCCTCAAATGCCACCCCAGATTTTCACTGCACCGTAATTTACCCGATTCGGGGGTTGTAAGGGAGTGGGTGTAAATTTCTCTTTCCACCTACAAATTTTCTGGTTTACGCAATTCGTTAAAAAATTGATGAGACGACGGAAAAATGTCGAAACCATAATTTTTAATGTTGGTTGACAAAAATGGACTGTCATAAGCCTGATATTGTATCTGCGTACTGCGTAATATATTTGCCATTTTCCTTTATCTATCACAAGTGAATTTTCCACTAACAGGCTCTCAGGCAAGGCGCTCTCAGCGCGCGATGGCGCTCTTTTATCATCTGCCAGACAGCACGACTTTTACAACCGCCAGCTCAACTCAAATTCCGGTGAAAAATTCACACTTTTAGATGGGCCGCCATATGCGAATGGCCCCGCCCACCTGGGACACGCCTTGAATAAGTTGTTGAAAGATTTTGTTGTCAGATATAATGTGCTTAGAGGGAAAAGGGTTATCCATAGGGCTGGGTGGGATTTCCACGGCCTTCCTATTGAGTTGAAGGTTTGTCTGACACCACCCCCAGACTTTGTAATTTGTCAAATGTGATGAAAATCAAAGTAAAATGCCCTGTAAAATGTCAGTTTCTTTTATTTTTCTTACCATACGTTTGACATTTTCAGGGCATTTAACATGACTTTTGACACATTGCATGACAATTGACATTCTGCAGGGTTTGGGTGTGGCACCAGGAGTAAAAATTTCGTATTCCTGCAGTATTTTTTCTAGCCTAATTTACAATTTTGACAGGTTCTGCAAGATGGCGATGCTAGTGGACGGGAACCATCAGAAATCCGCCAAAGAGCACGCAAATTCGCTGGAAAATGTTTGGACGGTCAGAGAAAATCCTTCGAGAAGTGGGCTTTATTGAGTAACCTCCAGAATCCATATGTCACGGATGACAATACTTTCCAGGTCGATCAAATACATTGTCAATTTTCACACTAATTTGACATTTTATTTATCAATTTTCAGGCATCTCAACTCAATGTGGTCGCGCGCATGTTAGATCTGGGACTTTTGTATCGCGCAAATAAACCAGTTTACTGGTCGCCCACATCAGAAACTGCATTGGCTGAGGCTGAATTAGAATATAATGAGAAACATGCAAGCGATAGTGTATATTACAAGTTTGACACGATTGGATTCCCTTTGGGGGAGATCATTGTGAAAGGTTTGTTTTTACTGTCTTTTCACTTTTGCCATCACTTTCACTTGGAGAAAAAATAATTACCTACCTGAATATGATTTCAGAAAATTTCTCGAAAAGAAAATATAGTTTTATCTCGTAGAAAAAACGCAGAGAAAATGTAAAAATATTTATATATTATATGTATTTTACATAAATTAGATACCGTATTACCTCGAATTATCCCCCCCTTAAATTAACCCACCTCGAATTAACCCCCCTCAAAACGGGCTGGGGAAATAATAACCCCCCCCCCTCGAAATACCCCCCTCCGGAATGATGTACATCATGTATGCAATGTACATGGTGTATTAGTCACTACTTATTTGCATCGCAGCTACACTTATACGCTCATTTGTATACAGATGACTTCTATAGCCCCAATATAACCTATTTTCTCACGTTTTGTAACCGTTTTTGTGTAAGAAAAAGCGTATTCTTCACTATGAATTTCACGAAAATTTCTGACGAAATAATAAACCCCCCTCGAATTTTGCTGGCGAAATAATAAACCCCCATGGGGGTATTTCGAGGTAATACGGTATATTTTAAATATCTTCTCGTCAATAAAATTGAATTTTTTTGTTGATATTCGTTGCAAATAAGTAGTGACTAATACACCATAATTCAATAATATTTGAAAAGGTAAATTCGATGAGAATTTTCAATATATCCGACGGACAGCACACTTAGTATGGAAACCTACCATAATTTAATGAATAAAATCCTGTGATAAATTTCGTAATTAATTATTCCACTATAAAAACGGAATATTATGACAAAAAAAACTGTATAATTTTTAGTTCTATGTTCAGATGAGTTATGTTAGGTGTTCATACTGAGTGATGTCTGCCGAGTATATACTCCGGTTACTTTACACCCTGCACGCGTGGTTCCCGCTGGACGTGTGCCAACGATGGTTAACGCGTCCGAGTTTCATAAAAAGATGACAAAATTGATTGTTGTTATACTGTTATTCATTAACACATTCACATCGATGAATTTTTTTCATATTTTTACGGAAATCGCATGATTTAATAATCATTGGCACGCTTCCAACACGAGACATAAATCAGTGCGAGGGCAGAGTATCACGTACGCCGAGTATACTAGGTAATCGTCGTGTGCTTTTTCAAGCATTCTCCCATCCAGGCAGCGAGAGTTCTCACGCTTGGCGCAATGCCAACGTGTGGCTAGTCGTGTGGACGACAACGCCCTGGACGCTGCCTTTGAACGATGCTGTGTGCTTTTCTGACAAAATGGAGTACGTGTTGCTGGGAAAAAGGAGGGCCAAACCTAGGTTGATTATTGTCATCTACATTTATGTGCAGTGGACACTAGAAAAATCTGATATTTTTCCATCGCAGCCAAAACCTTCCATCGGATGGCCAATTGTACATAATCTCATCTGCCGACATACATCGCGTGCAATCACAAGTAGATCTTCTAGCCGATTTTGAGGTCTACGCGCGCCTGCCCGATCCAACATCAATCTTCAGTCGGGTGAAATATTGCAACCCGTTCAAACGGCACTTGGCGTTGCCCATCGTGCCCGGCGAGCACGTGGGCCAGGGCAAGGGTACTGGCCTCGTGCACACTGCGTTTGCGCATGGTTTCGATGACTTTAAGGTCTGATGTTTTAGTTTTGCTAGATAGCATGATGATTTAGGGCTCGGTGTGGAAAGGTACCGTATTTCTTCTAATGGAAGAGCGGCGTTCTATTTTTTCATCAACTTTTTTACCTGTCGTTCTACTGGAGGCTGCCGTTCTATTGTAAGTATTTTGTTCTATTAGATGAAATATGGTATGTACGGTATATTGGAAATCGGGAACTTTTTTCAAATAATTATCGACGTAGAAAGTTTGGAATGCAATGGATATCTAATATCAACATCGAAAACTCATCTGCCGTGCAAAATATAAGTTGTCAAGGACTTTTTTCTTATTCGGAATATTCACATCAAAACGCTATGAAAATCACCCGGAAAATCGCTTATATAGCCATGACTTCCACTTTTCCGTCACACGCAGATAGCTGAAACGCACCAGTTTCCCGTGTCTTGTTTTGTGGATGATGCCGGTCGCTATACCAGGGAAATGGTGCCAAACTTGGCTGGGTTGGATGTTATGTCAGATGGGTCTGATGCGGCGCTGAGTGAATACAAAAAGCACGTGTTGCACAGGGGACAGATTCAGTTGGTTACTGTTTTATTGCGTGTTTGTGTTGGATTAAGGACTTAAATCGATTTAAAAGCTAAAATATCAAAAAGTACTCCCTGTGTTTTGATGTTTCCAATTGAAGGTTATTGGCCCCACACACGCTAGTTGACATCGACACCAAATGTCAACTGATTCCGTTCCTAATTCAAAGATTGCGTTTGAAGGTCACCAGTTGACATTTGGTGTCGTTGTCAACTAGCGTGTCTGGGTCTAATATTATCTACTAGAACCGATCAATTCAAGTTTGCCGCAGACACAGCTACCCGTACGATTGGCGCACCAAGCAGCCAGTCATCATCAAAACCAGTCCCCAGTGGTTTGTGGATCTGGAAAAATTGCGAGTAATTGTCGAGAAGCAACTGGAGTCTGTGAACTTTGTGAACAAAGGTATGGGTTTTGAATTTCAGGATTTACTACAGTAATCCCGAAAAATGACGTATAACAACAAAATCATTTTCTCCGCAGCCGATCAAATTTCGTTGGTGACAGCAATGCTCAAAAATCGTCCCGATTGGTGCATAAGTCGACAAAGATCCTGGGGAGTTCCGCTGCCGTTTATGTACTCAAAAAGTCTTCCATTGGATGGCACCGCTGTGAATTTCGATGTGCCATTTTTTTCAAAGAATGGGAATTTTGCGAGACATCTGAGCGGCATTGTGGAGAAACACGGCAGTGATGTTTGGTGGAAGATGAATGCAAAGGATTTGGTCACGCCGGAGGTGAACTACCGTATTTGCTTGAATAATTCCCCTGTTGAATTATTTTTTTGATGGGGAAATATTCAAGAACGGGATTGTTAAATGGGAATTATTATTTCATGAATTTTTAAATTTTCATCAATTTTCTATCAACTGATTTCATGAAATATGCTTTACCGTATTTCTTCTAATAGAAGGGCGCCCTTCTATTTTTTTCGTCAACTTTTTTACCTGTCCTTCTATTGGAGACGCCCTTCTATTGGACACCGCTCTTCTAATTTTGTCATGAACTTCTCAGCCAATATTTTTCGAGTTCTGCCAATGTTCTTCAAAGTGTTACGTCACAGACAGTTCATAGAATGAAGATACATAGAGTTCATTCAACATTTGATGTTAAAATTGCACAGAATCAATGGACCAAATCCACTAAATCACTGCGGTCGCTGAAATTATTATTATTATTTATGCATTTGGCACAATTCCAGCACTCTATGTACCTTCTATTGGAGACTGCCCTTCTATTTATTTCGTGGCCCCAATTAAATCTAAAAAGTGTACCTTCTGTTGGAGACGTCCTTCTATTGGAGACCTGTTAGAACATTCTATTAGAAGAAATACGGTGTTAACAACATAACATGCCATTTCTGTTTAAATAATACATAACAAATTTATCATATACTTTAAGGAGGAATTATTCGAGGGGAATCATTTTTTACAGGGTGCATTTTTCAATCAAATGCGGCAGTTTTCATGTAAGCGATTTTATCCTTTGTGTTTTGTCCTCGTTTTTAATCATTGCCATTTTCAGTTGTTGCTGTCAGAAGGAATTGATGGTGAGAGTGAACTAGTTAAAGGCACTGACATCATGGACGTCTGGTTCGATAGCGGCTGCGCCTGGTTGGTACTTCTTAGTTTTTAAAATATCCATTTTTGGAATATTTGCTCCATTTGTTTCATACTTATTTTCAGGCAAACGCTGGAAAATCCGTCCGAACCAGCTGATTTAGTCATAGAAGGACGTGACCAATTTCGCGGCTGGTTTCAATCATTACAGTGGACCAAAGCGGCCGTAAATTATGCATTGGAGCGCGAAAGTAACGGTTCAATTAAGCCGCCACCCCCTTACAAAAGGATACTGTCACATGGATTTGTGGTCGATGAACAGTCTAGGAAAATGTCTAAATCGTTGGGAAATGTCGTCTCAGCGGACCAGGTGTGATGGCAGCAATCGCAATTTTCTTATTACTGTAAACTTGGTAGATAGTGATTGATAACGTCAAGGACGTATCCAGGGAGGGGCGTGGGGCTGCAGCCCAGGTTCGCTGTAAAATGTACGTATATTTACATCATAGACAGCGGTTCCAGGCGCCAGTGCCAACGCCAATGGCGCCATCATGTGGCGCCAGCGCCATGGCACCATTCCGCCACTACCGTATATAGGTAAAATTTTAAGGGGGTTGAGCCGCCGCCCCCCCCGCCGTTCGCCGGGCTCCCCCCCCCCGCTTAAAAATCCTGGATACGTCCCTCGATTATGTCGTTGTTACAGGTAATCCGTGGCGCTCGCAATATACCGGCGGTTGGCGTGGATGGCCTCCGCATGTGGGCTGCCAGCTTCGGTTCTGGAAAAGATACGGTAAATGGGATGCCTTTGATATTTGTGAATTTTATAACTGTTCGTTTTTCAACGTAGAGGGTATAACGACAGAGGTGTCATCGATCCACTGATAGATCCATGATGATAGATGTCATCGATCTAAGTAGCTAATAATTTAGCAGTTGGGATCGTATGGTTTTAAAAAATAAGCAAAAAGTGCAAAAATGAACAGATTTGTTAAATTTTCGGCGAATTTCAATTTTCGCCGGTCCAACACTATGACGTCATTCACATAGCCTTAACTATGCTCAGGGACGTATCCAGGATTTTTGAGCGGGGGGGGGCTGCTTGTTTACGGGGGCCGGCGAACGGGGGGGGGGGCTCAGCCCCCCCCCCTAAAATTTTTCCCTATATAGGGACGGAAAGGCGTTTTGGCGCTAGCGCCATACAAAGGCGCCACGCCATGGCGCTAATGGCGTTGGCGCCAGCGCCAGGAACCGCTTTATATGTACAGGGGTGGGCATTTTCAGTTACCGCTGGAAAAACGCGATAGCTTGAGCTACGGTTGAGCTATCACAGTGAGATTTTGACACAATTGAGTAGACTCCATAGGACACCTATTCTAAAGTTTGCAACCCAAACGGCCACATTTTGGGCGAGTTGTGGAACACACAGTTTTAGTGTATTTTTGTGACTTGACCCCCCTTATCTATCTTGGGTCTGGGGGACTATTCAGGGAAAAAAGGAATTTGGTTGTAGCCCCGACCCCAAACCCCAACATACTCAAAGGGCAACAAAATCGGCCAATGTACGATAGAATGGGACGACACCAAAGACTGGTGACCCCCCCCCCCTCAAATGCCACCCTCGATTTATCCTATGGGTGGCGCCAAGTCACAGAATTACACTAAAAACTGTGTGTTCCACAACTCACCCAAAATGTGGCCGTTTGGTTTGCAAACTTCAGAATAGGTGTCCTATGGAGTCTACTCTATTGTGTTAAAATTTCACTGTGATAGCTCAACCGTAGCTTACGCTATCGCGTTTTTCCAGCGGTAAACTGAAAATGCCCACCCCTGTATGTAAATATGCATACATATACAGCGAAATTCGCAAAATTGTGTTCATTTCCAGAGATTTTGGTTTACAGGGGCCGATCCGCTGAAAAAACAATGCATGGGTAAGGAATTGCGCGCTTGGGCGCAAAAATTTTAAGCAACATCGAAAAATATGCAGGAAAAGTTGCATTTTCCGGTAACTTTTTAGGTCTCACCCCGGGAAGGGGGGGGGGGGGCTGCAGCCCCCCCCGCCCCCCCCTGGATACGTCCTTGACTATGCTTATAGGTGCGCATCGGCAAGGAAATTGTCACGTCCATCAAACAACGGCTGCGATCCATTCGAAATACACTGCGTTTCGCTCTGGGTGCGCTAGCCGATTTCGATCTGCATTCAGTGGATTATCTGGATGTCTCTGAGATGTGTCAGCTCTCAGCTGTGGATGCATACGTTCTACACGAGGCTGCGCTGTTCCTGGGTAGAGTACAGGCAGCGTATGACAGGTATACTCGTCGGACCGCACGCTATGCAATTTTCTGAAGGAGACACTCCACCATGACGTCATCATTAATAAATTTGAAAAAAGTAAGACAACGTAAAAGTGCCGAAACGTAAGTACAGTGAAGGGTGCGTAAAACGAGGGATCCTCCTGTGAGACGAGTGAGGAGAAAATAATAACTCCCCCTCGAATAATCCCCCATTAGGCATATGATAAATTTCTTGTGTATACTCGGCGGACATCACACTTAGTATGGAAAACTACCATAACCCATCTGAATAAGCAACCAAAAATTATAGTTTTTTCATCATAATATTTCGCTTTTACTACGGAATAATCAATTACGAAATTTATCACAATATTGTATTCATTTAATTATGGTAGGATTCTGCACATACTTTGCGGTCCGCCGAGTATACAATTTGGGGAAAAAAATGACACGTTATTTAGTAAATCAAGAGTATTTCATGACATCAGTTAGTAGAAGCATGCTTGAAATTTTCAACGAAATAATAATTACCCCTCTAATGGTCCCCCTCTAAAAAATCGGACGAAAAAGTATTCACCGGGGAATTATTCGAGTAACTAAGGGCAAGCGTCTCAAGATTTCGACCCTCCTGGGGTTGGATAAATCAGTGGCGTAGCCAGGATTTTTGAGCGGGGGGGGGGCGGATTGTTTACGGAGCCCCGCGAACGGGGGCGGCGGCGGCGCCCCCCTAAAATTTGACCTATGTAGTAGGGGAATGGCGCCATGGCGCTGGCACCATTCGTAGGCGCCGCACCATGGCGCCATTGGCGTTGGTATAGGCGCCACAGACCGCTGTATATGTATGTATTTTACTCATGTATACAGCGAAAATGAACATTTGAGTGCACTTTCAACGAGCTTGAGGCTGTTGCGACCTGCAAGGAGAAAATGCCTTTGGTGTTACGCTTTATTGCGCGGCCTCAAAATCGTTGCACCAGAACACATTTCACGACATTTCTCACGTCTCACCCGGGAAGGGGGGGGCGGCCCCCCCCCCCGCCCCCCCCCCCCTGGCTACGCCACTGGGATAAATAGCAAAGTAACCCCCCCCCCAACCCCGCCCCCCTAGGAGACCCCTGACTAAGGGTTTTCGAATAATTCCTCGGGGTATTATTCGAGTAAATAATGGTATTCGGGAAATGTTTTGTTTGGGTTTTTAATTTTGACCGTAGATAAGTATTTTATTACGTTGTAAACTAATAAAGTGTCTTTTTTGCCATCTCATACAAATATACATTTGTGTTTTCCATTCTTTTGTACGTCAGCCGATTTTGATGCCATTCGAGTATGTTGGGGTTTCGGGTCTGGGCTATGAAGAAATGTTTTTGTTCGCTCAAATAATCCCCCAGTCCCGAGATCAGGGGGGTCTATAAAAAGGTGGTCATTTACATGGCCAATATGCACATTGAATTTGAAACTAAATAACTCAGCCATTTCTGGGCCGATTCGGATCGTTCAAAACTTAAAATAATCAGGACAACCTGCAGATTCAATTTTTGTAGTCAAATTAGTGATGTCTTAATTCCGTATGCCGATTCGACCCGGTTTTTTGAACATGAAAAATAATCGTAATTATAATTTTTCAAGACGTGTTTTTTTGAAGGTGCTATCATATACTATAGACAAAAAGAATGAATCTGGCCCAAAAATTATTTCAATATCTCTCTCCAGTCCAAAGTTATTTCACTTTAAACATTCGCCTCCCAACAATAAATAGAATAATCTGCATGATGAGCAATGCATGTAACTTCAGAAATCCATATCTCGGCCATTTCTGAGCCGATTTCCACCAATGAACACTCAAAATGATCTGAAAAACCTGAAATTTTCATTTTTATGCTCAGGTTATCTGTATTCATCGTTATTGATTAGTTATTCACATGTATGTGAGGCGGAAGTTTAACGTTCTATCACTTTTGATTGGAAAGAGATATTGAAATAATTTTTTTGGTATATGAATCCCCATTGTCTAAAGTATATGATAGGATGTTCAGAAAAAAATATTTTTGGTGTTTAAAAACTGGGTCAAACCGGCATACGGAATTAAGACATCACTAATCCGACCACAAAAATGGAATCTACAGGTTGTGCCAATCATTTTAAGTGTTGAACGATCCAAATTGGCCCAGAACTAGCTGAGTTATTAAGCTTCAAATTCAATGTGCATATTGCCCACGTAAAATGACCACCTTTTTATAGACCCCCCTTATCTCGGGACTGGGGGATTATTCGAGCGAACAAAAACATTTCTTCATAGCTCAGACCCCAAACCCCAACATACTCAAATGGCATCAAAATCGGTCGACGTACAACATAATGTGGGATGCATGAATGTATATTTGTCTGAAATCGAAAAAAGACACTTCATTAGTTTACAACCTAATACATACACAAAAGCAACTTCAATACACAGATTGGACTTTGCCTACTCGCTCAGTGAGACCGAGAAGTTTTTGAATGGAGAAATTGGCTCTTTTTACATATCGACTGTCAAAGATCGCTTGTATTGTGATGCGGCCAAGGGACCCTCCAGAGTTGCAGCTCAAACTACGCTTTACTTGGTTTGTGTGCTATTTTTATTATCACATTTCTTAACATTTGCATACTGTATTTGCTTGAATAATCCCCACTCGAATAATCCCCCCTCGAATAATTACCCCTATTACTAGGGTTGGAAAAAAAACGTTTTTTTTTAACTCAATGTTTTTTTTTAAAAAAAAACGTTTTTTTTTTAAAAAAAACGTTTTTTTTTAAAAGCTCCCAGATATGACCTAGTGTCAACATATATAGGTATATCAGACACTGGCAATACTCTGTGATGTTAAATATGACCATATAATGGCTGTGGAGCCATGGGATAGCATTATAAGTGGTGATTTGTGTCAAAAATATCCATTTTTCGTCGACATATCTTTTGTATATCGCCTTATAGTCGAATGTTCGTGACTTCAGGTAAAGTTTGGCACGGAATGGTGATCAAACAAGGTTATAAAAGGAGGTTGTTACTTTGGGAGTGAAGTTACACACTGTGGAGGTACATGGAAGCACATTACCTCAATATTATATATTACAGCAACATATGTCGGCTTATTCACCCATGGTAGCACATAGAAATGGATGTTTTGATACTAAAAATGCAACAAAACCAATGAAAACAACCACCAATGTCAATTTGTGTGTGAAATTGCGCGCTTGCGCGCAAAAATTTTGCAAAATACCTAGTGCTTAGTACTAAAAATTTCGGCCGATGTTTTTTTTTAAAAAAAACATTTCGGACGTCATGTTTTTTTTAAAAAAAAAACGTTTTTTTTAAAAAAAAACGTTTAAAAAAAAACATCGGCCAACCCTACCTATTACACGAGTGATGAAAAAATAATCCCGCATTGAATAATTTCCCCCTTAAGCCATATGATCATCATCAAGTTGTTTTGTTTAATTTGAACAAAAATGGCTTGTTATTTTGTGAATAAAGCGCATTTAGTGAAACGACTTGATAGAAATATTCTTAAAAATATTGACGAAATAATGATTCCCCCTCTAATAGCCCCCCTCAAAAAAGTCTGACGAAATAATAGTTCCCCAGGGGGGATTATTCGAGCAAATGTGGGTATTTATATTTAGTGGTCCTTTTGCAGTCGTGCTCTCTGCTGGTCCAATTGTTGGCACCAATTCTACCCCATTTGGCCGACGAATTCTATTTGAATTTACATGAATTTCCTGAGCTGCACTGCGATGATGCCCGGGTTTACTCTATTGAACGTCAATGGCCAAAATTTGATCATTTTCTAACAGATGCGTATTCTAGTAGAGCGGATCAAGTTGGGCTAGCCAGAAATCTATTCAAAACAGTTAATGAATCATTCGGCGCTGAGTCACCCGCTAGTAGATGCGTATTTTTGGCGAGCTGCCAGCAAAATGGATCAAATTTGAGAGAACTCGACAGCTTGAATAGAACTGTTGATGGTAGTTCGGGCAGCACAGAGTTGGCCCACATTTTGAAGTGTGCCAAAGTGATCATTCTTCAGAACCCAGAAGGTAACTCATGCAATTATAAATTAATATTTTTATTGTAAGTTTCGAACAATACATATAATAATGGCAGTCCGCACACTAGTTGACACACACGTGTCAACTGGTCTGTGTCAACTCATCTTTCGGCTTCACGTGTCGCAACATTGCGCATGTGCATTTGGAGATCACTGCGACACGTGAAGCCGTAATCTTAATTGACACACACCAGTTGATACACATGTGTCAACTACTGTGTAGGCTGTCACTGTGTATCAGGCACTGAGAGTGTTTGGTCTGTCTGTAAAACTGGTTTGCTGTGGTTTGTCTGTAAAACATTTTCCCTGTCATTGTCAGATCTGCCGTCGCCCAAACATCACGACGAAAAAATTGGGGTGATGGTTTCCAACGAAAACGTCGCTTCGTCCTTGGCCCGTTGTCCGCGCTGCCGTTTATTCTCTGCGGAAGTTGCAAAAGTGAATTCCGAACACAATTCGGAGCTGTGCGGACGCTGTGCGGATGTGCTGAAAATGGACCACGGGTGGAGTTCGGACGATTTTAAAGTCCATTTGAAGGGAAAAGATGCTGTCGCCGCTTGAAGGGCGGCGGCAGGTGTGGGATAAAAATGGTTTCTTTGGTATTTTTTTATTGCGTTCTAGTTGTCACTTTGCTCAACTTTTTTCTGCCGTTCCATTTGTGAAAAGTTAGGATATTTTAGGTGATGCAATTAGATAGGTACAACTTTTTAGTGCACCGCACCATATCCATCGTGTCCGCCAGTCACCAGTCGGCAAGTTTCTTTTCATATTTTTTTTGCAATTCACCATTTGTTTGCGTTGGCTTGAATAAAATTCTTACCTATCTTAAATAGCGCCACTGAGTGCGATATGCAAACGTTTTTGTCAGGGGGGGGTTACCCCTAGGGTGTCAAATTTCCGTTTCCGTTTCCGCTTTTCCGCAGGAAAATTTTTTACCTTTCCGTTTTCCGGCAGCTGAAAATTTTTTACCTTTCCGTTTTCCGGCAGCCGAAAATTTTTTACCTTTCCGTTTTCGTTTTTCCGGCCCATTTTTCCGTTTTTGGGCTACTACCCCCTAAACCCCCTCCCCCCAAATCGCTCAGCTATCTACCTATCTGGAGCGATTTTTGAGAAACTATACCCCAATTTTCGCTCAAAATCGCTATTTTTCATACCTTTTTCAGATTTTCACCTCCAAAATACTAGTTTTTGTTCCCATTTACCCATTTTCATTACTATATGCTCTTGTATACCCATTTTGAGCTATTTTACACCCACTTTTAGCGATTTTTCTTCCTTCTACACCCTGAAATAGCCTATATATCGAACCGCCACAACCCCCCCCCCCCGCAAACCCCGCCCCATCTCCCCCTCTAAATTTTTTCAAGCTGTCTATCTATCCCAAATGCCGCTCAGCGATCTATCCAACCACTCGGAGGGTCAAAATTCAAGATACCCATGAGCAGTGGCGTAGCCAGGATTTTTGAGCGGGGGGGGATTGTTTACCTAGCCCGGCGAACGGGTTACTCATGTTTCTTCCCCGTTTTCCAATTTAACCATGCTATGCAATCCAATTTGATAAATTAAACCTATCCACCTGAACAAACTAGGATGCAGGTACTCAACACATGATTATTTCCCAATTTACCTAGTCTGTCGAATATTCAAAAATGGGTGATCATGATTTCGTCGTCTCTCAGAATTTCAAAATTCCACTGATAATTCTCAAAATTGTAGGGCTTGGCCCTAACTGGGACAGAAATCGCAACATGTTCACACTTTGCCTGTCATTTCTGGCTTGGGGTATGACACTTGTCAATATTTCAATTTTTTGAGTGTGTTCATCATTTTATGGCGTGTTCGCTTGCAGGCATCATCATGCTAATTGCGCTGCTTGGAGTCATCGTCATATGGGAAGATTATGGACGTGAATCTATGGTACAGGGTGACCGATTTTAACTGAACCATTTTCATTTTGAATGGTTCACCGATCGAGAGTGGAAACTCGTTCTTTTTTCAAACCACCGGTTTTTGTGACGAAAAAAAGATAACGGTTGATTCCGTGCATTAACCAAGGCCGTTTGATTTGGAAACCGAAAAAAATCGCTGAAATTTGTTGGAAATGGTAATAACTGCAGAAATTTTTCCGGAAACTGAAAAAAAATTGCAGAAATTTAGCTGGAAACAGAAAAATTGGTATAATTGAAGGAAAAAACCCCCTGCAGTTTGCCTGAAACAGAAAAAGAAAGTTGAGTCGGAAAATGGGAAACGAGACGAAAAAATCCAGAAGTTTGCTGTAAAACAATGAGATGGAAAAAAATGCTGGAAAACGGAAAATGATCGAGGAAAACGTAAACAGAAAAAAATTTAGCTGCTGGAAATCTGAAACAGAAAAAATTCTTTTGGAAAACGGGAAGTTGACACCCTACTTAAATATGACAGGCACGATATTATATTTATCAATCCTTTTCGCAGTGAGGTTCTACTGTTAAAATGCTTCACCCGGTAATTCATTCCCAGCTGATTACAAAAGTTCGAAATTTAGAGGCAATACTTTTGCTTGCCTTCACAGTTTACAAAATGTGCATCCAACGCAAATCGGAAGTATTTCATTACTTGGAGACCAAGGAAGAGCTGAAAAGTCACAATACAGTGTTAACTATCTGTCAAGCTGTTTGTGTGGTGATATTGGCTGCTAGCTGTGTATTTGACATTGTTACAGCCATTGACCGATTCAAGGACTCTTTTACAATAGTCAACTGGTATGGCGTGCTTAAATTGCTTCAGATGATTTGCACAAGGCTTTGCACGCATGTTGCCCTAGTGTATTTTGTTTTTGTGTGGGCGCTGATGTACCAATGTCCCATTCAGGGTTGGCAATGGGATTTCAGGGTTTTCATGAGACATGACTGGTACTGGATGTGCCATGAACCCAGAATTCTCCAGGGAATACCCCCATTTTTTAAAAATGAGCCTGCGCCGGTACTCATCTAAATCCATTACTAAACCCGCTACTCATCTACTCATATATAAAAAAATTCAACGTCTCCCTAGCTAACGTGCGACCTGCATACCGTATTTCCTCGAAATACCCTCCCCCCCCCTCGAAATACCCCTCGAAATACCCCCCCCCCTCAAAACGGACACTATGAACTTATAAACCCCCCCCCTCGAAATACCCCCCCCCCAATTTAGTGTATAGAGAACGTAAATGACAAAGGCTGCTGTTTGTCATCTGGGTAATGCAAAACACACGTTAAAAACGACGACTCTGTTATGTGAGAACAGTGATTCTACGTCCACACACTTATACAAGTCTTTAGAGTCTTGAAAATGGCGATTTTTGTTGCATTTTCGACGTCTGCGTACGTTTCAGACGACAATTTAGTACTTGGTTTTCAAAAAATTTCTGGCGAAATAATAAACCCCCCCTCGAAATACCCCCCCCCCCTCGTTTAACCCCCCCTCAAAATTCTCACTCTGAAAAAATAAACCCCCCGGGGGTATTTCGAGGAAATACGGTAGGTATATACATGGGATGAATTCTTGTAGAGTACGGATACGGTGCCTTTATGCCACATGTCGATTTTTAGCTTTCTGGGTGTGTTGCTGCTCATTTGACAGCCATTCAAAGTCAAATTTCAGGTGGAAAAAAGTGTTTAGCCTTTTTGTGGAAACGTTCAAACGAGGGAAAAAACATGTTAAAACGATGAATAAGACCCGCACTGACATGATAAAATGATAAATAAGACCCCGATGAATAAGACCCCGCACTGCACATATATGTATTTATCACTTCGCGAAATTGTAATCAAAATGGTATACCCGGTGGACTTACGCTGATTTATGTCTCACGTTACAAGCATGTCAATGATAATTGAAGTGTGCCAATGGTAATTAAAGCATGCGATTTTTGTAACAAATTTAATAATTCATTTTACGAATATGTTAACATGTTAACGTGTTAAAATATCATCGGCACACTTCCAGCGTGAACCATGCATGCAAGGTGTCAAGTCACAACTATTCCTGTAGCCCGTCTAATGTCCTCTGAAAGCTCGCGACAGCTGCAGTGTTTGTTCCGCTTCGCCCAAATAAACATCAGGCGCTTCTGCCTGATTGTGAGCTTTGGCGGCCTGCCAATTTTTGGTCGCACATGCCCTTCACGCACGTATCGCTGCTTTATATTTTTCACCGTGGCAAGAAAACAGCCCACCGCCGCCGCTATCTCATGCTGGTTGTGATTTGGCAACATGGTCAAAATTGTCTGCCGTCGGACGGCAGACAAAATTCGACCCGGCATGTTGCGGATTTTTGAAACTATGAACAATACGAAATGTTGGCACCGTGCAAGCTCACGGCTGCGCGCATTAAGCGAAATGTAAAAAAAGCCAAAAAAATCGCGGAAGGCGCTGCGTTCACGGCTAACGAAATGGGGACCATATACGCAGGAGAGGGGCCATATTTATACTGTGGGGGGTTGACATAAAGATCCCCCCTATGTATGAGTTTCACCCAGCAGTCACCCATAGTAAATGTTTTGTTCGCCGTTGAACCAAAAAAATCAAAGGGCTAAACACATTTCCAGGAGTGTACCTACTACTCATTTGCGCCCATCTAGCCACCGACATTGTGCAGTGTGGACTGACCAACTGTACGTTGAGCGACCTACACACAAAAGATGCTTGCTGACAGCTGACTGGCACTACTCAATTACATAATTAAAATGCATGTAGCCATGTGCTGTGCATGTGTTGTAATTACATAATTGTGTAAAGTATCAGCCAGCCACCATTGGCAGTGTATTATGTACGCTGCTCAGCGTGGTACAGTCGCGCAGTGCAGGGGGTAGATCTAGATGAGTGCAGGGCCTACATAAGTGCAGGGCCTAGATGAGTAGTGAGTTTAGATGAGTAGCGAGCCTACATATAAACAACAACAAACAAACAAGAACACTAGCTGCAAACAGTGGCATTTTTCCATGAATATCAATAGATTTGCACATTCCCTATTGTACCGTATTTCCTCGAAATACCCCCGGGGGGTTTATTGTTTCAGAGTGAGAATTTTGAGGGGGGGTTAAACGAGGGGGGGGTATTTCGAGGGGGGGGGTTTATTATTTCGCCAGAAATTTTTTGAAAACCAAGTACTAAATTGTCGTCTGAAACGTACGCAGACGGCGAAAATGCAACAAAAATCGCCATTTATAAGACTCTAAAGACTTGTATAAGTGTGTAGACGTATAATCACTAGGGTTGGCCGATGTTTTTTTTTAAACGTTTTTTAAAAAAAAAAGTTAAAAAAAAAAAAAAAACATGACGTCCGAAATGTTTTTTTTTTAAAAAAAACATCGGCTGAAATTTTTAGTACTAAGCACTAGGTATTTTGCAAAATTTTTGTGCGCAAGCGCGCAATTTCACACACAAATTGACATTGGTGGTTGTTTTCATCGGTTTTGTTGCATTTTTAGTATCAAAACATCCATTTCTATGTGCTACCATGGGTGAATAAGCCGACATATGCTGCTATAATATATAATATTGAGGTAATGTGCCTCCATGTACCTCCACAATGTGTAACTTCACTCCCAAAGTAACAACCTCCTTTTATAACCTTGTTTGATCACCATTCCGTGCCAAACTTTACCTGAAGTCACGAACATTTGACTATAAGGCGATATACGAACGATATGTTGACGAAAAATGGATATTTTTGACACAAATCACCACTTATAATGCTATCCCATGGCTCCACAGCCATTATATGGTCATATTTAACATCACAGAGTATTGCCAGTGTCTGATATACCTATATATGTTGACACTAGGTCATATCTGGGAGCTTTTAAAAAAAACGTTTAAAAAAAAAAAAACGTTTTTAAAAAAAAAAAAAACGTTTTTTTTTTAAAAAAAACATCGAGTTAAAAAAAACGTTTTTTTTCCAACCCTAATAATCACTGTTCTCACATAACAGAGTCATCGTTTTTAACGTGTGTTTTGCATTACCCAGATGACAAACCGCAACCTTTGTCATTTACGTTCTCTATACACTAAATTTGGGGGGGGGTATTTTGAGGGGGGGGTTTATAAGTTCATAGTGTCCATTTTGAGGGGGGGTATTTCGAGGGGGGGGTATTTCGAGGAAATACGGTAAATTGAAAAATACAATAAAATAAAATAAAATGGAAAATTAATAAAATAAAAATACAATTTTACTAAAATTCAAATTTTTGTACAATTTTACTAAAATTTTACAAAAACTTGTGTGTCCGTAAAATTCTATAAATGTTTTCTATCCTCTTGCTTAAGATTCTAGCTGCCAATTTGCAGAACTGGCGCCTTGTTGTGGCTTTCATTGTTGTAATTGAAAAATTGGAAATTTTCACATCTTTTGATATATTTTCACCTTTAAAATCACTAATTTATGTGATTTTCTTCCCATTTTCTTCTTTACTTCCATACCTTTTAAAAAGCCTATGTATTGAACCCTGCAAGCCCCCACCCCCCAAAAAACAAGCAAACAAATTTTTAGCAATCTTTCCCTTGGGAGGAGCAATTAGCTACATATCTATCCGGCCCCTGTGAGGGTCAAAATTCAAGATATTATACCTATGTCACAAGTCTACATTAAATTTTTTTTCATTCATCTGCATGCTTCTAGTGTGGACATCATTTTATGGCCTTGCATCCAAGATTCCGATTTTTTGTAAAATTTTTGTAAAATATTTGTAAAATTTTTGTAAAATGGTTTCATTTTATTTTATTAATGACATTTCAGAATAAATAAAAATAAATAAAATGAAACATGAAAAAAAAAATACAATTTTAATATAAATAAAATACGATTTTAGTAAAAAGAATTTTACTAAAACCAACCATGCTAGTAGACCATGAAACTAAAATCATAGCTCAAGCTGAAAATGTGTGCCAAAAACCCAACCCGACCCGACCTGACCGGTGTTTGATTGAACTACAGTTTTTAATGGTTTACAATTACCTACCTCGTAAGGGTGATGTGTATATCTTTGTGTGAGACAATGTAAAATTTCATTCTATCAAATAAATATTTACACATTCATGTAAATGTCTGTATTTTAAATACATTCATGTTAACTTACCTATATGCATTATGCATATGAATGTCCCTGAGAATAACTGTTATGGCTTTCTTCTGACAATCATGCCAAGGGCCAGATTTAATACTCCCTACAGATTTGTAGGGTAGGGCAGACGGATTTAATACGCCCGACAGATTTTTTAAAGTTTAACCGCATCGACGCACATGCACCGAGAGCAAGGCGGTTCATAAAATAACCCGAAACTATCCCTTAAGGTCGCCGATATTGCAATATGACGGTTATCGCTTCGATTTTGGCTCGGAAATCACGATTTCGTCATTTCGTGGCCGTCTGCCAATTCGTTTTTTATTTTATTTTGTCAGGCAGGTTACTCGCAAAAGTCGCGCTTTTGTACGCTCATGCATGCATTTCTTTCTTGTCGCTGCCCTCATGGTTTCGGTTGCAGACAGTGAACACTAAAAAAGTGACCCCCTGACTACACAAAAGCGTGACCTATGCGAGTAACCCGCCCGACAAAATAAAATAAAAAACGAATTGGCAGACGGCCAATAAATGACGAAATCGTGATTTCCGGGCCAAAATCGAAGTGATATACGTCATATTGCAATATCGGCAACCTTAAGGGATGGTTTCGTATATTTTACGAACCGCCTTGCTCTCGGTGCATGTGCGTCGATGCGGTTAAACTTTAAAAAATCTGTCGGGCGTATTAAATCCGTCTGCCCTACCCTACAAATCTGTAGGGAGTATTAAATCTGGCCCCAAGTGTTAAAATAAGCATTTTCACGTTGAATATTGGCAGCGCGCGAGTGCGTTTCTCGAAACAGTCACTTTTCTGTCAGCTTGTTTTCAACTTGCACGATCCTTTCATTGCGTATTATTGGTGACACGCTGAATCTAAATGATAGGTTGTTTTTCAAAACAAACTACCGTATTTCCTCGAAATACCCCCCCCCCCTCGTTTGACCCCCCCCCCTCTCGGGACCACTATGAAACAATCACCCCCGGGTGGTATTTCGAGGATATACGGTAGGTACATAGGTAGACTGATACAGCGATTGATTGATTAACTGTATTTATTTCATGACAATCATTGGCTGGCCTTATTGGTTAAAAACCTGCGCGTGTTACAGATGACTCAAAATTTAATCATATTAAGAAAACACTTGAATTTGCCACAAAACAGTGGAAGAATTACAGAAACAGTCGTTCATTGCCATCCTTGTTTCACCGCACTCAAAAGCTTCAATCAAAAATTTGATCTGCTCGAATTGCGGCAATCGGATAATGTCAGGAATGTTCTCTACCCATTTATTTTGAAACACATGGAATACTGTAAAATGGTGGAAAGTATAGACGAGTACAGTAATGGCCTTTTTGCATTGATTTTCGTGGTGCATTTGCCATACACCATTCTAGGGTTTTTCTTTCTTTTTGGCAATGACAATCGCGGAGTGTCACACTCACAAGTGAGTTTGAGGAAGGCACGCGGGCATTTGATTTTCTTATTACGATGTTTTTTCGAATGATTGTTGTGCATTTTCTTTTTTTAATGTAATCTTGAAGTTAATTTTTTGTGTCCCAATGTTGCACTAGATGAGTAAGTATACTCGGCTAGTGATGGAAAAAGCGCCAGGACTTTGGCGCCAAGCGTCAAAAGCGCCATGGCGATTTTCCGGACCTCGGCGCCAAGCGCCAATGGCGCCAGGGCGTTTTAGCGCCAAGAGCCAAAAGCGCCATGGCGCTTTTCTTGACCACGGCGCCAGGATGCAATGGCGCCAAGCGCCAATAGCGCAAGAGCCAAAGTTATTTCGCTCTCTTGAGATGCAGTAGCAGTTAGCGGTGTGGCATATCCATTATTATCACTTTGTGATTGAGCGTGTACAATTTCAGACACAGACATTGATGGTTCTTTTAATTGGTTTTGTATTTTTATTACTGTAAAACTTTCCGTTTTTTCATGCTAGTGTGAAATAATACGATGTCGTATGTTATGGTCTCCAATCGGGATTTGGAGGGGTGTAACCCATCCCCAAATCACCCAGCTATTTAGCAAATTTCGCCCCAATTTTAGCTCAAAATCACAATTTTCATGACTTTTTCCCTATTTGTCCTTGTCCAAAATCACTAGTTAGTGCCTTATTGTTTATTTTCAGCTATTTTGCCTATATAAATATGTACCTGTGTACTTATTTTTAGCTTTATTTCCCTTATTTTTACAAATTTTTCAAAAGATTTCATACTTCTGCACCTTAAAAAAGCTGAAATATCAAAACTCCAATGGATAAAATTCATTTCAGCAATCATTAAAGGAGAAATTTGCTATCTATCCAATCACTGGGAGGTCCTTAATCCAGAATACCCCTGTAGTGTACTATACAATATCAAACCAATGTGTATCCACATGCTACAGCGGTGTGAAACATCAAAATTACCTTTCTCTTAAAGCCTTTTTAAACACAATTCCATGTCGAATTAACTTGAGATCAGCAATGTTTGACTAAAGGAAATTTATGTAATCAGTCAACATATAATGGATCTTTGGAAGAAATCACAAGTCTATGGCTCCAATATTTGCAGCCATTTTATTGCAGATTACAAAGCACTCCAACTTGACTGATACCTATTTAAATGTTGCATGTTGCATGTTTAAAATGTGAATTCTGCCTGCACGTTTTTTACTCTGGTGTTGGCGCTTTTTGGCACTTTCTAAAACACCAGCGCCAAGCGCCAATGGCGCCAGGGCATCATAGCGCCAAGCGCCAAAAGCGCCATGGCGCTTTTTCATTGCACAGCGCCAAGCGCCAATGGCGCCACAGCAAAAAGGCGCCAAGCGCCAATGGCGCCACAGCAAAAAGGCGCCAAGCGCCAAAAGCGTTTTCCATCAGTATACTCGGCAGACATGATACTCTACCAATAGATAATATTTATGTACAGGTTTTTTTCAAAATCAAATATCTATGTCAAACTGAAAATATTTAGGACTCATCTTTCACAAAAAAAATTGAAAAAAAAATAGATTTGTTTGTATGCCGTCCGACCATACTACCGTAAATCCTCGAATAAGACCCCAGGGAAGTTATTTTTTCGTCAGACGTTTTGGAGGGGGGAGTTATTCAAGGGGGGGAGTTATTCGAGGGGGGGAGTTATTATTTCCTCAGGAAATCTGGACTTAATTTATTGTATGGATGCAGTATGTAAACTCGTGTAATTCAGGTATCTCACTGTCCAACAACAACAAAACAGTGTGTATACACTGCATACACATTATGCATCTGCTGTCGCTGCCATATGCTACTATTATTTTATAGTTTTGTATTGTATCCTTTTCATCAGAGGGAGGAGTTATTTAAGAGGGGGGAGTTTTTCAAGGGGGGGGGAGTTATTTTTTCCTCACCCCGCCAGCAGGGGGGACTTATTCAAGGGGGGACTTAATCGAGGGGTGGGTCTTATTCGAGGATTTGCGGTATTTTGAAGTAAATCTGTCGCGTTTCTGGAGTCAGAAATATTGTATTTATCTTCAACGGAACTTATCGCAGTCTTTTACACTGTTCTGCTGAACGTTTCTTATATGACCTTGACATTCAGGAAAAATTTTGTACTTTCCGTCAGAACGAGTTCGGGCGCGGCCGAACATTTCATTGTCGCACGGCACACTCAAATTTTCAGTTGCGGTTCGAACACTTTTTCAAGGGCGGAATTAAAATCGGGGGTGGAATTCAAAAACGTCTGAAACGCCCTCGATTTCAAATCTGCACATGAAACGTTCGAACACTTTGACGATGGAGGAATTGCCTCGAATTGTGCAGGGGCGGAATTAATTCGGAAAGGGCAGAAGGCGCAAAGCGTTTGAACAATGTCCGCACTTTTTTGAGTGTGCGGTGCGCCATCTAGGCAAGAAAACAGACGGACATTTTCTACCAGGGTGGAATTCAGTTTCTGTTTACACAAATATGCCCATATGAACTTAAATATCATTAAAACAAGTGGATATTCCAAAAAAAATTATCTATTCATTTTTGAAGACAAAGCCTGAATCTACCTGTATAAAAAATTTTACAAATATGTTTGGCAAGATAAATAAGATGTGTTTCTCAAAACAACCTTCTCTAAGTGGCGTATGTCTTAAGTCAAGGGCGGAATTGAAAGTGTCCGTATGTTTTTGAAACATTAGGCGTGCACATGTTATGACAAGTGAATGCCCAAAAAGTGTTTGAACGTGGGTGGATCCGTCAGTGGTCCCGACTTTGTTCGAATTCTGCCCCTGACACTGTTTTTGGCCAAACTTAAACCATTCGAACCGCCCTTGGAGTTCCGCCTTGGCGGAACTCAAAAACGTTCGAACCACCCTTGAAAATTTTGAGTGTGCGGTGCGCCATTAGGTACGCAGATTTTCGCTTTTGTTTTTCACACTGGAACGAGTTGAACAGCGGCTAAAAAAATGAAGATTCACACCGATGGAGTGTTTCCTCGCGAAAAATGTACGGCATAAAGTCCCCCGAGTATACCATGTATATGTTGCAAAGCAGTCGCTTTTAAATACAGTATTAGCTTAAATAGTTCCCTCTCGAATAATTCACCCCTCGAATAATCTCCGCTCCCTAAAGAGATGTGATAAATTTGTTGTTCCCCTTTTTAACAAAAATGGCACGTTACTGTGTTGATAAAGCATATTTTGTGTAAGGAGTTGACAGAAACATTCTTGAAAATTTTGACGAAATACTAATTCCCTCCTCGAATAGATTCCTCTTCAAAAAAGTCTGACGAAATAATGATTCCCCAGGGGGATTATTCAAGCAAATACAGTATATTTATTTTAGATAGTGATGATGAAATCTCTGCTGATTCCCCTGGCTATAACCATTATGCTGTTGCTTACTGCATCTGGACTGAATGAGCAGGTAAGATGTTGTATGCTCCAAAAAGAGATAACCTCCAATAAGAGATGCACTTTTGGTTTTTGAATGTGACGCAATATGTAATAGACGTAAATACGTCCGATAAATCGGAGGTATAAATACCTCCTATTTGAGGTAATACGGTATATTATAAAATTTTTTATTGTTTCAGCTCCCAAAGCTTGTTTGTGATAATGCCTCTCTCATCTCAGATAAATCGCTTCACCCATTTGCTTGGCAAGAAATGTCCTTTGGAGACAAATGATCAAACGGTGTGCCACCGGTGTTCCCACAAGTGTCACTGGGGGTCTTGTAAATTATTTAGATTTGGATTTGGTAGTTCATACTGGATAACCTTAAGTTTTTCCATTTGAGTTTACCCGTCGAAACAACCATTGGGTCCGAGTGAGCTGAGGAAAGATAACCCCCCTCGAATGCCTGTAAAATGGCGAATGTCGTGCAACGTGTTACAGGTCATGTAAAATGTATGAATTACTTTTATTTTTATTACCGTATTTCTTCTAATAGAACGGCATACCTCCAATAGAACGGCACCTCCAATAGAACGGCAGGTTTTGGCACTTTTTTGCACTCACAAAATTAAAAGAACGGCAGCCTTCAATAGAACGGCAGGTAGAAATTACATTGCCAGTGCCAGTACACACAAGTAACGATGGCAAACAGTCGAAAAAAAAGTATTTAAATTTTTAAGTGTTTTTTCTGAAATGAATTTTCGAATTTTCGAATTTTTCTTCAAAATAATTTTCGAATTTTGAATTTAATTTTCGAATTTCGAATTTTCGAATGATTTTTGGCAATTTTCGAATTTTTTTGGCTAGTTTTCGAATTTTTTCAAATAATTTTCGAATCTTTTTGGAAAAATATTGAATCTTAAGCTTTAAACACAGAATTTGGACTGTCTTCATGTTCTGCTTAGTTGTTATGACCTTATTTTAAACATAAATAAGCATTAAAAATGGTGGAATGAGTTATGCAAACGCGTGTGCTGCTTCTTCATTTAATTCACACATTGATACATTGAATTCACCAACAGAGCGAAGGCAATAAAAACAACAATTTAAATATTGGCGTAAAAAAAAATCTGCATAAAATACAAAATTGGCTTTAAATATTATTTTTTCAGAGTGGAAACTTGGGGGGGGGTTAAACGAGGGTGGGTATTTCGAGGGGGTTAAACGAGGGTGGGTATTTCGAAGGGGGTGTATTATTTTGCCAGAAATTTTTCAAAATCCCAGTACTAAATTGTTGTTTGTAGGTAACACAGATGTCAAAAAATGCAACAAAAACTGCCTTTTATAAGACTCTATATACTTATATTACGTAGATGGTACAAACCCCTGTTCTACACAACACAGTCATTGTTTTTAATGTGTGTTCTGTGTTTCCCAGATCACAAACTGCATTACGTTCTCTATACACCAAATTGGGGGGGGGGGGGGGTGGTATTTCGAGGGGGGTTTATAAATTAATAGTGTAAATTTTGAGGTGGGTATTTCGAGGGGGGGATATTTCGAGAAAATACAGTATAAAAAACGGATGTGTCGAAGTCCGCCTCTTCCGCCATGGATGACATTTCAACGTTTTTTTTGTTACGTTTCGCTTTTCCATACGCGCCGCGTATCAATTGTTGATTTATTTAGCACGTTGAACTTAACAGTGTGTTTTGCTGCCTTGAATTCCCTAAAAAATTTGAAAACTATTTTTGAATTTTCGAATTTTTTGAAAAATAAATAGATTTTTAAGTGTTTTTTCTAGGGGCGAAATAAAAATTCGAAAATTCCAAAAAAATTCGAAAATTCGAAAATGTTTTCGAATTTTCGAATCTTTTTTTGCCATCGTTACACACAAGAGGAACAAATATACTAGAAATGGGTGGTGTGAACATTCAAGGTGTTCAGAATCATGAGTTAGGGTGATTTTCACATTTGGTTTTGTTTTAATTGATGCTCTGACAGTAAAATGCAGAGTAGTTAAAATTACCGAACTTTTTTCAAAGTACCGTATTTCCTCGAAATACCCCCGGGAGGTTTATTTTTTCAGAGTGAGAATTTTGAGGGGGGGGGGGGTTAAACGAGGGAGGGGGGGTATTTCGAGGGGGGGGTTTATTATTTCGCCAGAAATTTTTTGAAAACCAAGTACTAAATTGTCGTCTGAAACGTATGCAGACGTCAAAAATGCAACAAAAATCGCCATTTATAAGTCTCTAAAGACTTGTATAAGTGTGTAGACGTATAATCACTGTTCTCACATAACAGAGTCATCGTTTTTAACGTGTTTTGCATCACCCAGGTGACAAACCGCAGCCTTTGTCATTTACGTTCTCTATACACTAAATTTGGGGGGGGGGTATTTCGAGGGGGGGTTTATAAGTTCATAGTGTCCATTTTGAGGGGGGTATTTCGAGGGAGGGGTATTTCGAGGGGGGGGGGATTTCGAGGAAATACGGTATACGTAAACGTAAAATATTTATTTTTTACTCACCCCCTGAGTACAGAAAACATAAAGTATTTTTTTAACTTTTACTCATAAGTAAACGTGAGTAAACGTACTTTTTCCTGCAGAAAACGTAAACGTGAGTACTTTTGAAAAATGTCGCCCAAAATTTTCGAGAGATGTTGCTCAAAATCACTGATTTTCATAACTTTTTGCCTATTTTACGCAGTTTTTGACTATATACTGTATTACCTAGAAATACCCCCATGGGGGTTTATTATTTCGCCAGCAAAATTTGAGGGGGGGTTAATTCGAGGGGGGGGGGTTTATTCGAGGGGGGTTTTATTATTTCGTCAGAAATTTTTGTAAGGATCGTAGTAAATAGTAGGCATTTGCATACCCAAAACAGGTAATAAATGTGTCCAAACAGGATATATTTGGACATAAAAACGTAGATAGCTAGACAAACTAGTCTATGTGTAGCAGAGTTGGAAAAAAGTATTTATGTTTACCCGAAATACCCGGTTATTCGGGTATTTATATTTACGTTTACGTTTTCCAAAAATACCGTTACGTTTTGTTACGTTTTCCTGACTGAAATACCCGGGTACTTGGGAAAACGTAAAAATTCCGATATTTACTAGTTTCTTAGTGGCCGTGCCCTCAGACGGAACTGCATATATCCATGAATTATCTACCGATTATGATGCTTGAGCACTTAAAATGATCAGAATGATGTGGCGATCGCTTTAGTGCATTGATTAGAATGATTACAAACAATACACATCAAATATTTAATACAGTCCTATACATGGCCACTATTGTTCACTGACTGGAGTCAATGGGAGATGGTCCGGCCGTAAAGTAAACCCGGCCGTAAAGTAGAGGGTGCTACTTTAGGCCGGGCATCATTACGGCAGAGTTGTTTAAAGTACTGAACTTTTTTCAAAGTAAATGTAAACATAAAGTATATTATTTTTAGTCCTTTTTAGTAAAGTAAAATTTTTTCTACTTTTACGCTGTGTAAAAGGTGAGTAAACGTAAATATCTGTAAATACTCGTTTTCTGTACTCGCGTACTAAAGTACGCGAGTAACTGAGTACCGATATTTTTTCGGGGGGAAACGTAAATGTATTTATGCAGCACTCGAGTATACATAATTATCGCGTAAATGTAAATACGTTTGTACAACTATGCATTACGGCCGGATTTACTTTACGGCCAGGTTTACTTTACGGCCGAGGTCTTGCTGAGTCAATGTCGCAGATAAAAATGTAACTGTGTTTTGTCATAAACTGACAACAAATTATGAGCAAAAAAGTGAAAGAAATGTAATATTTATGATGAAAAATTCAACACAATTTTAGGTTCCGTCTTCATATAGGTATGGAAATCAGCAATTGACCCATAAAAAGCTGAAAATAATGGTATTTTCCAGAGCAAAATGACAAATACTACATGTATCAAATTTTTACGTTTACGTTTTTTTTTACGTATTCCTTGGTATTTTAAAAATACCTTACATTTTAGTATTTATACTTTTGATTTGTAAAAGGTATTTACGTTTACGTTTACGTTTTCCAAAAATACCAGTATTTGTACAACTCTGATGTGTAGCTGCAATGCAAATTAACAGTAATATACATCATGTACATAGCATACATGACGCATTTATTATGTACATGACGTACATCATTCCGAAGGGGGGGGGGGGTATTTCGAGGGGGGGGGGGGTTATTATTTCCCCAGCCCATTTTGAGGGGGGGGTTAATTCAAGGGGGGGGGGATAATTCGAGGTAATACGGTATTTGCTTCTATACCCATTTTTGACTACTTTCCCACATTTTTAGCACCTTTTTCCCCTTTTTACCTTTTATGCCTTTAAAAACCTATATAAAATACGATCCAAAATATGTTTTCTGTACTCGAATACTTTCAAAAAGTATACGTAAAAGCGAGTACCAGAACTTTTTCGGAGGAAACGTAAACGTATTTACTCTGTACTCGAGTATACGTATTTATCGAGTAAAAGTAAATACGTTTAAACAACTATGGTAAAATGTTGTTCATTTTTCATTAAAAAACACTTTTTCATCACTTTTTCATTAATGTTCAAATGAAAAATTTCTGAAAAATGTTGGTGGAATAAGTAGAACGGCAGCCTCTAATCGAACGGCACCTCTAATAGAAAAAAGTAAAAAAGTTGACGAAAAAATAGAACGGCGCTCTTCTATTAGAAGAAATACGGTATGAACTGTTGAAATCTTATGACATTTTTTTTACTTTGACACTTCGCATGACATTTTACAGCGCATTACAGGCTCTGGTAATGGCACCTGTGCTGATTTATCAAATAGGAATACATGAAAAGTTTATACAATTTGAACCTGAGATTACCTAGTATATGAATAATGCTCAAAAGTTCTCTACTCCTGAATAGGTAAATTTTATGTAAATAAATGCAAAAAAATTGGTCATCACCTTCTATGAAAACCCTTGTGAGGTAATAATCTCCCCTCTAATTAAACCCACCCAAATTTTGCTGGCGAGATTATAAATGTCCGTTCGAGTACAATATTTCGACAATTTTCCTGAATTTTCTGTAAAACACAATCTACAACAAAAATTGTATATAAATATATACAATTTTTTGTTGTAGATTGTGTTTTACAGAAAATTCAGGTAAATTGTCAAAATATTGTACATGAACGGACATGTGCTTGACACGTTTACTTGTCAGATGGACTCGATGGTGAACGGCTATTTTGCCCGCGTGTCTTCAACCGAGTGGTCGGTCAGTTGCTGGAACGTCTTTCCCATCACTCGTTCCCTGCTTCTCACGGTCAGTTTTGTTAATTCGTTACCGTATTTCTCCAATCAAAGCACCACGGGGTGCTTTACTAAATTGGAGCACTTTTCAAACTACTTTTCAAGTGCCGTTTATAGCACACTGGTGCAATGCAAATCACGGGGTGCTATGCTATGGCAGAGTTGAAATGCTTTTGATGAATTTCAGTAATATTCCCACAACCCACAAATCTCTGGAACACAAGCGCCACTTCAAGTTGCTCTGGTGAATTACACCAGAAGCGTTTGATGTGGCCGCAGCATGCAATTAAATATGTGTGCAATGTGTGCAAAACAATGATGCGTGCCATGCAAGCAAATTCCCATGCAACAGATGGTCTTGTGATCTTTTGTCACCGCAATATTATTCACGATAAGAGATGATCACCAAAAAAATTTTGGATGAGAAGTAAAGCACCTGGGTGCTTTACTTGGAACAATTTGCACAGCACAGCACCCCGGGAGCTTTGAACGGGGGTGATTTGATCTGAGAAATATGGTACATAAATATTTGCTTACAGGTGGGTTATTTTACCTAGGTACAAGGTAGGGTTCAAATGATATATTGTATCAAATAAAAAGGAAACTGAAAAAAGCTGTTAAAACTTTCTTGAAATAAATACATAAATTTTATGGTAAAAATTGTGGCTGTTTCAGGTTTCGGGGTCTACCATCTGACCTGAAACCAGCCAGGGGTGGCCTGACCCCATCATCAGAGATGAAGCCACCCCCTAGTAGGAGACAATAGAAAAAAAAAATCGGATATCGACCATTTTTTAATATCAATATCAAAAATTTTGAAAAAAAAATTGAATATCGAGGTCAAAAATTTTGAAAAAATATCAAATATCGACCATTTTTTCGATATATCAAACCTGTATTGTGTCCCTAAATTAAGTTATTATCTTCATTAAGAGATATTTGTGATTGATCGGATGTGCTTACAGTATTTTATTTGATAAGTAAAAGTACAATATTTATGTCATTGTCATTGTAGTGCTAAATTTGAAGTCAGAAAATGCTGATATGCTATTTTTTGCAACATTCCATTAAGCAATTGGGTTATAAGTATGAACTGTAATATCTACCAATTGCTGTTTGCCTGATAAACTTTGATTCATCACATTTTTCATCCATTTTCTACTTTTGACTGATGTAAACTGTTGTGCCTGCACCATCATGTAAATATTTACATGTTTTTGCCCTATGCACAATTTGAATTTTGGCAATTTTGGAAAGCGATGCCAATCAATATGCATCTCTGCAGTGTCACTGCCACCTCACTTTTATGGGTATTGTGTGCGCTCCAGTTGACAGTGTTGTGTGCTCTTTAGTTCAGTTCAGTTTATTTTCCCTTTCTATCACCTTCCCATTTCAATCACCCAAGAGTGCAAATGAAATGGAAGTATTGACAGAGTGAAGCCTGTCACATGGTGACAGTTTGAACTGGAAATCACTGCAACCAACAGGAACGTTCCTCCTCCTCTCTAGATTGGAACTTCGAACTCACTTGAAAATACAACAGGTGTGAAGACTGCCTGCCTGTTCTGGCACCCGTGCATACAGCAAAACCTTGTTAAAATCACTCACAGCAAAAAATAGGTGTTTGGATGCGCGGTGAAGCGTCATGAAGTGTCTTCACGCCGGTGCTTCCCGACGCTTCACCAAGCTGCTGTGCACTTCCACACGCTTCACAAAATTTTTCGTGAAGACACTTCACGCATTTTAATATGATGCTGTCACGAAATGTATATGTGCGTGAAACGTGTGGAAGCGCCAAGCGACGTGAAGTGTCTTCCACAGTTTTGGAAGCGTGTGAAGCGTTGGTGAAGCTAGGTGAAGCGTGTGGAAGACACTTCACCACAAATTTCAGGATTTTTGGTGAAGCGTGTGGAAGCGCGTCGCTTCACGCGCAACCAGCTCGCTTCCCGACGCATCACACATAGCGTTCTAAAAATCTCTGAGAGATTTATATTTAAAAAATCTCAGAAAATATAATAAAATGGTAATTTAATTATATTTATATTTTTTCTGAGATTTTTCAGAGAAATTTAATTATATACTTTATTTCTGTGGGAGAAAAAAAATCTCTCTGAAGTCGCCTTTTTGAGAAATTTTGCCCCAATTTTCATACTTTTTGCCCATTTTCACCTTCAAATCTACTACAATCCATGCTTTTAACCCTTATTTTTAGCTATACAAATACTTATTTATATACCATGTTTGGCTATTTTATTCACTTTTATGTCTTGAGAAAGCTTACATAAAAGCATATGTGATATCCAAGTTCTGTACTTGAGTAGTTTCAAAAAGTATATGTAAAAGGTACTTTCTTCAGAGAAATGTGAACATACATATATACATCTCAATTAAACTCAGTAAACTTGAGTATACATATTTTTCAGAAAACAAAAATATGTTTTAGCAACTTCAAAAAAAAACAAGAGAAAGGTGAATGGTAAAATGGTGAAAGTGAAAATTCAGTGAATTCTGAGGTTTCAGAGGGTGGTCTGGTGTCATGTTTGGGAAGTTCTGTAATGCACCATTACCATCATCACCGCTGGGTGCTTCACAATTGACAGTTTATGATATTTTTACGAAAGTTGGCTGAAACAAATGCCCGACATTTTGCACTGAATTTACTCTGAATACCTAAAGTGCTGCTAGTGCTGAGCGGCTTTTCAGTCAGACTTCAGTTGTGACAAACAGGTTTTCGGATTTGAGTGAGAAGAGTTTTTGGTTGTTAGTGTTTGTTTTTGAAGATAGTGTTGAAGTATCATCTGTGACTTTTTATAGTTTCACTTGACTCTTTTTGAAAATCATATCATTTTTTCTGTTGTTTGTAATTTTAACTAAAACTATTTAAGCAACACATAAGAGCTTATTGAATACATATTTACTCTGTGTTGTCCAAACACCTTGAAATATCAAATAAAACTAAAATTTCAGCAGGGAAATTTTTTGAGATTTTTTCAAGCATGGGAGATTTTCTCAGAGATTTAAATATATTTTCCAAATGATATGAGAAATTTAATTATATTTTATTTTGAGAGAGATTTTCTGAGATTATATTTAATTATATTTTCTCAAAATCGGCCATTTTTGGAACGCTAATCACACACTCATTTTTTGCTGTGACTTGTACCATTCACATTTCAGTAAAGAGATGATTAACCATGTTTGCAACCACATGAAAATACACTATGCCACTTGAAATATGCGATGCTATACCAAAAGCAAATCACAATATTGAATATCGAAATATCGAATATCGAATATCAACCATTTTTTGATATCGAATATCGATATCGAGGTTCCATATCGTACCGATATCGAATATCGAGTTTCAGAACAAAATATCGAATATTGAATATCGATATCGAAAAGTCATATCGTTCGAACACTATATATTTTTTAATACCTTGGCAATTTTTTTCCTTCATAACCCGATCAACACAGATGTTAAGGAACATTGGAGTTAAAACAAAATCAGTTTCGATCGCGGCACAACGCATTTAGTTTAGATGCACATCGATTATGGATCACATTTACACCGAATATTGACATCAACAAGTAAAATGCTGTTCCTTTAATGTGTCTGTTACCCCTGTCCTGAATTCTGCACACACTTGTTTTCTACCAAAATTTCAAAAAAAAGTTTGGAAAACTCGCAATCAGCTTTAAACTCATACCTAGTGATGTAAAAGCGCCATGGCGCTGGCGCCTGGCGCTAGCGCCAAAGCAAAAAGCGCCATGGCGCTTTTGGCGCTTGGCGCTAAAATGCTGTGGCGCCATTGGCGCTTGGCGCCATGCTTCCAAAAGGCGCCATGGCGCTTTTGGCGCTTGGCGCCAAATGTCTGGCGCTTTTTACATCACTACTCATACCAGTTACTGGAATGAGGTTGCTGACAGAAATTTAAAATGAACTTATTACCATATTTTTTAGAATTCAATTTCCTGGAACTTCTTTTTGGGGCAGTATTTTCATTGGCCATGCCAAATTTTCTGCAAAAGTGTCCAATTTTTGCTTTCTTCCATTTTCAACTACCTCACCAAAATCATGCCCGACTATCCTACGTTTACATAAAAATCCGCACGCAGTTGGCATCGATCATCGTGACGTATGTGACGCTGCTGCTTCAATCCACTCCACCCAAGTGACTCTTCAAATGTCAGTAACTGAATCCTGCAGGGGTTCCCCATGGAATGTGATCTCGCCGCGCCCGGTCCTATTTACCTAGAACAATTATATGCACTTCTGCTTGATTGATACGCAAATCCGTTGCAAGTGCTGGTTGGCAATATTTTATTAACAGCACAGATAAAGGTGCAGTATATCATCTAATCACTCCCCCCCCGAATAAGTCCCCCCTCAAAAAATTACCCCTATTAGCTGGTTGAGGAAAAACCAACTATCTCTCGAAAAATTCCAACTCTTTGATGGGTGGCAAAAACGTCCACGTTTTAAACACATTGTAAATATGTATACTCGGGCGAAATTACAGCCTACATTTTTCTGGAGGTCACACTCCATCATGACGTCATAACCGCAGTCCGCACTGAACTGCGGCTGACTGAACCGGTTCGGAGTCGGGATGAAGTGGAGTGGAGGGGAGTGGGAGTGGGCAGTCGGTTCATAAGTTTTCGGTTGGCTGTCTGCCAGCCCAAGACATAAATCATATCTATTTGTAGTGTATCAAGTCTGCCGAGTATATGTGAATATAATTAGCATGTATTCTGTTGCAGCATGTTCAACAGCGTTCATTTTATTGCATGAATTTTGGAATTACTATTTATGTTTATGTGACTTACGTAACCCATTCGTACAATTAATAATGTTTTGCTTAATGTTCTGATGAAAAATAACTCCTCTCCTCGATTAACTCCCCCCCTCGAATAGCCCCCAGTCAATTAAGTCTGACGAAAAGGACCCCTTGGGATTTAATCGAGGATATACGGTATTTATTTATACTTTATTTATTTATATTTATTACACGCCGTTTGTATTTTTACGTTTGTCTGACTGAGAAGTCCGTTTTACGCTTTTCATGCTATCCTTTGTAAAATTAGGTTACTAGGGTTTTTACTTTTTTGACGCTTACTGAATTTAAAATGTGTGATGTTCAAGTCCTTGTAAAAAGTACTGTAACTTCACAACTCTGTATGCCAATGGCAAATTGTACCTGCTGAATTTCCATGTCCCTATCCCCGACTGAAATTTTAGCATTCGAATTCATCAAATATTTACATTGGGTTGGTATAGTTGAGTAGCTTGTATTTCATGTTCAATGTTCACATTCAGTTAACTTAATTTTTAAGTGGTGCGTGTGCGCCTTCAGTATTTACATGTTTTTCTGTACCCAGGCGTTTCAAATCTATTTATAAAAAGTGTGGCAGGAAAAGATTTTTTGAGCTTGAATAAAATGTGAGTACGGTATTTATGACGACGGTGCTAGTTACGCAGAGTACCTAAATAAATACTAAAAAGAAATAACTTTCGATCGCCATGGGAGAACCAAATTCAGTTCTCAATGGAAACTTCGCAGTTCCCCGATTGTGTTTAAAGGTTTTTGGATTGAGCCCTTATTGGTACAAGAATGGCAACCATTTCCTTATTAGATACATAGCATATTTCATTTGGGGTTTGTTTTCCTTTCTGTGACTTTTTCGTTAGTTGGGAACGCTTAATATGTCTGGCAAACCGATATGTTGGGTTCCTGGAATACGCTAAATATGTGCTGATCAGGGGCCAATGCCGCAACAAGGCCAACTTCACTCTTCACCTTTAACTTGACTCTTGACTTGGAAATTGCATCCGCAAACTACTGTGTAGAGCCACATTTCAGGTGTCATTCTATTGGTCGTGCTTCTCGGAACAATTCTGATAACAGCTAATGTTACCATGTACCAGTCTATACTTGGAAAACTTCGCAATTGTGAAGCGATATTGCTGATAATTGTTTCGATCTACAAAGTGTGCATTCAGAGGAAACCGGCCCTGTTTGGATGCTTGGAGTCACAAACGGACCTACATTTCCGCAATGTAACTGTAATTGTCATTCAAGTTATTTGTGTGTCTTTTCTGGCCGCCAGTTTCATGTTCGATGTGACAGTTTCAATTTTTAATCATTTGAGGATCGCAGAAAAATCGGGTGGAATGCCCTATTATATTTTACTACAGACTGCTCAGCTGATAGGGTCGAGACTTTGCACGCACATATCAATGGTTTACTTTGTTTTCGTCTGGTCTTTAGTACACCACTGTCTTTAAGCGGAGTTGTCACTGCATTTCATGGTGGGCAAGAGCCCTGAGTCGCTGTGTTAAGCCGAAGTCACAGCACAACGATAAATAGAAGCTGAAGCGACAAATACATGTCACCGAAAGTTCGATTACACAAGAACGCTTCAAGATTTCCATACCTGAATTGGCATGTTAAAAGCAAAAATTATCCAAAAAAAACCCCCAGTGTTTCTTGAGATATGAGATATAAATCTAAATAAAAAATTTCACTATTGTCGGCAACATTTTTCATTGAGATTTCTGACAAATAGCGCAAATTTTGTTTTACATTTATACCTCAAGAACCACTGGAGCTTTTTGAAATTTTTGGGACACGGTGTAGATATCGGTGAGTGCTTTCAACATGTCAATTTAAGGATTGATCTCTCTAAGCATTCTTGTGTCTTAAGCTTCTTAAGCAAATTTGGGAAACTCATTAATCTGTTTTGAGCACATTACAGTTTGCCAGAATCACATTCTGATCACCGTTAACAGAAGTTGAAAAAACTAAACTCAAAAGCAAACTGAAATGTGACCAAAACAAATTTATGATTACCATTCATTGGTTTGTAAGTTTGTTGCGGGAAATAAGTTTGAAATAACCATGTAGGTGTAAATACGTAAATAAACATGTCAGATCAGTGAAGTAAGGTTTGAAAGAGTTCAGGTAAAATGATCTTGTATCCATATTTCACATCTATATACTGAAATAGGTATGTATTTTACACTCAAAGTGCCAACTTGTAAAAGTCAAAAAGTCCAAAATTTTAAAAATTGTCTCAAGCATGGAAACTGTATCTAGAATTCACATTTTGACACTTTCAGAACTTTAATGAACAGTTATCAAAAAATTCCCATGCAAGAGGTGGATAAGTCAAAGTTGTCACCAGCATGTCTATATCCTTGTGGGATAGTAAGAGATGTGTTAAGTCCACTCGGGTCAATACATTTGCTTCTGATGCTTCTGATTTTTGCTGAGCCAGTTTCAAACAGTTCACATAGAACAGTGACATTGCCGGTTTGACTGCACTGAGGCAGTTTAATGAGAAATTTGACCTGGTGGAAAAGAAGGCTGATGAAAATGTCCGCAGTGCTTTCCACCCATATATTTTGAAGCATTTGGAGTATTGCAAACTCGTGGAAAGAATGGATGACTATTGCCAGTTCCTTTTCGCCGTCGTTTTTGTCATTCATATGCCCTATGTTGTCGCTGGATTCTTTTATCTGTTGTCTTTCCCAGTTGAAAAAATTATGGTGGTGAGTTTGAGTGAATTTCAGCAAATAACAAAATTTTTCAATTCTACTAAAGAAACGTAACGACAGGCATTTGGGCAGGGTTTTCAGAGGGTGAAAATGAAATGTATGGGGAAATGGAAAAGGAAGGAATGACTTTTATCGCATGTCACAGGCTCAAAACAAACTTTTTTATACTACACTTTGGTTCAAATGTTCAAAAAGTTCCCAATCGAGTGAGCTAGTTGACACCTGAAGTTGGAAAAACTTGAATCAAGTGCATCATATTCTGTTATGATATTGTCAGATATTTTACGTTTTTACTAATTTTACTAGTTTCCGTTTTTACCACAAAAATACGCCACTCGTCGAATTTGCCGCGGCGGAGAATTGTAAATTCCGGTCCCTTTGCGTTTTTAATTGCGTGCGTAATTAGATAAATGTTTGTTTTTATGGTACGGGGATTTGACACGCAAATCAGGAACGGCGCCAGTACCCCTTGGGGTCCTGACAGTTCCTGAGGACGGACACGGCAACTTACCAATCCCTCTCGTAACTGCTGCCGGCGGTTTACTTCGATTACTTGTTAATAAGCCGTAAATAAAAATAAAGCCGTAATTAATAAAATTAAAATTAAAATTCAAGCCGTTAGTATGCTTCAGGGGGACCAAGTTGGATTTATTTAGCAATATAATCAGAGTCAATTTCACAATAGCTCAAGTGAGTCGTATAGCCTCTAGTGGGTGAAAAAATGTAAAATCAGCGCGTTTTATAATCACCAAAAATCTACCATAATAGAAATGAATACTAAATCTGAGACACAACAATTAACCGTAAAGAGAGAAGTATAAGGCGAATTCAATGATCACTGGAAAACCATTAACGTAGCGTACAAGGCACGAGCAAATTAATTAAATGCGGGAAGTAAATAATTAAATAAAAAGGATGCACACGTGAATTAAACCAAACGTGAAATAACTGTAATTAACAATGACGCAATTAAAGTACAAATTATCTCAGAGGTGAGTGTCATAAACTGGGTTTCTATTCAAGGGTTACGGTACATTTTAGAGCAGGTGGTGTGACACGTGTTATCAACCTGCGCCCCTTTAGGTGAACAATATTTTTATAGCGCGCCCGACCAAGGCCACAGAAAGAACGCTCATTTGCGGGGGTTTGTTCAAGGTTATTGCATTGCCGGGTAAGGGTTGGAACTATGGGCCTGAACACACGCTACAAAGACACTAGCACCTATGAGTTCACCAATCACCCTGGGTGATGGGAATAATTAATCGGCACTGCTGTGCTCTTCACTGTAAATTGTGCTCTGCATGTGTCTTTGTGCTGACCGTGGCAAAATGGATGGATAAAGAAATACAGAGAATTGATAATTAGGCTCATATTCGCACATTTACTTATTTGCACTGATTTACTTTTCATGCACTATATTTATTTACCACGCAAAATATCAAATTATATTTCCTGCACTATATTATTTATCCATGGAGAATATTTAATTAGGAAAGTGTTTTATGATTAATAGAAATGTTTATGTGAAATATTTAGGTTAAAAAGTCAAATAAGTTATTATTAGGTGTATTAACATGAAATTAGGCTCATTCAACTCGCCGTAATTTTCTGATCATGATTATATATACATTTGCATAGTTTACTTGCAATTTACAAAAGTCAAATCTTGTAATTATTTACGTACCGCGTAATTATCTAGGCCAGCGTCCTAATAGAGAAATGGTGCCCTGCGTGCAACTAGCATTTACTTTACGAAGCCCTTCGCATAGGTATAATTGTCATAACCCTGTTCACAACTACTTATATTTACTTAATAATTAATACCTTGCTCAAGCTGAAAATATTATAGACCCTGCTCAATTAATATACCCATTTACCTCGAATAAGTCCCAATTTGCCAATTATGAAATATACGTTTCCAGGAAGTGATTATTATTATTATATCGAATATACCCTGCTCTAATTATGTCATTAGGAACATTTACACTACTATTTATAGTTTCAAACCCTATTTTATTAGTTCCAATGTGCGTCAATGTTTTCTGACAAATTGAAGCAAATTAGTAAATCGGCCGAGTTTGCCGACTTCGCGCCTCTCAAGATTAATAGTTTTTCCATTAGCCCAATTTGTACCTGGTATTTCTTTACCATAATTATTTGAATGTATGCACGCGCAGTATAAGGCAACTGTTTCGGCTAGATGTGTTTATTTGTTACATTTATGTCTTATTTGTGCATTTGTATTAGGAAATTACTGTAGCTGTTTTTCTATACGTGATTTCCGTGTCTTAGCTACTTTGAGAGTTTTTACTCCAGTCTGCGGACCCACCCCAAGTGAACAAAATAAGCTAGCGATAGAAACTTCGACTAGGAAGCTCGCTAGGCTTTGCGCTTTTGTAACACGCTGTATCTGATCAAAATAAAGTACCTGAAACAATCTCGAAACCCCTTTTCAACACGCAACTACGAAATAAACTCAACTTGGCTGTCGACAAGTGGACGTTCGGCTACAACGGGAAATCAACCACTCTAAAGGCCGTTTCTCACTACGGTCTTGGAGCTGCTGGATTCGGTGGTAGAAGACGCTGACTTCGGTGGCTTCATCACATGGCGCAGCGAGCAGGGTGATTGCATGACATTGTGCTATCACCAAGCCGGAACGGACATTGTGCGGCAGTTGGCAGAACTTCAAAAGTCCTGCTGAACATCAATTGGCCTTGGCTGAGCGTTGGCTGTTGATTTGCAGACAGCATTGTGCCAAAGTCACGGCACTCCTGTCTACATCCTGGGAGCGGTTCTACGCTCACGCGCGGAGGACACTGTAGTTCTGACAAGCCTGTCAGGATTTCAGGCAACTTTCACCAGTGTTCTGGCAAGGTGCTAGACGCTGGGCGGCACCGGCATTTGACAAGGAGTCATTGTCGGACGGTGGTCAAACTTTTGCTGGACGCTCCTGGATATCTGGACACCAGTGACCGCTCGCACGTCCTTCCTATGCCAAGGGAGGGTGACCTGACGGAGACAGGATCGCCACAAAGCCACGCTAGTCAAAGGGCTGTTTTTGGGCATTCGCGGAGGTCCCTCGCTCCACTGGGTAAGAGTGGACTCATACCTCGGAAGTGCAAAAGTAGGGGTATCAGTGTACAAAGGGCTGTAGCTGACAGAGGGCTGTAGCTGACAGAGAGTGGATTTGAAAACCAAGTATTAGGATACTTGGTAGCGTGTAGGGGCTTTGCGGAGCTCCCATCAAAAATACACGCTGTGCCTGCTCGGTACCATCAGATCAGACAGCACAAAAGTGCCAGAATACTGCATTGCACAGGCGCAATTGCAGAGCAGTGTACAGAAACACTGCCCAGAATCAGAAAGTGCACCAGAGTGCACAGAAACGTGTCACAGGCGACACGGCAAGCGCAGCACTGCGCACAGCGGCACAGGAGCCGCTCAGGAAAGCAAGTGGCCGGCGTGGTCACAAGGCACACAGGTGTGCCAGAAAGAGCGCCAGAGCGCTCAGAAAGAGTGTGTACGGACCTTCTTTGGGGCGCACACTGCTGGGCAAAGAACTTGTTTATTGTCCAGGTGGATTTGACCGGTGTGTTGAAGTCAACACGTGTAAACAATCACGTCAGGGGCTTTAGGAACACACCTGGTGCCAGTGCAGTAAAGGTCAACGCGTGAGAACACGTCAGGGGCCTGTAGGACTGCATTGGTATTGTGCGTGGCACAACAAATCCGTGGTGCACAGAGCACTGCACAGAAAGACGCAGAGAAGCGTCACAAGCGTCACAGGCGACGCACTATAAAGAGAAACAGTGAAGGAAAATTCATCAGAAAAAATGGTTTCGCCAACAGGTCACATCAGAAAGACCCTGGGGCCAGCAAAGCACAGGGTGGAAAGCAGATTGGCAAGAGAATTTGCCAAATATGACCTGGAGCTATTTGCGGAAGCATCAAAGGAAGATAAGAGAACAGAGATGAGAAGAGTGATTGCATCTGTCAAACAGGAGGGTGCAAAATTGGAAAGTGCAATGAATGCGGTGAAAACTCAATTTGACGCATGGAGGGATATTGTCAAGGACATTGACGAACCCGACCAGATGGAACAAGAACAGAAGATATACCAAGACTCATATGAGGAATATGCAAATATGTCAGACTTGGTGACACAGAAAGTAGTAGCCATGAATGTGTACATCGAAGAGTTGCAAGACATGATCCAGCAACAGAGCGGAAATACCATGTATGAAGTCAATACAGCATTCATACAGCAGATGGCTGCCCAGATGGCTTTGACAGCTCAGGGAGCTGCTCCGGGGGCCAGTTCAACCAATGCAACCACAGCAAAGAGCGTCAAATTACAGAAACTGGAAGTGGAACAGTTTACTGGGGAAATTGTCAAATTTCGATCATGGTGGCAAATGTTCGAATCCCACATCCACAATCGGACAGATTTGGAGGACATTTCCAAGTTCTCATACTTGAGGAGCTTGCTGAAAGGCTCAGCATTTGGCATGATCAGTGGATTGAGTGTGACAGCAGAGAATTATGCACCCGCAATTGCAATGCTCAAAAAGAGATATGACCAGCCAGTTGTGGTCAGGAACACGCTGATGAGTAATATCATGAAGCTGCGACAGGCCAGGAATACCTGTCAGGATATGAGAATTTTGTTTGATGCAATTGAAAGACTGCTCCAGCAGTTGGAGTCACTGGGTGAATCAGTGGAGCATCCAATGCTGTTGAGCCAGCTGCAACAGAAAGTACCACCCGAGGTTCTCAGAGAAATCCAGAAGGAACAGGGAACTGAGGAAGCCTTGACGGTGGAAAATTTCAGAAAGCTGTTTGGCAAGCAGCTAGCGCTCAGTGAGGCTGTACAGCACGCACAGCAAACTGAGGCACCAGTGCAGCAATCGCGCCAGGGATTTGGGAATAATCCACGCGCACAGCAATTCAATAATCGGTTTCAAGGCAATGGGAACCGATTCAGAGGGCCAGAGAACCCAAGGACCAGCACAGGGAGTATGTCTGTGATCCAGAATGGTCAGAGTGCACCACAGGCTGGATTCATGAATCCTGGGAGGCCGTGTGTGTTCTGCAATGACACACAGCAATTACACTTTAATGATAAGTGTCCAAAGTTCAAAACTGCCAGAGAAAGGAGAGTGGTTTTGTCAAAGGCAGAGCGATGCCTGAGATGCCTGCAGAAAGGGCATTACATGAATCAATGTCAATTTACGAGAAGTTGCTTCTATTGCAAGTCCAATAGGCACCACACTGCGGTGTGCCCAGAGAAATTTGGTGACAATGGCAATGGAAACGCTGGACGGCAAATTCCAGCGTTCAAAGCGAATGGTCAACAGAATGGCCAGCAATCAGCAAACAATGGCAGAAAGTCTGTGCCGACGGCCGGTCGACCAGCACAGAGCCAACAGAGAAAGGCCACAGTGAATTGTGTCACTGTGGAAGAAGCTGGACCAGAAATGGTAGAGACAGAAACCATATCCAGCACGGTGGTTACAGAACCAAATACAAAGCAAGAAAATACGTCAGTGAACCTGTCAGTAAACAGGAATATGTCAATGTTGATGACAGCAAGAACCGTGATTGAGGCTTCAGAAATGGATACAGAGATGGAGCCTGAACAGCCACCACTACAGATTCAAGCGTTCCTGGACACAGGATCCCAGGGAACGTACATGTCAGAGAAAGTGGCCAAGAAACTCAATTTGAAGAGTACAGGTGAACACCACATCCAGGTGTACACATTCGGAAATGAAAAGCCGCACTATAAAGTAGTACAGCAAGTGGAATTCAGAATGCGACTCAGAAATGGCCAGAAAGTTGATATGGTGGCTGATGTGGTCCCGACGTTGACCACAGAACAAGTCAAAGTGCCTGTATCAGAACAGGACGAAAAGTACCTGCAGAAGTACTTCCCGGATGAGAGTTACTTTGCAGACAGAATTCCCAAGGGAAAAGGGACAGAATGCAAGTTCAAGCCAGACATTATAGTGGGTTTGAATTATTTCTGGGACTTGATGTCCAGAAACACCAGCACCACCAGACTTCCGTCAGGATTGTATGTCATTCCATCAGAATTGGGATTGCTGATGGGAGGTGGGCAGCTGACAAGCAACAGAAATCAATGGACCACGGATGGCGCATATCCGGTGGTGGTCAACACAATTGTGCATCAAATTCAGAGAGAAAAGTGGTACGAGGAAGCACCGTTGTCAATTGCTCCTGTACCAAATGTCAAAGATATGGACAGACTGGATACCATTGGCATAATGGACCAGCCAGACCTCGTCGAGGATGATGAGGCCATCAAGCAATTCAATGAGAGTGTACAGAGAAACCCAGATGGACGGTACTCTGTTAAGTTCATGTACAAGCCAAATTTGCATGAACTCCCAGATAACAAAGCAATGGCGTTCAAGAGGTTCAGATACCTCACCAACAGGCTCAAGAGAGACCCAGAGTTACTGGAGAAAATTCAGACAATCATGAAAGCACAAGAGGAGCAAGGAGTGATTGAGAAAGTTCAAGAGGATATTATGGATGGCAGAAAGTTCCATATATTGCCTCATCAACCAGTGATAACGCCAGAGAAAACTACCACAAAAGTCAGAGAGGTATATGACGCCTCAGCAAAACCGCCAGGCATGCCAAGCTTGAACGAGTGCATGTACCGCGGTCCAGTGATACTACCACAGCTGGTAGGGATGCTGATGCGATTCCGGTTGCATGGAATCGCCCTGGTCGCAGACATAGAGAAAGCGTTTCTGCAGATTAGTCTGCAGGACAGTGATAGAGACGTGACACGATTTCTGTGGTACAAGGATCCCACGAAACCATCCATGGAGGATAACATTCAGATTTACAGATTTGCCAGAGTGCCATTTGGAATAATCTGCAGCCCAGCGCTGCTGGCGCTAACAGTCAGATACCACCTGAATCAAGCTGGCACAGAAAATGCAAAATTGATCGAGGAAAATCTGTATGTGGATAATTTGATCCTCAGTGTGGACACAGAGCAGAAAGCAATCGAATTGTACCAGGAATCCAAAGTGCTGTTCACAGAGGCACAGATGAATCTGAGAGAATGGAACAGCAACAACAAGAACTTCACTTGGCAATTGGCAGAGTCAGATGTGGCCAAGGAAATTGTCACAACAGTCCTAGGAATGAAATGGGACACGAAGAGCGACCAGATGTGGTTGAAAACGCCAAAGACAGTTCAGCAATCACAGTTATCAGAAACTGACCAAAAAATCAAACTTCCCACGAAAAGGACAGTTGCAAAGGTGACTGCAGGATGTTTTGATCCAATGGGACTCGTCAGTCCTGTCCTACTGCCAGCAAAGAGATTTTTGCAAACGTTATGGCATTCAGGACCAAGTGCCAAAGAATGGGATACTCCCCTGTCTGAGGAACAGACAGCAATTTGGCAGCAATTAGAGATAGAATTGCTCAAGGTTGGACAGATCAAGTTCAACCGAAATTTGAGTTATCAGAGTGGTGCAGATGCACAACTGCACATTTTCGTCGATGCCTCAGCAATGGCATACAGCGCAGCGGCATACATATGCCAGAAAACAGAAAATGACAGCGGCACATCAAGCCTGCTGTACTCCAGATTGAGACTCGCTCCAAAGAAACCAGAAGTGACAATTCCACGGCTGGAATTGTTAGCAATGTTGATCGGCAGCAGAATGTCAAAGTTTATTCACAGAGAGCTCAAGGACGTCAAATTCAGTCAAACAGTTGTATGGTCAGATTCAACCTGTTGTCTGAAGTGGCTGACAACAGCGAAGCCACTGGCATGTTTTGTCAAGAACAGATTGGATGAAATCAGGAAAATTCAGAGTGAGACAGAGAACATGCACATCAGACACATCGCAGGACTGGAGAACCCAGCTGACATGGCCACAAGAGGCATGAATATGTCAGAGTTGGAAGGCAGTAACCTGTGGTGGAAGGGGCCAGAATGGCTAATGACGGGAGAGTGGCCAGAGCCAAAAGTGGAGCCAGTCACGCCAGAAATAATGGCAGAAATCAAGAAAGAAGAGCTCAAGTTCCCAAAAGCCAGTCCAATTTACCTGGGCGCCACACAGCAAGTGGTCAGTGACCCAGATGCCAGCAATGTGCAAGCTGATGAAAGCAAGCAAAGCAACCCATTGGGAATTGATATTCAGAGATTCTCATCACTGACAAAGTTACTGGATGCAACAGTATACGTGATGAGATTTGTGCGACAGATGCACAAAAAGCGCAGCAAAAATGACAATCAGAATGGATTGTCAGAAATCATGAAAAGTATCTGTGGTACAATGAAACCACAAGGAATTATCAGTATTGAAGAGAGAGAGAGTGCGTGGAAATACTGGATCAAAGTGACGCAACAAAATCATTACAAAGGAGTGGCAGAGATTCTGGCAACAGGACATAGCAAAGACAGCCAGAATGGCAAGAAAACAGCTGCAGACCAGCAGTTGATCAAATGGCTCAATGTGCAAATGCATCAAGATGGAATCTTGAAGTGCCATGGCAGAATGGAGCATACAGACCCACAGGAGGTCACAGTGCCACTCATACTGTTGCCAGCAATGGCTACAGTGACTCAGCTGATTGTCAGAGACCAGCATGAGAAATTGATGCACGCAGGAGTGCAACATACATTAGCAGCGATCAGACAAAAGTACTGGATTACACAGGGCAGACGGGTGATCTACAATGTGACGAGAACCTGCCCAACCTGTAAGAAATTGGGAGCGAAGCCGTACCAGCTTCCACCAATGCCAGATTTGCCAGAAACCAGAGTTCAGAGAGCCAGACCGTTCCAGTACACGGGTTTGGATTATTTGGGACCAGTTTGGTACAAAGTGGACAAAGATCACAGGAAAATGTGGATCTGTTTGTTCACATGCATGGTGACACGTGCAGTTCACCTGGAAAGTGTGCTGGACATGACAGCACAAGAATTCCTGAATGCAGTCAGGAGATTCATCGCCAGGCGCGGAAAGCCTGAGGCAGTGATTTCAGACAATGCGACGCAATTCAAATTGACAGAGAAAGTGCTCAGCACAAGCACTGACAAGGCCATTAATACTGGGAAAGAATGGTCAGAAATGGTCAAAAGTGGAGCAGTACAGACTTACTGCTCACAGCAACAAATCCAGTGGAACATGACTACTCCTATGGCACCATGGCAGGGAGGTGTCTATGAGAGAATGGTGGGCATCACCAAGAAACATTTCAAGGCAGCTGTGGGGCACAGAATGTTAACCCTGCAAGAATTGTTGACACTTCTGCCAGAAGTTGAGGCAGTGATCAACAGCAGGCCGATTTCTTACATCTATGGTGATGTCAAGAGCCTCAGAGTGCTGACGCCAAAAGACTTCCTGACAGGGGAAGGTCAGATTGGAGCACCACAGTTTGACGCAGACAAAGATGGAGAATTTGTGCCCAGAATGGATAACGCAGCGAAACTGCAGAAATATTGGGAGACAACCCAGCAAACTTTGGATAAGTTCTGGGACTTGTGGCATCAAGAGTATATCCCGAGTTTGAGGGAAAGGACTCAAGTGATACACAAACATGGCAGATTGACAGCGACTCAAGAACCCAAAGTGAATGAAGTTGTACTGATTTATGAAGAGAACATGCCCAGAGGTGCATGGAGGATGGGTCGCATCGAGCAGTTAGAGCGTAGCAAAGATGGACAGATTCGCTCAGCAAAAGTCAGAACTGCCAACAGAAATGTGGTCAGCAGACCACTCAATCAATTGTATCCGTTGGAAATCAATTCAAAGACAATGGATATCCCAGAGACAGCAGTGACAGTCAAAGTGGATCTACTGGACTCAGCAATTGTCCAGAAACATGTCAGAAATCAGAGCTCGAACAGAGACTCTGTATCAAACCCTGTTCAAAACCCTGCTCAGAGGAACTCAGCATCGGATAGAGTCCTGAGGAGTGCGACAGGGAAAACCACAGCAACCACCAGCAGTCTGGTGATGGGAATGTTGTGCATGGTGTTGATGCTGACAAGCGTGTCAGAGTCAGCAACGCTGAGAAAAGCCGGCAAAGCTTACAGCGAAGTATTTTCCAGAACATACGTTCTAGAGACCTCGACAGTAAGGCCACCATCATTGGCAGCGCATCATGGATTGCCGCCTTTGCCTTCAGAATGGCCACCAAAATCTGTCAGAGAAATGCAGACTTATGAGAGATTCAAAGATGCAATCAAGGATCATCCTGTGGAACAGGTGATCAATTCACAAAGCCAGAAGTATCAGATTTGCACCAGTGGAAGGCATGGACATGCGCTTACAGTTCCTGAAGAAGTGCAGTGCCATATCCCACCAAGGAATTTTGTCAAAGCAATGAAAGTTACACTTTATGCACAGAGACAAATTCCACAAAAAGAGAAAGCATGCAGATGCTACATCAGAATCAAAGAAATCATCACACACACCAGTTTCTGGGGAGCGAAAGGCATTACAGGCAACTTTGAGAAATACCAGCAAGTTGGCGTGGTAGCCTGTAACTATGCAAGAATTCACAAGATGTTCAGAGGAACACCTTTGGTGGAAATGGAGCCCAGAGTGTGGACAACCAATCAAACCTTGAATGTGGAATATTCATGGTGTTGCCATGACAAAGAGAATGTCGTCAGTAACTTCTACATGGAAGAAGGAACCGTGGCTTCACTTGATGGAAAGACTGTAATCAGCGACTTGCAAGATTTCAGCCAGTGCAGAGCCATGATGGGACATTGCAGAGACCACAATTATGGAATCACAGTGTGGGATACGGAGAATTTCAAGCATCAATGTGCATATGAGAGAATTGGCAGATTCAAATCAGAAATATCTGGCCAGACAATTATTGTGTCAAAATTGCAAGCAGCATACTCCCACAGCAACAAGACAAAGAGGCCAATTGGCTCAGAATGTGTTCCAGGAGACACATACTACACCGATCAAGGAGGTGTATTCATCCAGTTTGACAGAAGAGAAGATGTGCCTGTAGAATGGGCAATGCCAGGAAAGATAGTGGAGGCGAGAGAGTCAACAATCAGTGGAACATTGTATGCCAGATTGGACGACAGAAACTCCAAGTTTCAGTTCCTGCAACATGTGGTCAGAGAGATGACTCAGGCACAATTTGCGATTGTATGGCATCAGCTATGTCAACTTCGCAAGAACCAGCTGGACATGTTGACTCAGCTTTTCCGCATCGATCCAACACTGGGGATTCGAGCCATGCTGGGAAGACAGGATGTTCATGCAGAATGGGCTGGGGAAGCAATTATGTTTTGGGAATGCAAGGAAGTGCAGCCATACATAATTTATCAAACAGGAAAAGTGGGAGAGACATGCTACAAATATACACCAATGAGATTGGACAAAGACGGGCCCTTGTGGTTCAAGAGCCCAGGCAGCAGAGACTTGGTGGAGAAATCACCAGAAGAGGACTGCAGCCACACCACACCGCACCTGTACAGAAATGAGCATGGACAGTGGAAGTCCGCACATGGAATGGTGCATGTCACAGAGACGCCAATTGAAATGACATGGAAAGGACAGTGGCAGGCCTTCACGTTTGACGCACCTCACCTGTTCACCAACATTGTCAACAGAGCGACCAATTTCATGGATGTCAGAGGCCAGATTCAGAGACTACAGAATTTAGAGCATGTGCAGAATCAGTTGATCGATTACACAGCAGATATGTCATTGGATCCCAGAGTGATCAGAAATTCAATAGAAGGCATTGGAACTGGAATTGGACAGACAGCAGCAGGAATTGGCAAAGCATATGGTCACTATATATCTGGAGTGTCAAAAGGGTACACCAACTTTATGGGAGGAATGCTGAAAGGACCCTTTCAAGTGATCATCAACACAATCGCAATGCTGCTGGGGATCACAATCCTGATAGCCGGAATTGTAGCTGCAGGATACCTGTGGTACAATTGGAGGATTGCCACAGGGAAACCAGTGATTCCACCGTGTGTATACACATGCATATGGAAATGCATAGTGTGTCCATTCAAATGCATATGGCTATGCTTCAGAGCCATCAGATACACTATCAAGAAATCAACTCAGAAAGAGACCAATTATCCACAAAGAAAAGTGCGCAAGACAGAGTTGAGACCAGCAATCAAGAGGAGAGCCAGATCCAACTCAACACAGTCCGTCAGATTTGCCAGGAGAGCAGAAACAGAAGACAGAATGGCAAAGTCACTATCAGCATACGTTCAGCCAGATGAAAGTTCAGCTGATGAAGGACAAGTCAGAGCCAGGAACAGAGACAGTGTTCACATGCCCAATATCCGCAAATTCACCTCACGCGAACGCGCAGGAAGCGACACGGGCAACTACTTGCTTCATCATCAGACTAGGTCGGCATTGGCATCACCAGCAACCAGACCTGTGACTTCACGCACACCCACGACTTCGCGTACGACCACGTTCACCACCGAGGCGACTGTGGAAACGCCACTCATCACGTTGGCACCCACCACCACCAACATGTGACGTTGCTGCAACAACGGGGTGCAGCAATTCTTCCGCCCGGAGTGTGCTGACCGTGGCAAAATGGATGGATAAAGAAATACAGAGAATTGATAATTAGGCTCATATTCGCACATTTACTTATTTGCACTGATTTACTTTTCATGCACTATATTTATTTACCACGCAAAATATCAAATTATATTTCCTGCACTATATTATTTATCCATGGAGAATATTTAATTAGGAAAGTGTTTTATGATTAATAGAAATGTTTATGTGAAATATTTAGGTTAAAAAGTCAAATAAGTTATTATTAGGTGTATTAACATGAAATTAGGCTCATTCAACTCGCCGTAATTTTCTGATCATGATTATATATACATTTGCATAGTTTACTTGCAATTTACAAAAGTCAAATCTTGTAATTATTTACGTACCGCGTAATTATCTAGGCCAGCGTCCTAATAGAGAAATGGTGCCCTGCGTGCAACTAGCATTTACTTTACGAAGCCCTTCGCATAGGTATAATTGTCATAACCCTGTTCACAACTACTTATATTTACTTAATAATTAATACCTTGCTCAAGCTGAAAATATTATAGACCCTGCTCAATTAATATACCCATTTACCTCGAATAAGTCCCAATTTGCCAATTATGAAATATACGTTTCCAGGAAGTGATTATTATTATTATATCGAATATACCCTGCTCTAATTATGTCATTAGGAACATTTACACTACTATTTATAGTTTCAAACCCTATTTTATTAGTTCCAATGTGCGTCAATGTTTTCTGACAAATTGAAGCAAATTAGTAAATCGGCCGAGTTTGCCGACTTCGCGCCTCTCAAGATTAATAGTTTTTCCATTAGCCCAATTTGTACCTGGTATTTCTTTACCATAATTATTTGAATGTATGCACGCGCAGTATAAGGCAACTGTTTCGGCTAGATGTGTTTATTTGTTACATTTATGTCTTATTTGTGCATTTGTATTAGGAAATTACTGTAGCTGTTTTTCTATACGTGATTTCCGTGTCTTAGCTACTTTGAGAGTTTTTACTCCAGTCTGCGGACCCACCCCAAGTGAACAAAATAAGCTAGCGATAGAAACTTCGACTAGGAAGCTCGCTAGGCTTTGCGCTTTTGTAACACGCTGTATCTGATCAAAATAAAGTACCTGAAACAATCTCGAAACCCCTTTTCAACACGCAACTACGAAATAAACTCAACTTGGCTGTCGACAAGTGGACGTTCGGCTACAACGGGAAATCAACCACTCTAAAGGCCGTTTCTCACTACGGTCTTGGAGCTGCTGGATTCGGTGGTAGAAGACGCTGACTTCGGTGGCTTCATCACAGTCTTGCAGTCGCATGTCAACAATAATTGCCGTTTAGCCACTTTTCCACCCATTACCTAGTCCTAAATAAAAATTGCACTTGGTCGGGGAATTTTCTGAATGTTATCTATCGGGGCACCAAGGTGTTTAACCGAGTCGACACCTTTTAGCTTAACAGGAAACTTTAAAGCTTTTCTAACCCATTCCCAGACACTGCACCCTTTTGACCAAATATGTAAACTTGATGAAAAACGAAACAAGAATTAACATTCGAAATTATATATTGGAAAGTGCATTTAGAAAAACAAAAGTAATCACTTAATTAACTTAAAAATGCGGGTAACTTAATTAGCTTAATTAATAAAACAGGAAATGAAAAATTTAACATCACACGGGAAGTAGTTACGTAATTAACGGAAAGAAAAATACTTAACAAAATCATGGCCGCAGTAGTGTCCATTTGGGCGTACCGTCCTGGGGCTGCGGCTTCGTTGGCGGATTTGCAGTGCACAGCGAACCGCACGTTCACTGTGACTTCCCTGTGCACCGCGGGCCGTCATTCGGTCACACATGGTCGTCCTCGAGTCGTTGGAGTGTCTGCACAAAATTGTCATTACGTTTTTACGCATGATTGGCTAGCCATATTTCCACCTACAATATGTCGCAGAACCTTTCAGCAGTCGCTTCACCTGTTGTGCGTGTCTATATCTACCACGTTCCACATCTTTACTGTTGGGCATTGATTAAGATACCTAAATATCTGTACATGATGAGTTAACAGTTAACAGTTCACAGATTGCTAGTGTAAAACAGTTAGCAAAAAAAGCACGTTCCCTTTGTGTATTGGCATAACACACAGGCATCAATGCTAAAAACACTACTTGTTCCTCTGGTTGTGATATTACTCTTACTGCTGAGTACGGCAGCAATCAATGAGCAGGTTTGATCGTTTGATTTGAGATGATGCAGATAAAAAACACCTGCCCACAACTCCAGCCCCCCATTTTTGATTTCACTTTGGACACCCCATCTCCGGCTGTGGGGTGGATGGGAAGATATTACCTACCGTATTTCCTCGAAATACCCCCCGGGGGGTGATTGTTTCATAGTGGTCCCGAGAGGGGGGGGGGTTAAACGAGGGGGGGGTATTTCGAGGGGGGGGGGTTATTATTTCACAAGAAAATTTTTCAAATCCCAGTACGAAATTGTTGTCTGAAACGTACCCAGACGTCGAAAAATACAACAAAAACCGCCATTTATAATGTTCTGTAGACTAATATTAGTACGTAGATGGTATAAACAACTGTTCTAACGTGATTCCGACATTGTTTTAACGTGTGTTCTGCACTACACAGAACACAAACTGCAGTATTTGTCATGTAGGTTCCCTTTACACTCAATCTTGGGGGGGGTATTTCGAGGGGGGGTGATTGTTTCATAGTGGTCTCGAGAGGGGGGGGGGGGAGTCAAACGAGGGGGGGGGGGTATTTCGAGGGGGGGGGTTATTGTTTCACAAGAAAAATTTTGAATACCAAGTACGAAATTGTCGTCTGAAACGTACGCAGACGTCGAAAAATGCAACAAAAACCGCCATTTATAAGGTTCTGTAGACTAATATTAGTATGTAGATGGTATGTACACTGTTCTAACGTGATTCCGACATTGTTTTAACGTGTGTTCTGCACTACGTAGAACACAAACTGCTGTATTTGTCATGTACGTTCTCTTTACACTCAATTTGGGGGGGGGGGGTATTTCGAGGGGGGGGGGTGATTGTTTCATAGTGGTCTCGAGAGGGGGGGGGGTCAAACGAGGGGGGGGGATATTTCGAGGGGGGGGGGTATTTCGAGGAAATACGGTAGGTCTTTACGCAACTTCGAACCGAAAACTTTCCTCCATGAAACATCCTAAACCAGCATGTCAAGTGTGCAACAAAGTTTAAAAAGATGTATTTTAAAATTTAAGGGTTGGGGTTGGGAATCAATATAGAGCCTCGGGTCGGAATATTAGTGATGGAATAGTGCCATGGCATGCCATGGGAGTTACGCCTAAATACCACAAAAGTACCTATAAGCTTTAAGTCAGAGTTACACCACAACAATAAATAGAAGCTGAAGTGACAAATACATGTCATTGAAGATTCAATTACACAAGAACGCTTCAAGATATCCATCCCTAAATTGACATGTTGTAAGCATTTACCAATATCAACACCGTGTCCAAAAATGAAATAAAAAGCTCCAGTAGTTCTCGAGATGTAAATGTAATTTTTTTCTTCGTAATTTGTCGGCAATCGCAACGAGAAATGTTGCCGACAAATAGCAAAAGTTTCAGTTTAGATTTATATCTCAAGAAGGGTTTTCGGATAATTTTTGGACACGACGTGAATGTCGGTTAGTGCTTTCAACTAATGGAATGTCAATCATGAATTGTCAATTATGAACTGTCAATTTATGGATCGAAATCTCTAAGCGTTCTTGTGTAATCGAATTTGCGGCGGCATTAGGGTGTCAAAAAAATTTTTTATGGAAAATGGAAATGGAAACGGAAAAATTTTGGCACTTGCCGGAAAATGGAAACGGAAACAGAAATTTTTTGGCACATGGCGGAAAACGGAAACGGAAAAAAATTTTTGGAGGCGGTAAAATGGAAACAAATATTGGAAAACCGGAAACGGAAAAATGAAATTTCCATGCAAACGGAAAAAATTACTGAAATTTTGCCGGAAAACAAAAAAAATTTGCTGAATTTTGCTGGAAATGCTAAAAATAGCTGAAATTTTGATGGAAAATGGAAAAAATTCACATAATTGAAAAACTGCATGCATGCTTACCAGTTTGGCTGAAACAGAAAACAGACAGTAAAAGGGAATATGTGGACTACAAACAGAAAATTGAGCCGGAAAACGGAAAAAAAGTGGAAAAACTGAAAATTTTGCCAGAAAACGGAAAAAAAGCGGTTAAAAACTGAAAATTTAGCCGGAAAACAGAAAATGAGCTGGAAAAACAGAAACAGAAAAAAATTGTACGGAAAACGGAATGTAAAATGGGAAAAAATATTTAGAGACCAGAAAACGGAATGGAAAACGGAAAAAAATTGCCTGCGGAAATTGAAAACAGGAATTTGACACCCTAGGCGGCATGTATTTGTCGCTTCAGCTTCTACTTATCGTTGTGCTGTAACTCCGGCTTTACACTGCCCCACAGCCGGAGATAAATAGGGGGCTCAAAGTGAAATCAAAAACAGGGGGCCGGACTTGCATTGCATTAAAGTTTTACTCATAAATGTTGTATTTCAGATTAGAAAGTTCCCCCAGATGCTCAGAGAGAAGTATCCTTTGGAGACAGGGGATAGGGAGGTATGTGTGATATGTCCAGTTTAACGATGGCAAAAAAAGATTCGAAAATTCGAAAACATTTTCGAATTTTCGAATTTTTCGGAATTTTCGAATTTTTTTTTCACCCCTAGAAAAAAACACTTAAAAATCGATTTATTTTTCAAAAGATTCGAAAATTTTCGAAAATTCAAAAATTCGAAAATACTTTTCGAATTTTTCAGGAAATTCAAGGCAACAAAACGCAATCTTAAGTTCAACGTGCTAAATAAATCGAAAAAAGCATCCAAACAAAACAAAACAGCATACAAAACAAAAAAAACGTCCAAAAATGGTGAAATGTAAAATGCCCTGTAAAATGTGAAATGTCATGCAAAGTGTCAAAAGTTATGAAAATGGCCAGGAAAATGGCTAACATATTTGCCATCTTCCACAGCATTTCCATGACTTTAGACACTTTGCATAACATTTGACACTTCACAGAGCATTTTACAGGTGTTGGGGATGGCCCATAGGAACTGCACATATTTAGGTATAAGTAAAAGAGATGTGATCAAAGATAAAAGGGTGGTTTCAAGTATTGGTGTGAGAAGTACCTGTGGATTTTGTGAAGTTAGCACTGTATGAACTGAGTACGCTCAGTGTGCTAAACTCAAGCAACATTGCACCCTGCATTTTTGTGGCAGTAACACTCCATCATGACGTCATAACCACAGTGCACAGTGAACTTACAGCTGACTGAACTGATTCAAAGTTGAAGTGGAGTGCAGTGGGGAGTCGGTTCAAATGTTTTCGGTTGGCTGTCTGCCAGCTGAAGACATAAATTATATCTATTTGTAGAGTATCACATCTGCTGAGTATAGCCACTTCCGAAACAGTCAAATTCTGCATTTTAAGCTTCAGATTCAATATTTTTGCCAAAAAATTCGAAAATTATCTGAAAAAATTCGAAAAATAGCCAAAAAAATTCGAAAATTGCCAAAAAAGATTCAAAAATTCGAAAATTAAATTCGAAATTCGAAAATTAATGTCACGAAAAATTCGAAAATTCAAAAATTCATTTTGGAAAAAACACTATAAAATTTAAATACCCTAAATCCTTGAATAAGACCCCAGGGGAGTTATTTTTTCCTCAGCCGTTTTGGAGGGGGGAGTTATTCAAGGGGGGAGTTATTTGAGGAGGGGAGTTATTTTTTCCTCAGAAATCTTCGACTTTATTCATTGCATGGATGTAGTCTGTAACTCATGTAATTTATGTATTTAACTATCCAACAACAACAGAAAGAGTGTATACATTGCATATTTACACATTGTGTATTTGCTTTCGCTGCTGTAGGCTCATATTATTTTGTATTTTTGTATTGTATTGTTTTCATCCAAAGGGGGGAGTTATTCGAGTGGGGGAGTTATTTTTTCCTCGCCTCGCCAACAGGGGGGAGTTATTCAAGGGGGGGAGTTATTCGAGGTGGGGGGTCTTATTCGAGGATTTGCGGTACTTTTTTGGGGGGGGGGTTTGCCATCGTTAGTCCAGTTATTTCACCATTTTTATTTTCGCTGTTCGCTGTATTCTACAACATTGGTGTTTTGCCCAAAATTCACATTCCGCACTTTTCGAAAATTTTGTAAATGTCCACAGCGCAATGATCATTACTTTCCACTCGACTCCACTTAGATTTTTTTGTTTGACAACTTTTTGAAACTTTCTGGATGACTTAGGTAACGAGTGAACACTGGACTTGGCCCGACATTCTGAATAGGGTTTCGTCACGCATCAAATTTCCGTTTCCATCTCAGTTTGACTCATTGGTGAATGGATACTTTTCCCGTTTCTCAACGGCCGAGGTGGCGATCACATGCTGGCAAATTTTCCCCATCACTCGTTCACTGCTGCTCACAGTCAGTTTTGCACATCAATTGAGTACCGTACTTCTTCTAATAGAACGGCATACCTCCAATAGAACGGCACCTCCAATATAACGGCAGGTTTTGGCACGTTTTTGAGCGTCAAGAAAACTATAGAACGGCAGCCTGTAATAGAATGCCATCTCCAATAGAACGGAACGTAAAAAAGTTGTCAAAAAATTGAACGGCGCTCTTCTATTATTAGAAGAAATACGGTAATTACCAATGTGAGTTCATCATGCTCTAGGTTCGATGCATGCGCAGCAATTCTCTATGGTGGTGACTTACGTGACCCTGATGATGCAATTCAGAGAATCATAATCAATTAGTGGCAGTGGGAGATATGTGATCGCAAAGCCCAATCAACTGGCATTTTTACTCACGTTTTTCTCATTATGCACGAATATATTAATAGGTATTTGCTAAACACGTCCATTTTCGTTCCGCCCAAGCCTTTTGTGATTTACACACACCGCTTTACATTCATTCATTTGATAAGCACTAGCTTTACATTTATCATTGGCACAAATATTTCTGAAGCTTCGTAAATGGGCGTGTTAACAGTGGTGCCCTGTGGGTGTGTGCTATGTCTTTTGTTTCTATAAATTATGTGGAGTGTTTACCAATGAAACCGAGTAGCGATGGAGTGGCGCCCCGACTCTGGCGCTATCCGAGGGCGCCATCGCATGGAACGCGGCCCAATGGCGCTTGGCGCCATTTTCTATGGCGCTTTTACATCACTATAACCGAAAACCCAACTGATAAATTTTCAATTTTTACCTGAAACACAACGGTCCAGTAAGGATAGACACTGATAAAGCTCAAAATCGAAACCACTGTATGTTCTTTGGCATTTTACCGTCTGGTCTGGCAGCAGTTGCAAGTTAGGCACTCCACACGGTGGTTGACGCTACTTTTTAGAAGTCGATTGAGTCAACTCAGAGTCAACTGTTTGAAGTATAACTATTTTTAATTTTTTACCTGTGTTGATTAAGAAATATTGAAAAGTCGATTGATGTAGAATGAAAGAAGGGGATTTTTTGGATACATATTGTAAATGGCTCAGAGTCAATTGAATTTTTGACCAGTTGACTCTGAGTTGACGCTAATTTTGGCGTCAACTAGCGTGTGTGGGACCTTAGGTACCGATCTTCCAAAAACTCACGATGCAGTTGTTTATACCATTGATTTTGTCACTTTCACTGGCTTATTGCAAACCAAATGGAGACCACCGGAAAGATCCAACTAAAAAGACCCCATGGCGCCCGCCAAAACACCACCACAAAGCGCTGACCTCAAAGTGGATCATTTTAACCCTGATGATGCCAGAACTTTCAAAAATGTTCGAAAACGTTTTTGTAAGCAACTTTTCTGGTGTAAAAAAACAATGAATTTTGCTTTTTTCTATCATTCAGAGATATTTTATGACTGCCGACCATAGGCGGCGCAAAGCCCCAATTTGCGCTTGTGACATTCACATTAGCCAAAATTTCACCTTGTGACAACTTTTCATCGGAGCCCTTATGTGAAGTTGGCAGTCTGCCAAAATTTTGGCTTGGCTAAAATTGGCTCAAAATAGGCATAAAACCTTGTATTTTATATACCTAGATGAAAATAGTGATTATAAGTAGTGATGGAAAAGCGCCATGGCGCTAGCGCCAGAGCAAAAAGCGCCATGGCGCTTTTGGCGCTTGGCGCTAAAACGCTCTGGCGCTATTGGCGCTTGGCGCCGGGATCTGAGAAAGCGCCATGGCGCTTTTGGCGCTTGGCGCCACTTTCTGGTGGCACTATTGGCGCCTGGCGCTGGCATTTTTAATGGCGCCAAAAAAGCGCTAACCGTAATTAGAAAAATGGTTATAATATTTACAGTGAAAATTCACAATCCAGTTGATCAATTTTGAGTACAACTGAATAAATATTGATAAATATAGGTAAGGGTGTCAGGAGACATTAATATTTATAAAAATTTGGGGTCAAATGTATATACCGTATTTCCTCGAATTATCCCTCCCTTGAATAAACCCCCTCGAAATACCTCCCGTTTTTAATGACGTACATCATGTATGCAATGTACATTATGTATTATTTGCTGCCAATTTCCATTGCAGATTTTAACAATGTAAACGTTGTAGTGGTTGATTTAACTTCAATGGCCGAAGTTAAATCGACTACTACGACATCAGCGGTGCGGGTGTGTCAAACGAAGCACAGGAAATTTTTTTGGCGCTGGCACTATTGGCGCTTGGCGCCATTACCCTCTGGCGCCATTGGCGCTTGGCGCTGAGGTTCAGAAAAGCGCCATGGCGCTTTTGGCGCTTGGCGCTATTTTGCTCTGACGCCATTGGCGCTTGGCGCTGGGGGTCAGAAAAGCGCCATGGCGCTTTTGGCGCTTGGCGCCAACAGTCTGGCGCTTGGCGCCAAAAGTCTGGCGCTTTTTCCATCACTAATTATAAGGGTGAAAATTGGCAAAATATAGCAGATTTTAGCAATTTTGAGCTAATTTTGAGCTTTCACTCTCATTTGTACAATACACGCTTGTGAATGTCACAATGTGACAGTGAAATTTCTGCTTGTGACACCAAAAATTCCGCTTGTGACATTCACAAGCCCACAAGCAGGGTTGGTTTTATAAAAATCATTTGTATACAAATTGTATAAAAATTGTATAAAAATGTATTTTATTTTTATTTTATTCTTGTTTTATTTTATTTTATTTTATTCCAAAATAATAATAAAATAATAAAATGGAACATTTTACAAAAAATTTACAAAAATTTTACAGAAATTTTACAAAAAATCAGAATATTGCATGCAAGGTCAGAAAAATGTGATAATTAGACCTAAACATGAAAAACGTGTGAAAATTTTTCCATTACTTTGCAAAAGTTGCATGCAGTAGGTATTGTTAGCTAGTTGCAAGTGTTAAGTTACAATTATCGATAAGAATGGTTTGCATTTTCAGTAGAAGGATTACTGGAGCGTGCTGGGCGCATTTGTAAAACATCATGCAAAGTGTCAATTGTCATGACAAATGTAGTAAAGAGTCAATTGGCATCTCAAATGTCAAGCAAAGTATAATTGTCATGACAAATGTCATGCAGAGTGTAAATTGTGTATCTGAATGTTATGTTTTGGTATCCAAACCTTATATTTTGGTATCCAAATCTTATGTTTTTGTATCCAAATGTTCACATAAAGTTTGGTTACAAAAACAACAAGATTTGGATAGGCCGGAATTAGAGCTCAGCGTGAACTATTGCAAGCAAAAGTCTGACGTGAAATGTCAAGTTGTTCCCTGACACTGTGACGTGAAATGATGATGACGTGAAATGATAAAAATTGAATTTTTCAATTCGCTCTAGTTGTGGCTGATAACACTCAGTATTGGACACGATTAAGGTATTGATTCATATATAATCCTTAGAAAATTGTAGACCCGTAGCATGATCCACACTCGTGTAATTAATTTCACGAAAACATTTCACGTCATCATTTCACGTAGAATCGACGCTGAGCTCTAATTCCCGCTTTACAAAAGATAAGATTTGGATATAATTTGCTTTACAGTTTCCACTTTAACTTATATTTGTCATGACAATTGACAGTTTACCTCACATTTTCATGAAAATTGACACTTTCCATTCCATTTCATATGACATTTTGACACTTTACATGGCTTGGGGCTGCTCCAGCTCCGCGAATGAACAGGTTGAACTATAAACACCAGAAAAAAATTTTTACAAAAAAAACATGCATTTTTATACAATTTTTACAAAAATATGAATTTGTATACAATTTTACAAATTTTTTTACAAAAATTCAAATTTTTATACAATTTTTATTTTTATTTTGAAATTTTCCATTTTATTTTATTTTATTTTATTCTTCAATTTTCCAAAAAAACGGAGTCGAGTACACTTGGGAGACATGATACTCTAAAAATAGATATGATCTAGGTCTTCAGCTGGCAGATGGCCAACCGAAAACTTATGAACCGACTACCCAAAAAAAGGAAAGATTTGCACGTACGCTGACTGTTTCGAGTATGATGTCATGATGGAGTGTTTCCTCCAAAAAAATGTACGAAGTAATGTCATCCCAGTATACAACCAACATACAATTGGATCTGAAGTAATTTTTCCTTTTTTGAACAGTTTTTATTTTATTAATGATGATGTCATGATGGAGTGCTTCCTTCAGAAAGATGCATAGCATGCTGTCCGCGGGGTATATTCTACACTTGTAGATTTCAAAGTTCCTTCCTTACACAATCCACCCACAGGGTCAATACGGCAACCAAAGCATATCGGGCCTGTGCAATGACGTCACCAACAGGTCAGTGCCCCTGGTGCACAGATTGAGGCAGTTGGTGCAGTAGTCCACCCCCCTGCCCGAAGGCAAGTGCGTTGAGAGTGGTTATGTGGAAGATAACGCAAATTTGAGGGAAATGAATGATAGCAAGTTTTTGTGACCTTTTTGTCAGGTATACTCGGCGGACATCACACTTAGTAGACGTCACGGTGGAAGGAACGTTAACTTCACGTTTCCCCCCATGGATTTCTTACCCCCGTGGTGTGTTCCATTAGCGTTATGTCCGTGCGGACATAACGCTAATGGAACACAACAAAACGCTCATGCAACACGACAAAACGCTCATGCAACACAACAAAACGCTCATGCAACACGGACAAAACGCTAATACAACACACTCCGGGGGGAAGTTGTCCACGGGGGGAAAAGTACCTGGAATCACGGTGGAAACCTATCATAACCCATCTGAAAAATGAACCAAAAATTATACAATTTTTCATCATAATATTTCGTTTTTACTATGGAATAATAAATTACGAAATTTATCACATGATTTTATTCATTAAATTATGGTAGGATTCTACCCATACTTTGCGGTCTGCCGAGTATACCTAGGTAAGTTTTGTTAACGTGGCATTTTATCTGTGCAGTGCAGTGTGCAGATCGTGGCTGGAGATACTTGTGTTGCAATGAGTTTGGGTGGTTCATGACAACGGACAGTGAAGATGAACCATTCGCTGACACTACAAAAGCCATTTCACAGAAGTTTGTTGTGACTACCGTATTTCCTCGAAAACCAATGCTTCGAAGTGTTCGGCTTGACTCGCGCGCAAATCGACGCCAACATCGAAGCAACCAATGCACTTTATGGAGGAAATCGGAATATGAATGTCAGTGTGCGAAAAACAACCTGTTTTTCTCTCAAGCTGCATAATCTTACAGGCCATTAATGTGGTGATAATTATTAACGGCTCCCAAGAACCTTGCCACCCTGCCGGCGCGTGGAAGAAAGAATGGGAGAAACCTGGTCAAACTATTATCTATCAGAAAGGAGATTGTCCAAGGCTCAAGGGAATTTCCAACGCACAACAAAATTGTGTCGCCCAGTTTTTGCCCGACACAAGTTTGTCGCGCAGGTAGTGATGGAATGGCGCCATAGTGCTGGCAGCCTGACACCATTTGAGGCTATTGCGGTATGCCATCACCAGCATCACCAAAACTTTTGTTGCGCAAAAAACTGCGGGACAAAATGTGTGTCGTGCACAAGTAGTGCCATGGCACAACACCCTGGCACCGTTAAAGCCGGAATTACAGTTCAGCGGCGTTTGATGTGAAATGATGATGTCGTAAAATTGATTACATCAAAATAGACATAGGTACAGCGTTGAAAATTCAGAATTTGCTAGTTCTAGTAATTGTGTGTAATGTCCTAAAAAAAATTAAAAAAATAATTATTATTTAATAAGTTATAGATTTTTTGTCAAAATTTACACATTCTACATCAACATTTCACGTCAAACATTTTACGTCACCAAAAAATTTTGACGTTAAATTAATAACTACTTAAATAATGATTATTTGATAAAATCTTGTTGGGATATTACACACAATTACTAGAACTATCTAATTCTGAAATTTCAATGCTGTACCTTTGTCTATTTTGATGTAATCAATTTTACAATGTCATCATTTCACGTCAAACGCCGCTGAGGTGTAATTCCAGCTTTAATGGCACCAGCACCACGGCTCCATTCCATCACTACCTGCGCAACAAAGTTGTGTCGCGCAACGATTTTGTTGCGCGTTGGAACTTATTCCAACCCATTTTCCAATTATGACAACTTTTATAAACCCTTTTCTTTTACACTACCGTATTTCCTCGAAATACCCCCCGGGGGGTGATTGTTTCATAGTGGTCCCGAGGGGGAGGGGTTAAACGAGGGGGGGGGTATTTCGAGGGGGGGTTATTATTTCACAAGAAATTTTTTGAAAACCAAGTACGAAATTGTCGTCTGAAATGTACGCAGACGTTGAAAAATGCAACAAAAACCGCCATTTATAATGTTCTGTAGACTAATATTAGTACGTAGATGGTATAAACACTGTTCTAACATGATTCCGACATTGTTTTAACGTGTGTTCTGCACTACGCAGAACACAAACTGCAGTATTTGTCATGTACGTTCTCTTTACACTCAATTTGGGGGGGTATTTCGAGGGGGGGGGGTGATTGTTTCATAGTGGTCTCGAGAGGGGGGGGGGTGTCAAACAAGGGGGGGGGGTATTTCGAGGGGGGGGGGGGGTATTTCGAGGAAATACGGTATAAATGTAATTTTTACGTTCCATGTTTCAGGCGCGGCAAACAGCGCAGAATCATATCCAACAAAACAAAAACAAAAAACGAAAAACGGTGAGTTTCCCCCAAGGAGGTGTTGAGTCGAAACGCGGTCGAATTAGGCCCAACTTGTGGTCTGTGCACTCCCCATTTTAGGGGCTGCATAGAAACAAGTCTCCGGAGGAACACAGAAGGGCCGAACACTGCCTGGCGCTCTAAATCATCAGATCATCATCTAAATCATCAGGCCCCATCAGAGGGAGAGGAGGCGGCGCTTTTGGCAGGGTGCCAAAACGTTGGAACGCTGGCAGTTGCGAGCAGAACGCGACGGCCATCAAAGGGCCAAGACAACGTTTAAGACTAGGCTAGGATATGCCATACACAGTAACACAAACGCGTTATCCATGTGCAGATGCGGAATTGAAGTGTGCATGCAGCTTGGTCGTGTTTGCAGAAAATGGGCGGTAGCGGTGAGGCGGCAGTTTTTCTTAGGAGTTTGTGATATAATGATGCGTGCAAAAAACTGTCTCACACTGCTATGGGGATTAAAAATCTCGCTCTGTCGCAAAACACAGTTGGGTAAAAACCCACACAAAAATCAACAGCACAAGCGGAAAAGTGGGACACACGATAGCACAACGCATTACATGACAATCTCAATGGACCCAAGCGATAGCACCAGCAATCCACAAGGTGGAGGTGCAAATCATGAACACGGAAAGGGGACGCGAAAACAGCATGAAATTGGCAGAATCACAGGGATATTGAAAAAACAAAAACCTGAAGCTAAGATCGGGGGAGCAAAAGGTACGAATAGGGACAAAACGAGGCGGGGAGTACGATGGGGGAATACAATGACAGTATTCTTTCAAAACGTGAGATCTGCACGGAAAAAGCATGAGCAAATCGCAGATATGTTAGGAGATGGACGCTACGACGTGGCCATCCTCGGGGAAGCGAATGTCAGAACGCGGCTGGAAACTGTGGAATCACCGGACTACAACCTAACTGTGATAAGAAAGCCACAATCAAACAACAGGGGCTTCCTAGTGTATATAAAGAAATCAGTTTCTTCATATATGCAGGGTTCGATTACAACAGGGGACACGGAAAGCAATACGGCGGCAATGACAATTTCGACTTTAGCCGGGAAACTTGACATTATTGCTGTGTACCTTCTGGATCAAGGGCGTATACAAAGAGACAGAGACCTACGGGATGTCAATTCGCAAATCTTGGACACGATCGGAAACAGGGTTATATGCAATCGCAGTTCAGGGAGGGATACAATCGTAATCGGTGATTTCAATGGGGCACTAGGACAAGAGCACTTTGGGGTGGGGCGGTGTACTGAGACACCAAACCGCAATGGGAGGCTTCTCAAAAGCTGGATTTCTGCAATGGACATGGGATTTTTGGACGACAAAACAGGGCAGTGGTGGACCTTTGAATCGGGACACACAAAGACACGAATTGATCACTGCCTAATGGACAATCAAGCAGATATGGCGATGGCCAAGATCAAAAACTTAGGACATGGGAACAGTCCTTTAATGTCTGATCACAGTGGACTGGTTGTGGAGATATCAGTGGAGTCAGGGGAATTAAGGGAGGAAAAGACAATGCCTACATCTAGGGGGTGGTCTATTAGAGGAAAGGATAAATCCACAAAATTTCTGCAAGAGATTGAGCACGTCATTGATCCGACTGACCCCCCATCCAGCTACGACGCCCTGCTTGAATTTTTACAGCAATGGGCGAAGTGCTGGTTTGGGGTCAAACCTCGGAAAAAGAAAGACACAAAGTATGGCAAGAAGATACGTGAGATCAAGCGAATGCTCAAGCAAAAAAGACGAGCACTTCATGAAGGTAGACTTGGTATATCAGAATACCGAGAATACCGGAGAAAGGGACTCGGAGACATCAGACAACAAGAAATAGCCGCACATGATGACAAACTGGAGCAGATAATGGAAAATGAGCTGCAATACGGAATTGAGAACACTAATCTGTACAAAATGGCCCAGAAACTACAAGAAGCTGATGTTAAGTACCCAATGCTCAAAATCGGAAATAGACCCTGCAAAGACGATAATGAACTAAAACACGTCTTAAACGAATTCTGGAAGAGAATACAAGCACCAAATCCAGCAAAGGTGATTTTTAGAACTGACTGTGGAATGAAAGGAATTATCGACAAAGACTTGGCCGAGAAATTGGACAGGGAAATCTCAACAACAGAAACAAGAGATGCCTGTAAACGACTGAAGCTAGGGAAATCGGCTGAAACTACAGGGATATCGCACGAGATGCTACGGATGCCGGGACCGAACCTAGTTGTCACGCTGAAAAACCAAATGAACCGATGGTTCAGTGGACAAGAAAAGATACCAAGACAGGCACAAACATGCAAACTGGTCCTGCTACACAAAAAAGGCTCAAAATCAGACATTAATAATTACAGAACAGTTGGGATACAATGAAACATCCTCAAGCTGTACTGTTCAATCCTCAATAAACGACTGATGAACGGATTTGAATGCAACAATGCCTTTGGAGACATGCAAGCGGGATTCAGGGCAAACCGAAGAACAACAGATAACCATGTGATATTGCAGGGGTGTCTGGCTGAAACAAACTGGCTGTCAGCTTTCTTCGTGGATGCTGTGAAAGCTTTTGACAGGGTAGACCGGGGACGCCTATGGGTGAAGCTAAGAGACTATGGATACGGCAAAACTCTGTGCGAGGCAATAGAAAGCACATATAGGGATCAAAAATGCTACCTGCAGTATAACGAAGTCTGCACGGAAGAGCTGGATTACCCACTAGGGGTGAGACAGGGCTGCTGCCTAAGCCCCACACTATATGTGCTGTATATGGCCGACCTGAGAACAAAACTGGAAAGAAGCGGACTGGGAGCCAAGCTAGGAAATGAGAGAATACTGGCCGGGTTCTTTGTGGATGATGTGGTGCTCATGGCAAATAATGACGACGAGTTGCAGAAAATAATGGACATTTTCACAGACTGGAGTCACAAGTGGGGAATTGGGATAAGTGAACACAAGAGCATGATCTTGCACTTCAGGAGGAGGGCGGATGCAAACAGAGAGTGGTACCTGGGGATCGGGGGTGACGGAAAGAAGCAAATCATAAGAGAGTGTGACGAGACTAAGTACCTAGGCATCCTTCTGTGCAGTGGTCGCGATCCATTTCAAAAACAAAAAAGTGGATACATGGACAAGTTGACAAAAGGGAAATTCCTCACAAAAGAGGTAACAAAACACAGTCGAAGACAAATATGGGCACTAAATATGCTTTGGGGGGGCATATGTAGCTAGTACTGTGATGTATGGCGTCGAGATAACAGGACTCTCAAAAACTGCGCTAAAACAAATGACGGCTTCACAGATGGGACTCTATCGACAGGTGGGAAATGTAGGGAAACACATCTCAAACAAACTGTTGGGGTTAGACTGGAATATTAGGACAATGGAATGCTGGTACAAATACAGCATTATCAGATACAACGAATACCTGAAATGGGACAAAGCCTCAAAAACGACAAAACTAGCAGCAAAAATTTGGGGAGAACAAAATGGGTCAGCGGGGGCAACATGCAAAAACTCACCGGAGGGACGAGCAAAAACGGCAAAATCTGAGATGAACCTAGGAAACACGCAAACGCTAGGGAAAGATAAAATTTTAAGTGCCTGTAAACATTATGGGTGGGAGATCGGACTGAAACCACAAACAAAAACAACAAGAAGTATACAAAAAGAAAACCAAGTAATAAAGGAAATCACACCTCTTTTGCCAGAGACCCTACAGGTGTCGGAGCATAGATGGTTTGCCGGGAGACATGGCTGGTTACCAAATACACAGCAAATACGTTTTCGGCAAAAAAATATAAGACAATGGAATAACTGTCCGTTATGTGAATCGCTGGGGTGGTCATTTTGGATGACATTGTCTCATTATCTGGGACAGTGTCAAGATCCGACGGTGACACTCTGGCGCACAGAGTGGGCTAGGTCGATTAGTGAAGACTGTTGTAGCTGACGGTGCGGCAAAGATATTGCCGCACCCGAGGCGGAGGCAGCATTAGTGACGCGACATACTAGCCACAGCATTGCGAGACAGATTCCGTGCATGGTCTTTGATGCCGCAGTATGCCATAAAATGCGTATTGATGCGTCGCAACACCTGGGTAATCTGGCCAGAGTACTGGAAAACTGGGGGGAACGCAGCGACGGTTCATCGTTCGCAAGCGGGAACCCCGGTTAGCCAGTACGCTGACTTTGGATGCACAGAAGAACCATGTATACCTACACTGTATAAAACTGTATCAATTTGCAAAGGTGTTTACAATTCTAAGGGTATTAGTGTGTGACACAACAACGCGCGATGTTGATGATGATTTTTGGTAATGATGTGAGAGATGGAAAGTGAAAAAAGGTGATAAATGTGACTCTTGGAAAGGTATGATGAGTGGTAAAATGAAGTAGGAGACAGCAAACAATTAGAGATATCTCACTTAACAATTCAAACCTGGGAACTAAATACACTGCAAACCTGTTTTCAATAATGGCAAAAATTGTCAACTAATTGGAAAAACTCTGGAATAGCAAATGGAAAACGCTTCGGAAAGATCAGGATTTTCTGTGACTAATGGGACTTTCTAATGACGATTATGATTTTCACTTAACATCAGAATATAGCCTGTTGATTTTCACTTTATTCTTTTATGTAGGGTTTTTGCTCAAACGTTGTCAATTGTTTTTAAACGTGGACAAACCCGGGTCGTGGGGTGCTAGAGTGTATTGTTTTTCGGTGTTCTTGGCAATGTTGTCTGCCGCCCACTCTATAGTAAGGTAGTAAGTAGATTAGGTGTTTTCTCTATATTTTCCCACACCAACTGTGTATACAACGCACACAAAACTCACCTATTAGGACCACAAAATAGGAGTACTCGATGGGTATGAATTTTGTATTTTACTTGCATTTGGCTTTTGAGGTCTGAGTCAAGTAAACCTATTTGATTTGATTTGATTGATATCCGCCGCGAGATGACGACCTGCCAGATGTGAAAATGACTAGAGTTGTTGTAGATCAGAAAGTTGCTAGGCAGTTCGACGCATGAACTAGTGATTTTGTAGGTGAAAATCTATATAAATGTATGAAAAATAGCGATTTTGAGTGAAAATTGGGGTATAGTTTCTCAAAAATCGATCCAGATAGATAGCTGGCCGATTTAGGGGAGGAGGGGATTAGGGGATAGTAGCCCAAAATTTTGCCTCTGGGATAGATAGATAGCTGAACGGTTTGGGGGGGGGTAACCGCCCCCCCAACCCCCCCCTTTCCTACCCCCGCTCTCAACGCATCTATCCGCAGTGCAGTGCGTGCGTTCGGCGGCACAATAAAAGGGGTCTGTGTGCCAAGACAATCGCAGTGTCACTGATTTGTGACGAAATATACGATCGTGCCGCACGCATACGCAGTGGGTTTACATGTGCTGGACTCAAATCAGATGCGCTGAGAGCTTCCGCCGTGTAGGTGACTACTGGAAAATCTACGGCAATAGTTGCTCTGGCGGTCGCTAAAGTGAATTAAAATAACTGAATTATGTCGGGCGTGCGCGTAATGATGGTTTTATTGCTCGGTTATACCACTATTGCTGTAGAAAAGATTGCTGTATAAAGATATTTTGAATATTTAAGTCTGGTCCAGTGCCCAATCTCGTTCACTCGTTTTGACTTTAAGATTATGTGCCCTTTGTTGAGATGCATTCGTTCCACCGCATAGAATGACGTCATTACCTGCTGCAAACATAAATATAGTTCAAATCAGGAAACTTAAATCTTTCTTGTTTAGCGCCGTTAGTTTGCTGGATTAGTTCTATGCAGGGGATTAGTAGGGGGGCTTAGTAGCCGAAACAACGAATGTCTTTTTGGATGTAAAAATCTTATGTTGTAAAGCCATTTCTCATGTACCAAAGCATAATGGAAAAATACCGGTTGTAAATATGTTAGCACACTGCGATACACGTCAGTTTTAAGCCACCCACCAGTTTTAAACGGTTCGTGCGTATACTTAAAAATAATAGCTCTGTGTAAAGAGGCCAGGGGTCTCCAAGATTTTGGCCTTCGCTGAGGCCGGATAGATAGCAAATCGCTCCTCCGGAGGGATAGATAGCTGAAACTTTTTCTGGGGGGGCTCGCGGGGGCAAAATATAGGGGCTTTTTTAGTGCATAGAAGGCAGAAAGGGGAAATTAGCTAAAAACCGGTTAAAAGTAGCTAAAAATGGCCAAAATATGTATATAAACATGTGTACAGGCGAAAGCTGCGATTTGAAGGTGAAAAACTATCAAATGGTATGAAACTTAACGATTTTTAGCGAAATTGGCCCAAAATTTCTCAAAAATCGCTCCGGATAGGTATTGAGGTAGCTGAGCGATTTGAGGGGAGGGAGGGGGGGGGGGGCTCGGGGAGTAGTAGCCAAAAATGTTGTCTCGGGATAGATTTTTAGATAGCTGAGCGGCCTCCGGGATGGATAGCTGGCGAATTTTTTTTTTTTTTTTTTGGGGGGGGGGCGGCCACCCACCCGCCCCTCCCTAGGAGACCCCTGGAGGAGGCTAATCTATATCAGCTGTACAGTTCCCATTATTTAGAATCTTCCTTATGTCGCATTTATCACTCAATCTTCACCCACATTGTCAGCTTTTCCGGTCCACACAGTTTGCACTTGCATTCCAAACTGTGGGAAGACTCTGTATTGCACTCGGACATTCCTTTTGGTGCTGAGAAAAAAATTTTTATTGTAGTTGTTCAAAATATTTTTTATTTATGAAAAAAATAGAATTTTAAACGAAAATAACTCACAGCATCCCAGTAAATCGCAAGTAGTTTTGCATTTCTCGAAGCAGCCTTTCAGTTGTGTACGCATATTTGTCGGTATGGAATATGCCAAAGTCTGGTGATTACAAATGAGCAACGTAATTGTGATCAGTAAAAACGGCATACTTCTTGTGCTTTCGCGCACTCCGAAGAGCAGTTTTGAACTTTTCAGATGCGCCCATTTGCTTTTAAACCCCTGCTCACCTCTCTTACAACCCTTCAAATATTTTCAAGAGAAACTTAAAAACTCGTGAATGGGGCAACTTTCATGGCTAAGTTGGGTATACAGTTGTATGGCAAATCATGCCCTACAAGTGTATATAGTTCACGTTTGTCAACTACTTCTCTGGTGCATGCTGTGTGCCAGAGAAGTTTTTTTGTGCATCTATGGTTGCTCACCATGGTTACAACCCTGGCTTGTTTTCTGCTAAAATACTGATTTGCGAGGTTGAATTTCAAGCCAGTGGTCTTGAATGTGTCCCCTGGCACATTGCCAGTGCACACATTCAATTGAATTGCCACATGAGTGATTTCAGGTGTTTTTATTGGTGTGTTTTTGGCACTCATTGTTGTTTTCATTACTGTGTCATTTTCATGCCATTGTGATGCCAAAAATGTAATTTACAGTCACTATCATTGCTAACCTGCTGAGCTTGGATCAGTGCAAGCAGATTTTTGCCATGCAACAGGATGGTAAAGGTTGTAAACATGGTCAATGACTTTTGCTGCTGATATCCATGGCTTTTTCAGCAAGCTGCAGCCAGTCAGGATTTAAAAAGTGGTTCACAAGACATCTGGCACTGTAGAAGAATGTTCAAGCTTCAAAATGAGTGCCTGTACAGGTGTAAATATGTTCACATAAAAATGAGTAAACTGACTTTGAAAATCTTTTACCTTTTACCATGCAAATTTACTACTAATTTTGCAATTTTTGGGAGTAAAGTATTTTGAAAGTCAGTTTACTCATTTTTATGTGAACATATTTACACATGTGCAAGCACTCATTTTGAAGCTTGAACATTCTTCTACAGTGCCAGATGTCTTGTGAACCACTTTTAAAATCCTGACTGGCTGCAGCTTGCTGAAAAAGCCATGGATATCAGCAGCAAAAGTCATTGACCATGTTTGCAACCCTTACCATCCTGTTGCAGGGCAAAAATCTGCTTGCACAGATCCAAGCTCAGCAGGTTAGCCATGATGGTGACTGGAAATTACATTTTTGGCATGAAAATAACATAGTAATGAAAACAACAATGAGTGCCAAAACGCACCAATTAAAACATCTGAAATCACTCCTGTGGCAATTCAATTGAATGTGTGCACTCGCAATGTGCCAGGGGACACATTCAAGACCACTGGCTCGAAATTCAACCTCGCAAATCAGTATTTTAGCAGAAAACAAGCCAGGGTTGTAACCATGGTGAGCAACCATAAATGCACAAAAAAACTTCTCTGGCACGCAGCATGCACCAGAGAAGTAGTTGACAAACGTGAACTATATACACTTGTAGGGCATGATTCGCCCTACAACTGTATACCCAACTTAGCCATGAAAGTTGCCCCATTCACGAGTTTTTAAGTTTCTCTTGAAAATATTTGAAGGGTTGTAAGAGAGGTGAGCAGGGGTTTATGTCGCCCGCAAAAGTTTGCTTTTGATTGACGTTGCTATCAGAAGAGTGGCGCTGGGTGTATCATTTAATAAGAATTTTTCTGTCTCTTTTGTAAATACGTCGTTCGGTCAATTTGGAAGCAGTCATAAATACTTCAATTCAAAGTATTTTTGTGGTCTGGAGTACGCGGAAATATTTGGACCACCAGCTAATGAATTATTTTTGTAGCCCAAGTACCGTAACCATGTATTTACACTGTCGCGTGCCAAAGATAACAACATGCGCAAATAAAACCTTGCTTTCTATGAGAAACATCCGTTTCTCGTCAATGTAAATATTTTTTTGATATATGTGAACTGAACAAATATTTAGGCATAAATATATGTATAAAAACACTGTGGGGCATAAATAAGTGTTTGAACAAACATTCTAAAGGCTGTCCAAACATTTCGTTGAAAAATTCGCAAGTGAGATGCTTATCAGGCCAGGACATGTGAAGTAGACAGTGCTGCGAGAAGATGCCATTTTCTGATATTTATTGTTCTGCAAAGCGTAGAAAGCGAGAAGAGCGAAAAATAGCTATAACTGGGTGAAAAATTACTAAAAATAGGCATAGAAGTAGATATAAAGGTATTTAAAAATGCAATGAGGTACAAAAATTTGGGTGACGATGTGGGACCTAAATCGACATCACTGTTCACACAGAAATTGAAATTCCAATTTATCCAATTATCCAGGCTCTTCAGCAGCGGGCGTGTCGGTGTTGGAGGCGGAGCCTAACGCGTTGCTGTTTGCGCAGTTGATTGCGCGCACAGTCAGGGATATTGAGATATTAGTGGATTCACTGCCGCCCTTTGAGCCCACCGCAGGTCCAGGTATGGTGCGGTTCCTAATTTGACTTTTTCGTTATACCTTTTGGGTCTCCTAGTCGCTTTCGTTCTCGAATTTTCGATTTTTTTCCTGCATTTTTTGTTGAAAATGCGCTTGAAATGCTGAAGCACGATTCAATGACATCAATTTCACATCTTTCTATTCGTAGCGTCAGAATATAAATGTCCGCGACAACAGTTTGGAAGCCTGCAAAACGCAATGATTTATCCTAACTTTACCAGGAAAAAACCCCGAAAATTTGATGGTTCAGTTGAAAAAATTCGAAAATTTGAAGAATCCTAAAAATTCTAAAAGTAGTCCAAAAATTTGAAAACAAAACTGAAAATTCAAACAAAAAAAAACGGATAAAAAACACCCCTATAAGTATTATGTGAAATAATGAATGGAAATGATTTCATGTAGAAGTGAAAGCAAGGGTGTCCCTATGCTCAACAACAACAGCACTTTCTGAAAAAAATTACGTTTACGCTTTATTTTACGCCTTCCTACATATGTTAAAGTTACCTTACGCTATAGTATCCATACTCAAAATTTGAAGTGTATTTACGCTTACGCTTACGCTTTCCAAAAATACCGTGTTTTAACAACTCTGATGATTACTACTCTGAACAGAAGTATACCTAAACTTCCTTGTTCCTTAAACTTCCTATCTTGTTCAAAAACACCTTTTCAATCAAACATAAAAAAACCCATATTTAAGCAACACATAAGGGCTTATTGAATACATAAAGTCGGCGGACATTTCATCCTACAAAATCGGAGAGTTAGTATTCGCTCGTGAATAGAGCGAACAACGAAACTTGTGTCCCACGCGGACGCTAGAAATTGAAAAAGAAAATCATATTAAAAGAAAAATGGACGTTTCGCTGCGTCCGTGCGTGCCACGCCCTAGTTATCTACATTTTCAACGTTGCTCGTAAAGAATTTGACCGTTCAAACTACCCTTTTACCGTTCAAACTACCATTTTTGTTTCTATTTTATTTTTCATTCATTGGCTCCGTTCCAACAGAAGAGAACTTGGCAGCCGGCCAAAATTTCGAAATCCGCTATTAATATGAATAAAATAGGCTCACAATTGCTATATAACCATGTATATAAACAAAAATAGCGATTATGAAGGTGGAAATTGGCAAAGCAAAGCAAATTTTAACGATTTTTAGCTAACTTTCAGTTTTCACTCTCATTTGTATAATACGCAACTGGTAACTGGAATAAGGGCCAAGTTTTCATACGTGACCCGATCTATTCCAATGGTTAAAATATTGCGTCACAATACCTAATGCCGTCATGCACTCTCCACTGGAGAGACTGACGCAAATGTTTGTAGGGCGATACGTCTGCTGACTTTATTTACTCTGTGTTGTCCAAACACCTTGAAATATCAACAAAAAAAATTAAAATTCCAGCAGGGAGATTTTTAGAGATTTTTTTCAAGCATGGGAGATTTTCTCAGAGATTTAATTATATTTTCCAAATGACATGAGAGATTTTATTATATTTTATTTTGAGAGAGATTTTCTGAGCTTATATTTAATTATATTTTTCTCAAAATCGGCCATTTTTTGGAACGCTAATCACACACTCATTTTTTTGCTGTGACTTGTACCATTCACATTTCAGTAAAGAGTAACAATGGCAAACCCTCTGAAAAGTATTTAAATTTTTAAGTGTTTTTTCAAAAATGAATTTTCAAATTTTCGAATTTCAAATTTTCAATTCTTTTTGGGCAATTTTCGAATTTTTTGGGGTAATTTTCAAATTTTTTCTACATACTTTTCGAATTTTTTGGAAAAATATTGAATTAAGAGCTTTTTGAAGCTGTTAAGTAGTTATGTTGAAATAGTTATGGGTGCTCGGTGCATTCCTGTGCATTCTTCAAAGTAACCGGTTCTGCCCATAGCTGGAATTGTGGGTGGCTGTTATGGGGGGGGGGGTCCACCAGACTTTTGTGTCATTCCATTCTGTTGTACATTTGCTGATTATGTAATTGCAAAAATTTTATGCAATTTGACCCTGTATTTATGTGATTTTGATCTATATATTTACCATTTTTCCTTGAATAAGTCCCCCTCGAATAAGTCCCCTCAAAAATCACTGACAAAAAATACCCCCCCCCCAGAAAAATTTATTTTACATGTTGAAATACTGGGTCAACTTGGCATAATGAATTTTTACATCACTAATCCAACCTCAAAAATGGAATCTACAGGTTGTGCAGATCATTTTAAGTATTTAACAGTCCAAATCAGCCAAGAAATGGCTGGGTTATTAAGCTTCAACATCAACTAGCCAGATTGGTCACATAAAGTCAACACCTTTTTATCAACCCCCCATCTTGGGATTGGGGAACGATTCAAGGAAATGTCATGAATCCGTGTACTCAGCTGTTTTTTGTCTACACGATTCAGAGCGTTTTTACCTCACTATCTTCCCTATCACTCCACTTCACCGGCTGCTTGCCGCTGGTGTGCACTGCACTGTACCCGGAGGTCCAGGTTATAAATGTGTGTGTAAATTTTAAGGAAACTTGTCCGAAGACGGTATTTTGCAGAACGTGCAGTGAACCATTCGGGGATCACGCTGTTCCGTTTCCCGCAGCACACACAGTGCCTACACTTAGCACAGGCAGCACAGTAATTAGCAAACTAAGGGAAAAACAGTTAGTACTTAGTGTCAATACAGAAGGGGGTCCAAGTTGAGTTTGAGAAGAGAGTTTATTTTTAGGGCGATGGAAGAACACTAGCGGCAGAGTAGAAGCAAAAGTCAATTTTTGTCACAAGTCAAAATATTGGTGAAAAACAACAATTTCAGCTACTTATAAGGCGAAGGCAATTACCATAATTGACGTGAATAAAAAGGCTAAAAAGGCATAATGTCGGGAATGCACAGAATCACTTTCAAATCAAGTAAGCTCTGATGTAAGCACTTAATAAAATCGTAAGATACAAAGGCTTATAAAAACGTAAATAATTGGACTGATAAAATGTGCGGTAATAATTAAGAACGGCTAGTAGCATCAATTAAAAGGATCATGCGACATGGGGCTTATTCTAATAATTAACAACTTACTCGAGAAATGATTAACCACTTCCATAATTTACCTACAAATCCCTACTTAATCTAATATAATCTAAAACAGGTAACAGCGCAGTGCAATGCATATTTACAAAAGCGGGAATGGAAAAAATATGGCTAAAATGAATACGACATCATGAATTATCATAGAAAATCAGCTAACAGATAATTAAGCAATTAATACAAGCTTACAACTAATGCTAATTAATAAGATTACTAAATGTGATTAATTAAGCTCATGGAAATGAAAGACACTGGTGTGAAACGATATATACAGTATTTTCTACATGTCACGTGGAAACTTTGCACGGGGAGTTTGTATTCATAAGTTACGGTAGCTAACGGAATGCTCGCGGGCGCGAATGCTTATCACCCTCAACGTCGCGACCCACTATTGTGACTATCCAGTCGGCTCGCGCCCGTGAGAAAGGTTTCAGCTCGATGGCCTCGCCCTTCCAAGCGTGATGAGATATTTATTCTGGGATGGTGGAAAATATATTTTTTGGACTGCGACTTGTCACTTGGGGCGTTATCAGAAGCTGTTCCTACCACCCACCGATACTAGATGACACACGACAATCTAGTCAACATGGGGAGGAACTCGGAACAGTATTTGTTTTTGATATTTTTTGTGAAATTCATTGTTCCTGGCTTCCGGTCGCCACCTACCTATCAGTCGCAGTCTCCGCCTCTGCCCAAAGATAAGTAAAGGATGGAATGTGCATTTGGCCACCCAGAAAGTCACAACAGTGTGCCGACAACTTCAAAGGCGTCCACACGCCGCGCCGCGACATTTCAGAGTGAAAATGTGAAATTCCCCTCTCACCTTGTGCCACGTGGAATGTAGTTTACATTTGGGCTAGAAATAACTTAGCTAAATTTACTTAAGTTGAATTGGCGCATGTTGATATAACAAATTAGTGGGAGATAAGGAAACGAAAATTGTGCAGAGCACTACAACCGCTAAAGACATGGAAAACTCGGTCTGCCAGTGCAGCGGCATCGGTCTTGCAGCGCAATGCTTTATCGGGGCATAGCACAGCAGGGGCAACTGCTGCGCAGTGCCATGCCGGCCCTGTAGACTACAAAAAAGTCGCCAAAATACCTGAGGGGATTTGTTTAAGTTTTAGTTTACAAAATACATTGTAGTTTACATTCCGTGAATTATTATTGCATTTGGTTGTCTAAAAATTTGTGGGGTGGTGTCTTTCCCATCATAAAAATGCTCTTACAGAAACAAAACAGTTTGGTTGATGTGCAACAGAATGGGGTGACACAAAGTCTGGTGGACCCACCCCCTAAAATGCCTTCCCTAAAATGCCCTAAAATGATTCCAGCCATGCAACTGTTGCAAGCAACCGTTGACGTGAAATGTAAAGTTAGTTCCCTGATGTAAAATGATGACGTGAAATGATAAAAATTGAATTTTTCAATTCGCTCTAGTTGTGGCTGATAACACTCAGTATTGGACACAATTAAGGTATTGATTCATATATTATCCTTAGAAAATTGTAGACCCATAGCATGATCCATACTCGTGTAATTAATTTTACGACGTCATTTTACTTGTCATTTCACGTCGAATTGACGCTGAGCTCTAATTCTGGCTTAAGTAAAAAGATGATTAACCAAGTGTGCAACAGAGTTGGAAAAACGTATTTACGTTTACCCGAAATACCCGGTTATTCAGGTATTTATATTTACGTTTACGTTTACGTTTTCCAAAAATACCATTACGTTTTGTTACGTTTTCCTGACCGAAATACCCGGGTACTTCGGAAAACGTAAAAATTCTGATATTTAGGTGTTTTTAGTGGCTGCGCCCTCAGAAGAAACTGCATATTGCCATGAATTCTCTACCGATTTTGATGGTTGACCACTTAAAATGGTCAGAATGACGTGGCGATCACTTTAGTCCCGCGATTAGAATGAGTACAAACAACACCTCAAATATTTAATACACTACAATACATAGCCACTATTGTCCACTGACCGGAGTAAATGCTGTACATAAAAATGCAACTGTATTTTGTCATAAATTGACAATAAATTATGAACAAAATAATGAAAGAAATGTTATATTTATGATAAAAAATCAACACAATTTTAGGTTCCGTCTTCAGATAGGTATGGCAGATATTTGTCACAGTATATTTGATGAGAAATTTTTCCAAAATAGGCTAGGCTAAACAAACAGTTTTAAAAGTTGCAGTGCACTGAAACAGTGGCTGTAAAGTGTCCATTTAGCCATGCTGGGCTTTTGAAATTTAGTAAAAGGATCCATTTGGGATGTGGAAACATTTGCGCAAATTATTTATCAGACTGAATTACAAAAATATGTAATTTTTGCTCAATTTTGATGTCGATATCATCGTTGTTTGTGTTAAATTAGATTATCATTTGTTATAGTTGTCTGACTCGATGTTGTTCATTATGGTGAGCATTTAGTGCTAAAACATAAATATATTGTATGGAAATCAGTGATTGACCCATATAAAGGTGAAAATAATGGTATTTTCCAAAGCAAAATGGCAAATACTATACGTATAAAATTTTTACGTTTACGTTTTTTTTACGTATTCCTCGGTATTTCAAAAATACCTTACGTTTTAGTATTTATACTTTAGATTTGGAAAAGGTATTTACGTTTACGTTTACGTTTTCCAAAATTACCAGTATTTGTACAACTCTGGGTTGCTGACAGAAATTAAAAATGAACTTATTACCATATTTTTTAGAATTCAATTTCCTGGAACTTCTTTTTGGGGCAGTATTTTCATTGGCCGTGCCAAATTTTCTGCAAAAGTGTCCAATTTTTGTCTTCTTCCATTTTCAACTACCTCATTAAAATCATGCCCGACTATCCTACGTTTACATAAAAATCCGCACGCAGTTGGCATCGATCATCGTGACGTATGTGACGCTGCTGCTTCAATCCACTCCACCCAAGTGATTGTTCAAATGTCAGTAACTGAATCCTGCAGGGGTTCCCCATGGAATGTGATCTCGCCGCGCCCGGTCCTATTTACCTAGAACAATTATATGCACTTCTGCTTGATTGATATAGAAATCCATTGTGCATGCCAGAGTTGCAAAAACGTATTTACGTTTACCCGAAATACCCGGTTATTCGGGTATTTATACTTACGTTTACGTTTACGTTTTCATAAAATACCGTTACGTTTTGTTACGTTTTCCTGGCCGAAATACCCGGGTACCAGAGAAAACGTAAAAAAAACGTTGTGAGACCCAATTTTTTTTGGAAAAATGTAATTTCCATCATAAATTTCCGACAACTTTAAAAAATTTGCGCGCCAGCGCACACTTTTCGTCCACAGAAGCCGTATTCTCAAAATAGGTATATTCAATATTCAAATTGAACTATAGTTAGTGCACCTCCGTGCAGAGTATTATGTATTACTTCCCAAACTCGAAGTGTGCCAAATGCTTATTAAAAAAGTCAGCGGATGCTGTTATTTAGTGGCTTCCGTAGTTCCGTGGATTGATTTTGAGCTATTTGAAGATCAAATGTAAAATCAACTCGATGAATCGCCATAGTATAAATTTTTTGTGACATAACACTTGGGAAAACGTTGACAGAACGTGAAAAATTGATTGAAAAACCGGCGAAAAAATAGAAGGGCAGCTTCCAAAAGACGGTGTCTCCATAATAGAAAGTCGGTGAAAAATAGAAGGGCGCCCTTCTATTAGATGGAACACAGTAATAATTTTTTTACGTTTACGTTTTATTTTACGCTTTCCCAGGTATTTTAAAAATACCTTACGTTTTAGTACTGATACTTTCATTTTGGAAAAGGTATTTACGTTTACGTTTTCCAAAAATACCAGTATTTGACCAACTCTGGTGCATGCTGGTTGGAAATTGTTTGTTAAAAAACAGTACAGCTAAAGTATATACAGTATATCCTCGAAAAAGTCCCCCTTTGAATGAGTCCACCCTCGAATAACTCCCCCTGTTAGCTGGCTAAGAAAGAAATTACACCCCTCTCGAATAACTCCCCCTGTTAGCTGGCTAAGGAAGAAAATACTCCCCTTCGAAAAACTCCACCTCTTTAATGGATGGGAAAGACGTCCACCTTTTTTCAAAACATTGTAAATAAACACCGTCCCGGTCACGTCCGGCACCCATTTTTTGGTTTTACTTCTAACATCCTATCCCCAGTTCTAGGGCGCCCCAGAGGCTGAAACTTGGGGGAGATATTGGCGCAACCCCCCTCTACTTCGCATGACTTTGGGGGGTCGCGGCGACCCCTCTCAGAGTGGGTCTCCCTAAGTGCAAAATTTTTTTTGGCTTTTTTTGGTGTCCCACAGCAGGTCCGGCACCCGCTGATTTCTGTGCTGAGGGAGGGGTATAAATCTCAAATTTTGGGGTTGTGTTACCAACACCACTCCCCTACTATACACTATTCAAAAATGTGAGATAAATGTGAAAAATTTCTAAAAATTTCTATTTTTCTCTAAAAAACAGCACCCCCCAATAGATGGATGACAAAAAATTCACTTTTTGGAACTTTTTTATTAGACATTTGAAGAGCTGGTTTACGATACTTTGAAGGGAATGGTTTGATGTTAGAAGTATTGTAAAGAACCATACCTCTAAAATGCATGCATTGCAAAATTTACTTGGGGGGAATTTCAAAGTGTAGGGTGGGTCTCCCTAAGTGCAAAAATTTTTTGTGGCTTTTTTGGTGTCCCACAGCAGGTCCGGCACCCGCTGATTTCTGAGCTGTGGGAGGGGTATAAATCTAAAATTTTGGGGATGTGTTACCAACACCACTCCCCTACTATACACTATTCAATAATGTGAGATTAATGTAAAAAAATTTCTCAAAAATTCGCTTATTCGCTAAAAAACACCACTCCCCAATAGATGGATGACAAAAAATTCACTTTTTGGAACTTTTTTATTATACACTTGAAGAGATGGTTTATGATACTTTAAGCGGGAATTAGAGCTCAGCGTCGATTCGACGTGAAATGATGACGTGAAATGTCGTCGTGAAATTAATTACACGAGTGTGGATCATGCTACAGGTCTACAATTTTCTAAGGATAATATATGAATCAATACCTTAATCGTGTCCAATACTGAGTGTTATCAGCCACAACTAGAGCGAATTGAAAAATTCAATTTTTATTATTTCACGTCATCATCATTTCACGTCACAGTGTCAGGGAACAACTTGACATTTCACGTCAGACTGCTGCTTGCAATAGTCTGACGTGAAATGTCAAGTTGTTCCCTGACACTGTGACGTGAAATGATGATGACATGAAATGATAAAAATTGAATTGTCAGTATTGGACACGATTAAGGTATTGATTCATATATTATCCTTAGAAAATTGTAGACCCGTAGCATGATCCACACTTGTGTAATTAATTTCACGACGTCATTTCACGTCATCATTTCACGTCGAATCGACGCTGAGCTCTAATTCCGGCCTTAAAGGGAAGGGTTTGATGTTTAAAGTTGTGTAAAGAACCATACCTCTAAAATGCCTGCATTGCAAAATTTACTTAGGGTAAATTTTATGACATCATAATGACATCATTGCAGGAACAAAAATTTACAAAATTTACACGTTGAAATTCCCCCCAAGTAAATTTTGCACTGCATGCATTTTAGAGGTATGGTTATTTACATAACTTTAAACATCAAACCATTACCTTTAAAGTATCGTAAACCAGCTCCTCAAGTGTCTAATAAAAAAGTTCCAAAAAGTGAATTTTTTGTCATCCATCTATTGGGGGTGATGTTTTTTTAGAGAAAAATAGATACAGTTATATATGCCTATAAACACATATACTTCTATGTAATTGTTTGATTTTTCTACGTCTGAGTATGGGGAATTTCTGAAAATTTCTGGCGAAATAATAGACCCCCCTCGAATAAACTCCCCCTCGAATTACCCCCCCCCCTTAAATTTTGCTGGCGAAATAATAAACCCCCTGGGGGTATTTCAAGGTAATACGGTAGGTAGACCTGCTGAATTTCCACACCCCCATCTCCGACTGAAATTTCAGCATTCGAATTCATTGGTGTTTGCAAAAAATTTACATTGGGTTAATATAGTTGAGCAGCTCATATTTCACCCTCAATTGAATGTAATTTTTAAGTGCTGCGCCTGCCGCCTTCAGTACATACCTATTTTTCTTTTTTTCGTATACTCGGCGGACCGCAAAGTATGTGCCCAAAATTATTTATGTCTTGGCCGATAACGCGCAAGCTGGATACTTATGTATGCACTTTCACAAAAAGAAAAATATTTAAAAAAGAAAAGTAGGAGTCGCGTACAAACAAGGGATGTTTTTCCCATCATGTTTTTTCTTTTTTTGCTGGAATTATTTAAATTTTATCAATGATGACGTCATGATGGAGTGTTTCCTTCAGAAAGATACATAGCATGCGGTTCGCCGAATATACCTAGGCATTTGAAATCATACCTACATATGAGTCAGTCCACGAATCAATGGCCAAAACTTGGACACACCCAAAAAAAATTTATTTGTAGCCTATATGTGTTCCTTAAAGTGTTGCCTATATAGCACTGATAAAAAAATCATATTTGATTTTTTCAGTTTCCTCTTATATATAGCATAATCAAGCATTTTAATGTGGGATGGTGATGTAAGTTGATCAAGCCACACACAGATGTGCGTAACGGCTATATTTTACACTGTTGCGAAGCCCACAATGTCCTCTATCAGAATCCACAAACTTTGATGGGGGTTCCCTGCCGCTACTTTATACCTAAGAAATCAAAACGTACTTTCAGGTCAATTACAGCAGTTTGCATCAACTGCAGAAGCACAATGCAGATCTGCGAAACGGCTATATTTTACCCCGTTGCGAAGCCCACAATGTCATCTATCAGAATCCACAAAGTTTGATGGGGGTTCCCCTGTTGCTACTTTATACCTAAGAAATCAAAATGTGCTTTTAGGTCAATTATGGCAGTTTGCATTGCCTGTGAAAGCACAATGCAGATCCGCGTAACGGCTATATTTTACACCGTTGCAAAGCCCACAATGTCCTCTATCAGAATCCACAAACTTTGATGGGTGGTCCCTGTCGCTACTTTATACCTAAGAAATCAAAATGTACTTTCAGGTCAATTACATAAGGTTTGCATCAACTGCAAAAGCACAACGCAGATCCGCGTAACGGCTATATTTTACACCGTTGCGAAGCCCAGAATGTCCTCTATCAGCATCAAAAAACTTAAGTGGGGGTTCCCTGTTGCTACCTTATAGCTAAGAAATCAGAACGTGCTTTCAGGTCAGTTCCCGCGCATCGCATTTCAGGTATATAGTTGTGACAGGGAACCCCCATCAAAGTTTGTGGATTCTGATAGAGGACATTGTGGGCTTCGCAACGGTGTAAAATATAGCTGTTACGCGGATCTGCATTGTGCTACACAGTTGATGCAAACTGCCGTAATCAACCTGAAAGTACGTTTTGATTTCTTAGGTATAATGTAGCAATGGGGAACCTCTATCAAAGTTTCTGAATTCTGATAGAGGACATTGTGGGCTTCGCAACGGTGTAAAATATAGCCATTACGCGGATCTGCATTGTGCCTTTGCAGGTGATGCAAACTGCGGGAACTGACCTGAAAGCACGTTCTGATTTCTTAGCTATAAGGTAGCGACAGGGAACCCCCACTTAAGTTGGTTGATGCTGATAGAGGACATTGTGGGCTTTGCAATGGTGTAGTATATAGCCATTAGCCGGATCTGCATTGTGCTTTCGCACTTGATGCAAGCTGCCGTAATTGACCTGAAAGTACGTTTTAATTTCTTAGGTATATAGTTGTGACAGAGAACCCCCATCAAAGTTTGTGGATTCTGATAGAGGACATTGTGGGCTTCGCAACGGTGTAAAATATAGCTGTTACGCGGATCTGCATTGTGCTACGCAGTTGATGCAAACTGCCGTAATCGACCTGAAAGTACGTTTTGATTTCTTAGGTATAAAGTAGCGATGGGGAACCCCTATCAAAGTTTGTGGATTCTGATAGAGGACATTGTGGGCTTTGCAACAGGTAAAATGTAGCCATTACGCCGATCTGCATTGTGCTTTTGCAGTTTATGCAAACTGCTGTAATTGTCCTGAAAGTATGTTTTGATTTCTTACGTATAAAGTAGTGACGGGTAACCCCAATCAAAGTTTGTGGACTCTGATAGAGGACATTGTGGGCTTCGCAATAGTGTAAAATATAGCCATTACGCGGATCTGCATTGTGCTTTCGCAGGTGATGCAAACTGTGGGAATTGACCTGAAAGCACGTTTTGATTTCTTAGGTATAAAGTAGCGACAGGGAACCCCCATCTAAGTTTGTGGATTCTGATAGAGGACATTGTGGGCTTCGCAACGGTGTAAAATATAGCTGTTACACGGATCTGCATTGTGCTACGCAGTTGATGCAAACTGCCATAATCGACCTGAAAGTACATTTTGATTTCTTAGGTATAAAGTAGCGATAGGGAACCCCCATCAAAGTTAGTGGATTCTGATAGAGGACATTCTGGGCTTCGCAACGGTGTAAAATATAGCCATTACGCGGATCTGCATTGTGCTTTCGCAGGCGATGCAAACTGCGGGAACTGACCTGAAAGCACGTTTTGATTTCTTAGGTATAAAGTAGCTACAGGGAACCCCCATCAAAGTTTGTGGATTCTGATAGAGGACCTCGTGGGCTTCGCAACAGTGTAAAATATATTTGTTATGCGGATCAGCATTTTGCTTTCACAGGCAATGCAAACTGCGGGAATTGACCTGAAAGCATGTTCTGATTTCTTAGGTATAAAGTAGCTACAGGGAACCCCCATCAAAGTTTGTGGATTCTGATAGAGGACATTGTGGGCTTTGCAACAGTGTAAAATATAGTTGTTACGCAGATCTGCATTGTGCTTTCACAGGCAATGCAATCTGCGGGAATTGACCTGAAAGCACGTTTTGATTTCTTAGGTATAAAGTAGCTACAGGGAACCCCCATTAAAGTTTGTGGATTCTGATAGAGGACATTCTGGGCTACATAATGGTGTAAAATATAGCTATAATGCCTTGATAGTTGGGTGCCCAATAGTGAGAAATGCCCAATTTTGGTAATTTTCACTATCAAGTATATGCCATATATAACCACCTTCCCGGTCACGTCTGGCACCCTATTTTTGATATTACCTGTGACACCTCCAGGTCTAGGGCGCGCCAGAAGCTGAAACTTGGAGGAGGTATTGGTGCAACCCCCCTCTACTTCGCATGAATTTGGGTGGTCGCGGCGACCCCTCTCAGGGTGGGTCTCCCTAAGTGCAAAAATTTTTTGTGGCTTTTTTGGTGTCCCACAGCAGGTCCGGCACCCGCTGATTTCTGAGCTGTGGGAGGGGTATAAATCTAAAATTTTGGGGATGTGTTACCAACACCACTCCCCTACTATACACTATTCAATAATGTGAGATAAATGTGAAAAATTTCTAAAAAATTCTATTTTTCTCTAAAAAACAGCACCCCCCAATAGATGGATGACAAAAAATTCACTTTTTGGAACTTTTTTATTAGACATTTGAAGAGCTGGTTTACGATACTTTGAAGGGAATGGTTTGATGTTAGAAGTATTGTAAAGAACCATACCTCTAAAATGCATGCATTGCAAAATTTACGTGGGGGGAATTTCAAAGTGTAAATTTTGTACATTTTTGTTCCTGCAATGATGTCATTATGATGTCATAAAGTTCTCAATGGCAATTTCGCAGTTCCCCGATTGTGTTTAAAGGTTTTTGGATTGAGCCCTTATTGGTACAAGAATGGCAACCATTTCCTCATTAGATACATTGCGTATTTGATTTGGGGTTTGTTTATCTTTCTTTAACTTTTTTCGTTAGCTGGCAAACTGATTTATTTGGTTCATTTCGTGGTAAACGCTAAATAAATGCTGATCAGACCGTAATATTTTCGGATAATATTACCGTATTTTGATGAATACAGACTAGTGATGGAATGGCGCCATGGCGCTGGCGCCCTTTAATGGCGCCAAAGGGCGCCAGCGCCATGGCGCCATTGGCGCTTGGCGCCCTTTTCTCTGGCGCCATCTGGCGCCTGGCGCCCTTATTTCGAATGGCGCCATGGCGCCCTTGGCTTCGGCTGAGGTAATAATAAACCCCCCCCTCGAAATACCCCCCCTAAAATTGAGTGTAACGTGAACGTACATGACAATACCGCAGTTTGTGATCTGTACTATGCAGAACACACGTTAAAACTGATGATTAAGTGACGTTAGGGAAGGGTTTTTGTGTATATACAGTAATATATGCCTATAAACACAGGGTTTTTGTGTATATACAGTAATATATGCCTATAAACACATATAAATCTATGTGATTGTTCGATTTTTCTACGTCTGCGTATGGGGAATTTCCGAAAATTTCTGGCGAAATAATAGACCCCCCCTCGAATAAACCCCCCCCTCGAAGTATCCCCCCCTAAAATTTTGCTGGCGAAATAATAAACCCCCTGGGGGTATTTCGAGGTAATACGGTATTCATATTTAAAAAAACAGCAATATATTTACCCAACCGTTTCTGCCTATTTTGTAAACCTCCCTTTCAAATAAATATACCTTCTGTGAAATCCATTACACCCGATACATGATCTGATGAACGAATCTAAAATTTTGTTGAATTTTAAATCATTTTTATATTTTATATTTATCTTAATTGTTTGTTCAAAATTTGTTGTCAGTTTATGACAGAGATAGTTCCATTCTCTGTACAGCAACGATTCCGATCAGTAGACAATAGTGGCTATGGACATTGTAATGAATTAAATATTTTATCTTTCATTTGTAATCGTTGTAATTGCTTCATAAAAGTGATTGCCACATCATTCTGATCATTTTAAGTGCTCAACCATCAAAATCGGTTGAAAATTCATGGAAATATGCACTTCGAAAGGTGAGACCACTGAGAAACTGCCCGATATTTACTTCAGAAATTCCAGCCCGGTGCGGTGCCTTTCGGTGCTAGCACCGGCAACCCGCCGGTGCCCTTCGGTGCCCATTTTTCCCGGTGCCTTTAACATCACTAGTGAAAACTTCTTTTCTATATGCTAGCATGTACCGTATTTCCTCGAAATACCCCCCGGGGGGTGATTGTTTCATAGTGGTCCCGAGAGGGGGGGGGTTAAACGAGGGGGGGGGGGTATTTCGAGGGGGGGGGTTATTGTTTCACAAGAAAATTTTTGAAAACCAAGTACGAAATTGTCGTCTGAAACGTACGCAGACGTCGAAAAATGCAACAAAAACCGCCATTTATAAGGTTCTGTAGACTAATATTAGTATGTAGATGGTATGTACACTGTTCTAACGTGACACCGACATTGTTTTAACGTGTGTTCTGCAGTACACTGAACACAAACTACAGTTATTGTCATGTACGTTCCCTTTACACTCAATTTGGGGGGGGGGTATTTCGAGGGGGGGTGATTGTTTCATAGTGGTCTCGAGAGGGGGGGGGGTCAAACGAGGGGGGGGGGTATTTCAAGGGGGGGGTATTTCGAGGAAATACGGTAGTAATGAGTGATCATAAAAATATATTTGAAATATGACTCTGAATGCATCTTGTCCTCACCTATTGTAAACACTTTCCATCTAACTTATTGCATTTGAATGTCACAAAATTTTCATTTTATATTAACATAAAAAGTAACAAGTGAACAAAAACTGATTTGTTTTTGTAGATATTGCCAGTTCAATGCTACCTGATGTACTCTCGCTGCCATGACAAATCTAGGTATGTCCACAATAGACAAAAAGGATAACATTAGAATAATATAAAATTGTGAAAAATTTGGCAGAATGTAATTTCCACTTAAAATACTTGCAATTGAAAACGTGCATATCATGGGAAGAAAATAAAAACACTAAAATATCCCATACAATTTTTTAATATAGGTACATGTATGTAGATAATATTCATGATAATATACAGTTTCTTGGGTGTAGTAGACGGCTTTTAGGCTTTTGAATACATCAGAAAAGTGGTATTACACACTGCTTGTCTACAGATGTGCCTCTGTTCATTTACCTGCTGAAAAAAGGACTTTTATTCTTGGCGCCATTTTGGCGCCCGGCGCCATTGTTGCTGGCGCCCTTTGGCGCCTGGCGCCATTTTTTCAGATTGGGCCATGGCGCCATTGGCGCCTGGCGCCATTTTCTCTGGCGCCCTTTGGCGCCCGGCGCCATTATTTTGAATGGCGCCATGGCGCCATTGGCGCCTGGCGCCATTTTTCCTGGCGCTTGTCCATCACTAATACAGACACCTGAAAAGTTACGCACCAAAGTAACACCAATGAAAATTTTTATGTGTTGGGGTGGATTCCTATGATATTTTCGGAGTAGGGAGTAAGCCTAGAGTGATATTGACATGGCGTCAAAATATTTCGGCAAATAATTTGGAAAAAAGAAAAAATTTGAAAGAATTTTTTCTGCTCACGTAACGTCAAGCTGCGACGACTACAACGTCTAGCGGCCTGTGGGTTGGTGTGTGTTGTGTTTGTGGTGTTTGTAGTGAGCGGCGAAGCCGCGGTATGGAGGCACGCGCTGCCTAGAAGACATTGGAAGGGCTCTATCCCCGACCCAAGTGTCTTGGCAGAGTGTCAAAAATTAGAAAGGTGCATTCAAACTTCACAGTCCGATATAGTCGGCTTCTATAGAAAAAGAAGTGCGACTGGACATCTGAATGGATTAAAATCTTCACTATGTGATGTTCTTCAGATCGAGATTGAGTGGTATGCTCGATGGGGGTGTTTGGCACTGTGCCAAACTCATATAGCACCGTTTCTAATGATTTTGGCACAGTGCCAAACGGTAAACTACGCAAAAAATATAACTTTCCTGCAACTTATGTATGTAAATACAGAAATATCAAATAATACTTGGAATGACATCACTATTATAAGGGGGAAAGACCCGAAAAAATCACCCAATGCCACGAAGGGGGTAGTGCTTTACCCAAATAACTGCTTCTATACCTATTCAGCTTGTACAACGATGGGCGACAATTCAACCGTGGCGAAGAGGTCGCGGGGGTCGACTACGAGCAAAATTCAACCGATGGCTAAAATGTCGGAAGCCGAGTTTGAGGTGAGGGGTGTTTGCCCATTTTCTGCGGTATACAGTGTCATTGATATTTTTGGTGTATTGATGCGGGATATATATGATCATGCTTTTCACTATTACTTGAATGTATCATGGTACTTTTGTAATAAATCATACAACAGTCAGCCACATTTGAGGTTCTGTGTACAGGAATTCCTGTCGAACAAGTCCGAGACTACTAAAAAATCGCTACGCAAGAAACGTGAGAATTTGATGGTGGCGGCAAAACAGAGATCGTCGACAGCTATGCCCACTGTGGTTCGGACCAGATCTCAGACGCCGGGGCGTGGCAAAATAACAGAATTTGTGCACAGCAAATCAAGCGCTTACCTAAATCGCACGGCAGATGGTGCAGGTGTCAACCGAGGTGAAGCTGAAGGTGATTGGGTTTATGATATAAGTTTTTTTGGGTTGTTAATGGCCAACTTTAAAACGTGCCGAGAACAGATTAGTAGGGGTCCTGTCAAGACAGACATAGGACATTCGGTCATGTTGTTTAAGCCTAATCACGTTTTATACACCAATGTTGTATTAAAACTAATAATTAAAAATACAGATGAGTCGGCGAGTGATAACAGTGCTGACGCCGACTCTAACCACTCGATAAATTTGGTTAATGACGACAACGTGGAGCAGAGTGACGATTCTGAGGCCTCCACGATTGAGCCGGTAGATGAAAGTACGCCTCGCGGCAAAATACACAGTAAGGATAGCAAAATCGTGGCCGATCAGCCAAGAGTGGTTGGGACAACGGTCAAGGACAATGCTAAATATTTCGGTTGGTTGAATCTTGTGAGATTGGGGGGATACTATGTGTATGCGCGAAGTCGGTTGAATAATTTGGTTAAAAATTACTTCCAAAATTCAAATTTCAAAAACCAGTCATTACTCGAATTAATTGATGTATACATGTATGACTGCCCTCAGTTTATGAGCAAACATTCTTGCCTCACAGACATGGTGCACGCGAATATGTCAAACTGGGTATCGCTCGTCAACGATATGCCAGATGACGAAATAGTTGGAAACACTGGTTTGGAGCCGCAGGGTGTTGTGGGAGCGCTCTACGAGTCACTCGACACACATAACACTGGTCCGGACAGGGCCGACTTTATGAAGATTATTGCATTTATGGGCTACATGAACGGTCAAAATAAAAAGTTGCAGTGGGCGGCTAAAAAGGTGAGAAAGGAGCTTAAGGGTGTCCACTCTTATCCGATATATATCTATGGCGGTATCAAAATTCAAAATGTTATCAAATTTTACATATGTGTAAATACGCTTTCTATACGATACGAATGTTTTCTTAATGGTAAGAATGTGTCGGATTGGCTAGTACCAACACATGCTAACGACTTTCAGATCGAAATACGGCTAGCCCAAATAAGCGGAGCACTTAGCAAATCGGTACGGGACCTGAATGAAGATTTTGACAAGCACGACGATGAATTGGTGGGCATTAACAAAACCGTTGATACGCTGAAGCAAGACATCGACACAAAATTAGACGTGTCCGGATTCTTGACCGATGACATGCTGGCATCGGTTAGTGTGGCAACGTATATGTTTTTATCGGGAAATAAGTTTATATTGGGAAAATTACCGTTAACAGTGCGACAATATGGTACTTGGATATTTAGAAACACTGAAGATTTTGTAGAACAAAGTAATTCGAAAGTAATTAGTGCTTTTTTACATGTAAAATGTGGCTATCTTCAAATTGTGTGTGTAACAAAAAACTATCCATCTCAGGTTGGAGATTGCCGTGGTAGGCTGCAATCCTCCCTGTCCTGGCTGAAAAAGAAGATTTTTGAACATCAGCGGGTTCTTGACTTGCTGGCTACTGAGGAAGCGAAACTGAAACGTAAAGCGGGTAGGATTCAATCAGAAGTGCCTACTAAAAAAGCCCGCCACGCGGAGGGCGGCGAAATGGCCCTACATGAGCGTCCCCTGCAATCGCACTTGCCGGTCTTTCGCAAGGGGGCGGAGTCGGACATTTTGATAACGCTAACCGACCCGTCCGACATGTTCGGGTATCTGTACCCCTGGAACGTGATGTACAATGGTGAAAAGTTTCCGTGTATCGGGATTGCATTATTATATGTGAGTTGGGGTGAAAAAGGTAAAACACTTCAACCTGTTCGACTAAATGAACTCTGTAAATTAAATAATACAATTGATATACAACCAACAGGGGGGTGTGATATGGTTAAGCACTCTCTATACAATGTTTTTGAAATGTCAGAAAATACTGTAAAAAAATATTTTCGGAATTTGGGGTATTACGATATACTTAGGGGGTGCATTGATTGGATAGCAGTGAAATTGCACACTAAATCTTCTCTTATTTTATACACACAGGCCGAAAGCGTCTGCACTGGTGATATTGAGGGACAGCGGAGAGCGTGCGGGCTATGCGCTTTTTATGCGCCCAACTATGGCACTGGCTTTGTTGCCCGACATTATGAATTTGTGGGAAAATTGAACAATGAATGGACCAAATTGAGTCGATACCAACAGACACAAAAACAGACAGATCCAGATATGGACAAAAAGTGGTTTAAAACTGGATTACTGAAGGGGGACCAGATTTATGGGTCCGTATCCGAGGCGCAGGATACCCCTGCGTATACCGAATTGAAACGAATTTGTATGAATGTGGCAAAATGCAACGGCAAATTGCGGTCAGCTAGGGGGGAGAAGTTGGTGTTAGCACATATCAACTCTAAGTTTCGGAAATTCTTAATAATGTTAAAAGTTGAAAACTGGACAAAGGAAAACAGGATGAGAATACTTATAGGAAAAATTAAAAAGATTAAAACTACTCATATTAAAACTCTTTCAAATCCAGCGTTAAATACAAACTGCGACATATTTTTTTACAGCCAGCTGCTATGGCAGACCGGGCAGAATCGCGAGGGTGAAAATTGGGTTCCAAACGAGCGTTACATCAGATGTGGGGGGGTTAACCCCCCCACGGGCTTTAAAGGGGCGTTACAGTGTGGCAGTGTGAAAGGGACGGTAGATGTTAGTTCCCTTTATTATAACGGGTATATGGTAAAAGGAATTACTCACAACGACGAAGTGAAGAGAGTACACGGTTTTTATATTTCAAACTCAAAACGCCGGGGGCGGTGTTTACGTGACACATTTCGATGGATAAGTGAAATGCTTGAAATGCCTAATAATATGAACTCATATGGACGAAAATTGTACAAAAAAGGGGGGGGTTGTGCAGACTCTGTATGATAATAAATCATCCCTATTTGCAGTGCACACTCCCGACGGAGATGGGGCCGTACTACATGAAACCATACATGAATTTGTATGGTCTGATCTGGATGGAAATCAGGGCGCTGATTTCGCAGCAGGACGCTTATACAATGCGCCACAAATCGAAGGGCTTACAGCCACTGGAGGAATGGGGTACTTTCAGCAAAGAAGTTGCCAAAGGCATGTGGGACCCTGCCGATGGACAAGGGCTATATGCGAGAACAAATAAGGCGATTGCGGTGCCGCAATGGTACGAACAGGAGGTGACTCTTGGGGAAACAGTCTTTGTTTTTAATAAAACTTCTTTTCTAAAAAAAAATCGAAATATAATTCGAAAAAAATTATTTCTTAAAACTTTTTAAAAAAAACTATCTTTTTACTACATTGCTCAAAAACTAAGACAGGAAAATGCTGTTCAACTAAGAGGGGTCTATAATGAAAATTATGGATCTAAAAATGGTGTTATAAAAATCTGTGCTTTAAAATCAAATTCTATAATTGCTCATCCACAAACGTATAATACCATACAGATTCAAAATCGAGCGGGCGCCCAGTTCACGGGACAACGCGGCAATTTTAGGGGGCGCGGTAGAGGGCAGAACTATCAAGGGGGCCCGAACGCGGGTCAGAATTTTCAAAGTCAGCCCAATTACGGCGGCAATTTTGGTGGCGCGAACAATAGACGCTTCAATCGCATGCGCGGCAATTTCGGCAATAGAGGTGGCGTCAGAGGGGGTATGAACAACCAAAACATGTCTTCGGCGCTGTGGAATACCCCCAGCAATGAAATTCTTGAAGAGGGCAACGAAATAACGCCGGTTGTGACAGAAATAGAGGAAAATGAGGAAATATTTGAGGAGAGCGCGGGTCCCGATGGGGCTTTCGGTAAAAGGGGGCTATTTATGAATTATACTGTTCCACCAGATATTTACTCGCCTTGGGCTATTGTAGTGGAACCTGAGAAAATATATGAGGTAGCTATACACCTAAATACATGGGTCAACAAATGGTTTTTAAAAATATCGTTCGATAAAATAGATAAAACTAGTAAAAATTGCAGAAATGCAACGGTTTCAAATGACAACGGTCTACTTGTTAATAAATGCTACGATTCATCTATGAGGATACATTTCTACAAATCTTTACTCATCACAGAAACCCCCGTCGCGCAACCGACAAACGATACAGCATCGCGCCGTGCCAAATTGATGAAAGAGCTCGCGGATCTTGACGCGGGGAACAGAGGTGGAATACATATTGAGGAAATTGAGAGTTGGTTTGGAATGATAGATTTTAAGCATTATAAAATGAAAAGTACGCCTATATGGCTTAATGCGGCTAGCCTAGACGACCAAGTATTAGATGCAAGATATCTAAACACCTTCCTAGATTCTATTGGTCAACGGGTTCACTGTTTGAAATGTCTCTTTAAACGAGATAGATTGCTCTTAGAAATAAAATTAGGTATTCTTAAAAAGTTTTTTAAAAAAGTATGTACTACGCTGGTTGTCTGTTTGAAAAGGCTTCTTAAACGAGATAAAAAGTTTTTAGAAAATCAATCGGGTTCTCTTAAAAAGTTTTAAAAAAAAAAAGCATTATCGATAAATTATCAATGTACAATATCAGGTACTACGGCGGCGCCGGCGCGCACGTTCGCCAGCGTGGCTAGTTCGGCGGTGCACAAGGCAAGCTTTGACAGGGGGGGCTCTGCTGTTGGACACCACACAAACACCAAACCAAAACCTCAGGTTCGTGTGGGGCGCGTGGAGCCAAGATACGTGCTGCACAAGCAATTATTATTGCACCAACTGGCGCCAAAAACACATCAAAAATGTGGCAAAATCCTGCGCAAATATGTAAAATCGACGCGCGCGGAGCCGGAATGTGTGATGTTGTTTGATGACAAAATTCAAAAAACGCAACCACTGGCAGTTGCTAAAATTTTACGATCCCTTTCGCTCGGTATTGATTTTGGCCCGATAGTAGAGAAAAGACAGGTGGATCGATCTGAATCGCACAGTGTGATTGTGAATTTGGAGTCGGAACCATTACCCGAGATTGGGGACTTTTTCTTCTCTGTCCTCATTCTGGGCGACAGTACCGCCTCTGACTTGACAAAATATATTCCTGTTTTGCTCGATACGCATGACACGCCAGCTATTGTTCACTCGTCTAAGGGGTTGCTTAGTGGCTGTCGCTTAAATACGATTGGCGCCAATTTACTGGCATTGGGTAACAAAACAATGTATGACGTGATTTGTGTACGCGCGATTTTGGACGTAATGAGTATAGAGCTAGCATGTGCGTTTGATGCCTCGAAAATCTCTCTGTTAGAATGTGGTGTAAAAATTTTTATCAAATACGTGAAAATGTACAATAGCGGGGTTGTACATCCGTGTGGTTTTCTACTGTTTAGTTTAATTGGACCTTGTTTACCTACAGAAAAGACTTTGTGCGATAGAGAATTTGCGTGCGAACTCATGAGTTTTTACTGTGAATTAGAAAATAAGTTGGCTATGACGACTGCAAATTATTCGAACGTTGAAATTTTGCCTCTGATGAATTATCTCGTCAATAATTGGAGACAATTGGGATTCAAAACACCAGTTGATGGCATGTTAGCCATGATTTGCAAGGACGGCATGCATACAAGCCTGGTGGGGAACAAAATTATCGCGGAACTTTTAAGAAGAACGCTATTTAAAATGTGGGTTTTTAAGAATATGTGGGTGCATTGTAGAAAGTCTACTATTACAAAATTGCTATTTAAACCCTCTGCAAACCCAGGTACCGCCGAAGGTCGGAGGTGCTTCAGGAGTAGCAGGGAACAGTCGCGAAAAATTGGCGCAAAAGAAAAAAAAGAGGGCCGCACCGTTTTCTGGGCTGGGATTTTGATTTTATGTGCAATATGTGGGCAGATGTGGAATGTTTTTTGGGTTTTTATACGTAATACAGGGCGGTTGGATGTCGTGTATCCGCTAGACGAATTGTTGAAAATTAAATACAGAATGTGGATTGCAACCGATATCATAAATCTCAGTGGATTATACCCATTGATTGAGAAAAAGATAACAAATTTTAGATTGCAGAAATTCGAAATGCAATTCATATTCTGCTATTCTAAATTTGGATGTATTGTCAGATTTTTGATCTCTGTATACCATGCGTTTGAATTACGCAAACACGTTGCATGTATCTCGAACTTAATTATGGCATTCGGGCATTGCTTTTACGTTATTTCCGCTTTTTTTCGGAAAATAAAGGTAATATCATGCAAATTTATGGCTGGCATATCAAAAATGGTTCAACTAAAAATTAATGTCACCACAAAATATGCATGGTTTTCATCTTTTACACGTCTTATCGAGTGGCGATGGAGAGTATTGAATTGCTTAAGGGAGTACTGTGTTTTGGGCGCAATTAAAGGGGTCTGGCTAACGTTAGAAAGCCGAACTATAAATGTTAAATGTTGGTTTTTGTTAAATCGAATATCCACAAATTGTATTTACATGATTGAGTGCATGATACTTCACTTAATAGTAGGTGCGATAAGTCTCATCACGCAAATGGGTAGATTTCCAATATTAGATTTTTGTTCAATTGTTATATTACAAATAAAATCGGTGATGGCGAGTGATCTTGATAACCCTTTTTTGGAAACAAATACACTGTCACTTTGTGGTGCAGTAGCCATTACATTGGTATATCAAAATACGCGCAATCTTTGTAACCAGATAGAGTCCTTAAAAGACCTTGTGAAAAAAACACAGGCTGACATATTGGGGTTCGTCGAAACAAATTTCAAATCGGCTATGGAATCTATTGAGATATCAGGTTATGAGGGATTCCACCAGTTTCATGAATTAGGGGGGACTGGAGGACTGAGTTTTTATGTAAAAAAAGGGGTGCGTGTTTTTGTGAATAAAATTGACGAAGCTTACAAAAAACACGTCATGAGTGTCAAAGTCTTTACAAATACAGGGCCAATGAATATCTTTCTAGTTTATCTAGAAAATAATTCTAAATCTAAGAATTCTAGAATGGTAACACAATTAAATCACAATATACTTGTATATTTGGAAAATGAAAGCGAAAAACTAACGCGGTATGGTGAAAAGATACTTATTATGGGGGATTTCAATGGGCATATAGGGGATGATGAGTTAGGTATACCTGGAAATGACCCAAAAATCAACCATAACGGTAAACTGGTAAGAGACTTCATTGCATCAGCGGGGTTACACTTAAATAATGTGGACTTCAGCGGGCTGTGGACATATAACAGAATAAATGCCTCCTCGGCAATAGATTTGATCTTGAGTAATAGTGAAGTTGAGATAACAAGGGGAAAAGTTGATGAAACCGGAGACATATCAGGTATTTCATCAGACCACAATGCCATTATATTTGAGCTAGCACAAGTACTACGAGGCCAAAAAAATCTAATTATTGAGAAACCAAAAACGGTTGAACAAAAATGTCAACTGAAAAAAAATTTACTAGAATACACAGTTCAAGGGGGGTATGAGGATATATTGAATGGGATACATATGGCAGTCCCGAAAGTATCAAAGGCGATACCAGTTGCAAAACCTGACAAGAGAATAGTTAAGCAAAATAGGAAAATAGCCAAACTTCGACGCAAAATAAAATTAAACTCAAATGATGGGCTATTACTTACAGCACTCAGGAGAGAGAGGTATGCTCTAAGGCTCTTAAGATCAGAAATATGTCGCGAACATAGAGACAGGGAAATGAAAAAGCTACATGCAAATAGAAAACCTATCGAGAAAGTATTTAAACATGTGAATAAAGTGAAAGGAGACAAGGCCAACGTGATTCATACAATATATAAGGAAGGGGGAGCACCGGTGAAAACAAAAAGTGATATGGAAAAAGAACTCTGTAAGGCATGGGCTATTGTTACAGAGTCTAATCCGGGTGCTGAATACAGTGAGGTACAAAATGATCACGAGGTTGAGGAAATTAGCTTCACAGTCGAGGGCGAAAGAATGATGAAAGATGATATCTCCAAAGAAGAATTGGATAACGCAATTCGAAACTTAGAGACAAACAAATCTCCTGGTACAACTGAAATACATCATGAAACATTGAAGAGTCTGACACACAACTTTAGAGATGGACTACTCAAATTGTACAATGAATGGTTTGATGGTTCGAAACTACCAGATGAAGCAACCATATGCAAAATGGTACTGTTACATAAAAAGGGGGACAAGGGTGACATCAGAAACTATAGAACCCTAGGCATATCATGTAATATAAAAAAGTGTACATGTCAATATTAAACAAACGACTGATAGGTGCACTCGAGGAAGTGAATGGTCTAACAGAAATGCAAGGGGGTTTCAGACCGGACAGAAGAACTACAGATAATGTCCATGTTTTAAAAACATGCAACAACTATGCGAAGGCAAATGGTAATAAAATGGTTACATGCTTCATAGATGCTGTAAAAGCATTTGACAGGGTGGATAGGCCGAAATTATGGCTGAAAATGGAACAAATGGGTATACCCAAGAAAATGGTCACGGCAATATCAAATGTATACAGTGGTATAGCCGCAACAATGACCTACGGGGGGTATGAAACAAAGAAACTGGACTACAATATAGGAGTAGCACAAGGCTGCTCACTAAGCCCAACCCTATATGCCATATACTTGCATGATCTAGCAAGAAAACTCGAAGAAACAAAGATGGGAGCAAAATGTGGATGGAAACAACCAAAAATCCCAGCATTATTTTTTGCTGACGATATTGTTCTAATGGCAAACAGAGACGAAGAACTTCAAGCCTTGATGGATGTATTCACAGAATGGGGATGGAAGTGGAACGTCACAATTAATGCAAATAAAAGTAAAGTGATGAGATGGGGTCTTACCAAAACCCCAAAACAATGGCTGTTAGGTTACGATCGAAATAAAGAAAAACAGAATGTACTTGAGACAGATGAAATAAAGTATCTTGGGATAACCATATCTTCATCTATCGATCCATTTAGAAAACATAAAGAACAGATACTGACAAGAATGAGGAGACTTAGTTCACTGGCGGTATCAGCGGCTAGAAAAACTACGAAACCAATATATTTTGGCTTGTCTACATGGAAAGTATATGTAGAAAGTGCTAGCCTATACGGCGTAGAGGTGACAGGACTAGACAGCAAGCAGAAAACAATGTTGGATAAGATATACATGCAAACTATGAAGAAAATATGTGGACTGCCAATAAATTGTAGCAGTGCCAGTCTGAATGAAGATTTGGACACACTTAGGCCATCAGAAAAGATTGACCAATTGATACTAACATATACCAATTATGCGTTGAACCTACCCGAATATAGATGGTTGAATAGAGCTATGATCGAAGATCAAAAATTATCAAAAAATAACAGACTAGGTATAGACAATACTTCTACATCATTATATAATGATATTTGCAAAAAGTTAGGTTGGAAAAAACTAGATACGGTAAAATTGACAAAATTGAACATAAAAAGTCAACTAGTTGACTCAATGAGGAAGAAAAATGAAAAACTGGCGAACACTCATAAAATTGCGAAGTATAGAGAAATAGGGAAAAATAAAGCAATGATACTGAGTGTGAGATACGACGAAATGAGGTGGTTCAGAGCCAGACATAATGGCCTGTATCTACACAAGGGTAAACAGAAGAAATATTGTGATTTTTGTAGTAGTGAACATGTGAAAATACCACTTAGCCTAGACCACATTTTGAAAATCTGTAAGGGGAACGAACAAGAAAGGGATAACATGTATGCCTCTCAATGCTCCATACTGTGTAACTTCAGAAATGACTTATTAGATGGACAGACATGTCATAAGCATAGGTATACTTGTGGGATAATGATAAAAAGGGGGATGGACTTTGCAAAATAATTGAAATTGATTAGTAGAGATAAATAGACTGAGATATGTCACACGGTGGCTGGTCTCCCTCAGTCAGTGTGAGCATGGTCTATAAAATAATACTTGTTCCAAACTTAAAATTATCGATAACCTCTCAGAACCGGTGTACACCTCATCGCTGGCTTACAAAAGAGAGGCATTTGTATGGGACACACTCTGTCCAAACATGGCGTTGCGATTTGGGAGCCGAAATCACACATACGGTGCCCATGCTGGACGCAGGGTCTTACCTTGAAGCTGACGAGACTGCCGAATGTGCAAACGTTTGAGTTGAGAGTGCCAAATGTGCGCAGGGGTGACCAGTCGGACGAACAGTGGTCAAATGGTTAGCAACAGAGTTGATTGTAAATGTAGACCACCCATAAAACGTAAATCTCCTAAATATTATATTCACACATCCAGGCTGCCAGTTGGTGAATGGGCGGGGCCGTGTGAAATTTCCGATCGGCGCAGTAGTTGAAGGCCGCGGGGACTTAGAAGTTGTGATTGATAATAGGAGCGGCATTAGTGGGCAATTTGTCCACATGAGGAAATGGTCGTGTCTCCCAAACACAGTAGGAAATGTGATTTTAAATGGATTCTTCACAGGCCCAACGTACCACGCTAGGTATGGTAGGAGCATTCGCTCGTCAGGTTTGGGTCAGCGGTTGTATGAGGAAGTGACAATGTTTGGTAGGGAGATTCCGTGGTAGAATTAGTCGCTCGCTATTCTATATTTTTGATGCTTCTCAACTTTTTCTATCTTTCTTGATCTTATGCTGTTCACTTTGAGACAAAAAAAAACGGGAGTCCCATGCGCGTCTGATTTATTATGCGTCACTCAAAGGGAAAAATTTTTGGTAACATATAACCTCGGTTTATAGGGTGACGGAAAGGAAAGACAACCACATGGTATAGTCTTAGCCAAATAGGCAATCCATGTTCACACAAATACAAATACAAATGTAGATAATATTCATGATAATATACAGTTTCTTGGGTGTAGTAGACGGCTTTTAGGCTTTTGAATACATCAGAAAAGTGGTATTACACACTGCTTGTCTACAGATGTGCCTCTGTTCATTTACCTGCTGAAAAAAGGACTTTTATTCTTGGCGCCATTTTGGCGCCCGGCGCCATTGTTGCTGGCGCCCTTTGGCGCCTGGCGCCATTTTTTCAGATTGGGCCATGGCGCCATTGGCGCCTGGCGCCATTTTCTCTGGCGCCCTTTGGCGCCCGGCGCCATTATTTTGAATGGCGCCATGGCGCCATTGGCGCCTGGCGCCATTTTTCCTGGCGCTTGTCCATCACTAATACAGACACCTGAAAAGTTACGCACCAAAGTAACACCAATGAAAATTTTTATGTGTTGGGGTGGATTCCTATGATATTTTCGGAGTAGGGAGTAAGCCTAGAGTGATATTGACATGGCGTCAAAATATTTGAACATTTTTGTGGCGCCACACACTAGTTTACTTTGAAAGTTTCAACAACTAATAACTCGGCTTTGAATGCATCTGAGTTTACATGGTTGAGCGGTCCATCAACTAAACTGTTGATGTGTGAACTGTGAAGCTCAAATCAGTTCAAAATTGATTTACCAGTTTCGGAAATTTCGGCCGAAAACTAGTGTGTAGGTAGAGCTACATTACAGGTATCATTCTATTGGTCGTGCTTCTTGGAGCAATTCTCATAACACCTACCAATGTTAGGAAGTTCGCTATACTTGGAAGTATACTTGGAAAATATCGCAATTGCGAGGCGATGTTGCTGATAATTTTTTCCATCTACAAAATGTGCATCCAGAAGAAACCAGCGCTGTTTGGATGCTTGGAGTCGCAAACAGGGGGCAGTCCCACACCCTGTAAAATGTCCTGTAAAGTGTCAAATGGCATGCAGAGTGCAAACCAGAGTTGTTAAAATACCAGTATTTTTGGAAAGCGTAAGCGTAAGCGTAAATACACTGGTATTTTTGCTACCTCTGTGTTGTTCGAATTTCAAAAAATTTCTGGCAAAAAAATAAAACTCCCCTCGAATAAGCCCCCCTCGAAATATAACCCCCTCAAAATTTGCTGGCAAAAAAACCCCTGGGGTGTATTTCGAGGAAATACGGTAAGTATCCCAGATAGAGGTTGCTTAGGTATTCATCCCGAGCCTCAGCTACCTATCAACCACCAACCAACGAAAAAATGTAAAGTCGATGTCAATTTTATGAATGTTAGGTATTGAGCGCTTTTTTGTCATAGACGATCGACAACAATAATTTTAAAAAAATGGCTGTACGTGTTAGTTCACAGCTGAAATTTGGGAAAGTGATAAATCTATTTTGAACACATTTGACCTGACCAACTATTTTTGATGTTTGTCAACACTAACAGTAATTAACGGATTCGTCATTCCGGTAAACTCAAATGCATTCAAAGCTGATTTATCAGGTCACGTAATTTCGGCCATCGCTACTCACGTTTTAAGCTCCATACAAGCCCCATACACCTGACATTTTCATGGAATTTGTTCTCAGGCCGTTTCCCCCTATCGAAATTTTTTAACGCTTTTAGTACCCTTGTATTTCGGCCCGGAAAGCGTAATAAAGTGTACGGGTATTTTACGCTTAAGCGTAAGCGTATGTATAAATACCCATTAACCCGGGTATTTTGGGTAAGCGTAAATACGCTTCCGCAACTCTGGTGCAAATGTACGTTTCCCATTTTACCGGGCATTTTTGAGACTTTGCATGACATTTGACATTTTACAGGACATTGTACAGGTTCTGGGAGTGGCACCAGACCTACATTTCCGCAATGTAACTGTAATTGTCATTCAAGTTATTTGTGTGTCTTCTCTGGCCGCCAGTTTCATGTTCGATGTGACAGTTTCAATTTTAAATCATTTGAGGATCGCAGAAAAATCGGGTGGAATGCCCTATTATATTTTACTACAGACTGCTCAGCTGATAGGGTCGAGACTTTGCACGCACATATCAATGGTTTACTTTGTTTTCGTCTGGTCTTTAGTACATCACTGTCTTTAAGCGGAGTTGTCACTGCATTTCATGGTGGGCAAGAGCCCTGAGTCGCTGTGTTAAGCCGAAGTCACAGCACAACGATAAATAGAAGCTGAAGCGACAAATACATGTCACCGAAAGTTCGATTACACAAGAACGCTTCAAGATTTCCATACCTGAATTGACATGTTGAAAGCACTAACCATTTCCACGTCGTGTCCAAAAATTATCCAAAAAACCCCAGTGTTTCTTGAGATATGAGATATAAATCTAAATGAAAAATTTCACTATTTGTCGGCAACATTTTTCATTGAGATTTCTGACAAATAGCGCAAATTTTGTTTCACATTTATACCTCAAGAACTACTGGAGCTTTTTGAAATTTTTTGGACACGCTGTAGACATCGGTGAGTGCTTTCAACATGTCAATTTAAGGATTGATATCTCTAAGCATTCTTGTGTAATAAAATTTGCGGTGACATGTATTCGTCGCTTCAGCTTCTATTCATCATTGTGCTGGAACTCTGGCGTTATGTCCATTGCGGCCATGCATACTAGTAAACCATAGAAATTTGGGAAACTCATTAATCTGTTTTGAGCACATTACAGTTTGCCAGAATCACATTCTGATCACCGTGAACAGAAGTTGAAAAACTCAACTCAAAAGCAAACTGAAATGTGGCCAAAACAAATTTATGATTTCCCCAAATTTCAGTGGTGTTAGGTGTAAATACTAGTGTGCGAAGCACAATTTTTCATGAACGGAAAAGGTAGAAATAGCTGTACTTCATGTAAATATTCATTGGTTGTAAGTTTGTTGCGGGAAATAAGTTTGAAATTAACATGTAGGTGTAAATACGTAAATAGACATGTCAGATCAGTGAAGTAAGGTTTGAAAGAGTTCAGGTAAAATGACTTTGTATCCATATTTCACATCTATATACTGAAATAGGTATGTATTTTACACTCAAAGTGCCAACTTGTAAAGGTCAAAAAGTCCAAAATTTTGAAAAATTGTCTCAAGTATGGAAACTGTATCTAGAATTCACATTTTGACACTTTCAGAACTTTAATGAACAGTTATCAAAAAAATCCCATGCAAGAGGTGGATAAGTCAATGTTGTCACCAGCAGGGTTGGCAAAATCTCAGAAAAAAATAAAAATAAAATAAAAATAAAATGGAATATTCAAGAATAAAATAAAATAAAATAAAATGGAAAATTTAAGAATAAAAATAAAAATTGTATAAAAATTTGAATTTTTGTAAAAATTTTGTAAAATTGTATAAAAATTCGTATTTTTGTAAAATTGTATAAAAATTCATATTTTTTGTAAAATTTTGTCTCATTGCTTGAGTCTCTACCTGTTTTTTCATGGATCTGGGGAAAGTCCCAAGCATTGTAAAGTGTCAAATGTCATGTAAAATGTCATGCAAAGTGTCAATTGTCATGACAAATGTAAAGTAAAGTGTAAATTGTCATGACATGTAAAAATTAAAGTATCAATTGTCAAGCAAATTGTGTTCAAATCTCATGTTTTATTTCAAAATCTTATGTTTTGTATCCAAATTATGTTGTTGTTGACTCCAAATCTAATGTGAACATTCGGATACAAAAACATAAGATTTGAATATAAAACATACTATTGACACAAAAACACAAGATTTCGATACACAATTTACACTTTGCATGACATTTGTCATGACAATTGCCACTGTGCTTGAAATTTTACATGACGCTTGACATTTTGCATGACAATTGATACTTTACTTTACATTTGTCATGACAATTGACACTTTGCATGACATTTTACAAATGTGCCAAGCACACTCCAGTAGTCCTTCTACTGAAAATGCAAACCATTCTTATCAATAATTGTAACTTTACACTTGCAGCTAGCTAACAATACATACTGAATGCAACTTTTGAAAAGAAAGGGAAAAATTTGTCACAGGTTTTTCATGTATAGGTCTAATTATAAAATTTTTCTGGCCTTGCATGCATGTTTCTGATTTTTTGTAAAAATTTTGTACAATTTTTGTACAATTTTTGTAAAATGTGTCATTTTATTTTATTAATGACTTTTGGGAATAAAATAAAATAAAATAAAATGAAACAAGAATAAAATAAAAATAAAATAAAATTTTTATAAAATTTTTATACAATTTTACTAAAATGAATTTTTATAAAACCAACCCTGGTCACCAGCATGTCTATATCCTTGTGGGATAGTAAGGATGTGTTAAGTCCACTCGGGTCAATACATATGCTTCTGATGCTTCTGATTTTTGCTGAGTCAGTTTCAAACAGTTCACATAGAACAGTGACATTGCCGGTTTGACTGCACTGAGGCAGTTTAATGATAAATTTGACCTGGTGGAAAAGAAGGCTGATGAAAATGTCCGCAGTGCTTTCCACCCATATATTTTGAAGCATTTGGAGTATTGCAAACTCGTGGAAAGAATGGATGACTACTGCCAGTTCCTTTTCGCCGTCGTTTTTGTCATTCATATGCCCTATGTTGTCGCTGGATTCTTTTATCTGTTGGCTTTACCAGTTGTAAAAATTATGGTGGTGAGTTTGAGTGAATTTCAGCAAATAAAAAAATGTACCAATTCTACTAAAGAAACGTAACGACAGGCATTTGGGCAGGTTTTTCAGAGGGTGAAAATGAAATGTATGGGGAAATGAAAAAAGAAGGAATGATTTTTATCGCATGTCACAGGCTCAAAACAAACTTTTTTATATTACACTTTGGTTCAAATGTTCAAAAAGTTCCCAATCGAGTGAGCTAGTTGACACCTGAAGTTGGAAAAACTTGAATCAAGTGCATCATATTCTGGTATGATGTGTCGCAGAACCTTTCAGCAGTCGCTTCACCTGTTGCGCATGTCTATATCTACCACATTCCACATCTGATTAAGATACCTATCTGTACATGATGAGTTAACAGTTAACAGTTCACAGATTGCTAGTGTAAAACAGTTAGCATAAAAAGCACGTTCCCTTTGTGTATTGGCATAACACACAGGCATCAATGCTAAAAACACTACTTGTTCCTCTGGTTGTGATATTACTCTTACTGCTGAGTACGGCAGCAATCAATGAGCAGGTTTGATCGTTTGATTTGAGATGATGCAGATAAAAAACACCTGCCCACACAACTCCAGCCACCCATTTTTGATTTCACTTTGCACACCCCATCTCCGGCTGTGGGGTGGATGTGAAGGTATTATATAGTAGGTCTTTACGCAACTTCAACCGAAAACTTTCCTCCATGAAACATCCTAAACCAGCATGTCAAGTGTGCAACAAAGTTTAAAAAGATGTATTTTAAAATTTAAGGGTTGGGGTTGGGAATAAATATAGAGCCTCGAGTCGGAATATTAGTGATGGAATAGTGCCATGGCATGCCATGGGAGTTAAGCCTAAATACCACCAAAGTATAAGCTTTGAGTCGGAGTTACACCACAACAATAAATAGAAGCTGAAGTGACAAATACATGTCACCGAAGATTCAATTACACAAGAACGCTTCAAGATATCCATCCCTAAATTGACATGTTGTAAGCATTAACCAATATCAACACCGTGTCCAAAAATGAAATAAAAAGCTCCAGTAGTTCTCGAGATATAAATGTAAAAATTTTTTTCGTAATTTGTCGGCAATCTCAACGAGAAATGTTGCCGACAAATAGCGAAAGTTTCAATTTAGATTTATATCTCAAGAACCTAGGGTTTTTGGATAATTTTTGGACACGACGTGAATGTCGGTTAGTGCTCTCAACTTATGGAATGTCAATCATGAATCGTCAATTATGAACTGTCAATTTATGGATCGAAATCTCTAAGCGTTCTTGTGTAATCGAGTCCGTAAAATGGAAAACAAGGTTGGAAAACCGGAAACGGAAAAATGAAATTTGCATGCAAATGGAAAAAATTACCGAAATTTTGCCGGAAAACAAAAAAACTCTGCTGAAATTTGCTGGAAATGCTAAAAATTGCTGAAATTTTGATGGAAAATGGAACAATTCACATAATTGAAAAACTGCATGCATGCTTACCAGTTTGGCTGAAACGGAAAACAGACAGTAAAAGGGAATATGTGGCGGAAAAACAGAAAAATGAGCCGGAAAACGGAAAAAAAGTGGAAAAACTGAAAATTTAGCTGGAAAACGGAAAAAGGCGGTTAAAAACTGAAAATTTAGCAGGAAAACGGAAAATGAGCTGGAAAAACGGAAACAGAAAAAAATTGAACGGAAAATGGAACCGAACACGGGAAAAAATATTTAGAGACCGGAAAACTGAATGGAAAACGGAAAAAAATTGCCTGCGGAAATTGAAAACGGAAATTTGACACCCTAGGCGGCATGTATTTGTCGCTTCAGCTTCTATTTATCGTTGTGTTGTAACTCCGGCTTTACACTGCCCCCACAGCCGGAGATAAATAGGGGGCTCGAAGTGAAATCAAAAACAGGGGGCCGGACTTGGATTGCATTAAAGTTTTACTCATAAATGTTGTATTTCAGATTAGAAAGTTCCCCCAGATGCTCCGAGAGAAGTATCCTTTGGAGACAGGGGATAGGGAGGTATGTGTGAGATGTCCAGTTATTTCACCATTTTTATTTTCGCTGTTCGCTGTATTCTACGACGTTGGTGTTTTGCCCAAAATTCACATTCCGCACTTTTCGAAAATTTTGTAAATGTCCACACCGCAATGATCATTACTTTCCACTTGACTTCACTTTGATTTTTTTGTTTGACAACTTTCTGGAACTTTCTGGATGACATAGGTAACCATTGAACAGTGGACTTGGCCTGACATTCTGAATAGGGTTTCGTCACGCATCAAATTTCCGTTTCCATCTCAGTTTGACTCATTGGTGAATGGATATTTTGCCCGTTTCTCAACGGCCGAGGTGGCGATCACATGCTGGCAAATTTTCCCCATCACTCGTTCACTGCTGCTCACAGTCAGTTTTGCACATCAATTGAGTACCGTTAGGGTGTCAAATTTCCGTTTTTAGTTTTCCGTTTCCGCTTTTCCGCAGGAAAATTTTTTACCTTTCCGTTTTCCGTTTTCCGGCAGCTGAAAATTTTTTACCTTTCCGTTTACCGTTTTCCGACAGCTGAAAATTTTTTACCTTTCCGTTTTCTGGCAGCTGAAATTTTTTTACCTTTCCGTTTTCCGTTTTCCGGCAGCCAAAAATTTTTTACCTTTCCATTTCCGTTTTTCTGGCTGAAAAATTTTTACCTTTCCGTTTCCATTTTTCCAGGCCATTTTTCTGTTTTCTGGCTCGATTTTCAGTTTTCTGGCATTTTTCCATTATTTTTCCAATCTGTATTTATCTTTTTTCACTATGGTGTTTTTAACTACCAGGTTCTTGTGTCATTCATAATTTTTATCTGTATCCAAATCTGTATTAAAAAAAACATATTTTGCAGTCTGCTGAGTATACTTTTTACTGTTCAGATACATCAAAGTTCACTTTTGCTAAATTCTTATTGTTGTTGTAGTGTACTTCTACTACCTTTTGATGATTTTTTGTTGGTTCAGTTAAGCTTGAACTACAAGTGAAGTTACTGGCATGATTTATAGTTGCAGAATGTACAGCTACCACAATCAAAGCCAAACAGGCAAACTTGCATGCAGGTTTTCCTCCTGCAAATTTGTCCATTTCCATGCAAATTTCACTTTATTTTTTCTGTTTCCATGAAAATTTCGCTTTCCATTTTCCATTTCCCAGCATTTCATTTTTCCGATTTCCGTTTTCCAGCCGATAATTTTTTTTTACCTTTCCGTTTTCCGTTCTCCGCTGAGTGAAATTTTTTTACCTTTCCGTTTTCCGTTTTCTGGCCGATAATTTTTTTTTACCTTTCCGTTTTCCGTAAAGTTAAAAATTTTTACCTTTCCGTTTTCCGTTTTCCGTTGACACCCTAAGTACCGTACTTCTTCTAATAGAACGGCATACCTCCAATAGAACGGCACCTCCAATAGAACGGCAGGTTTTGGCACGTTTTGAGCATCACGAAAACTATAAAACGGCAGCCTGTAATAGAATGCCATCTCCAATAGAACGGCACGTAAAAAAGTTGTCAAAAAATTGAACGGCGCTCTTCTATTATCAGAAGAAATACGGTAATCACCAATGTGAGTTCATCATGCTCTAGGTTCGATGCATGCGCAGCAATTCTCTATGGTGGTGACTTACGTGACCCTGATGATGCAATTCAGAAAATCATAATCAATTAGTGGCAGTGGGAGATATGTGATCGCAAAGCCCAATCAACTGGCATTTTATGATACTCACGTTTTTCTCATTATGCACGAATATATTAATATTTGCTAAACACGTCCATTTTCGTTCGGCCCAAGCCTTTTGTGATTTACACACACCGCTTTACATTCATTCATTTGATAAGCACTAGCTTGAGATTCATCATTGGCACAAATATTTCTGAAGCTTCCGTAAATGGGCGTGTTAACAGTGGTGCCCTGTGGGTGTGTGTTATGTCTTTTGTTTCTAAAAATTATGTGCAGTGCTCACCAATGAAACCGAGTAGCGTTATAGTGGCGCCCCGACTTTGGCGCTATTCGAGGGCGCCATCGCATGGAACGCGGGGCAATGGCGCTTGGCGCCATTTTCTATGGCGCTTTTCCATCACTATAACCGAAATCCCGACAGATAAATTTTCAATTTTTACCTGAAACACAACGGTCCAGTGTGGTTGATAAGAACAGACACTGATAAGACTCAAAATCGAAACCACTGTATGTTCTTTGGCATTTTACCGTCTGGTCTGGCAGCAGTTGCAAGTTAGGTACCGATCTTCCAAAAACTCACGATGCAGTTGTTTATACCATTGATTTTGTTAATTTCACTGGCTTATTGCAAACCAAATGGAGACCACCGGAGAGATCCCACTAAAAAGACCCCATGGCGCCCGCCAAAACACCACCACAGGCCGGAATTCCGCCCCAAAGCGAGAAAAGTTTACGATCACATTGTCACCGACTACGCTGACCTCAAAGTGGACCATTTTAACCCTGGTGATGCCAGAACTTTCAAAAATGTGAGAAATACTTAAAAGAAAATTTCCTGTTAAAATACCTAATATCAATTTGAGTAGGTTTGCTTTTTTCTATCATTCAGAGGTATTTTATGAATGCCGACTTCTATAAGCCGGGCGGACCAGCATTCCTGTATTTTCCTGGAGAGGCGCCAGCTTCCGATTGGTTTGTCCAAACCTGTGAGTGAAATTTTCCGCCGGTGTGCTTTAAGGTTCAACTTTTAAAATAGTTTCTAAAAAAAGCAAAAATGGGTGTGTGGAAGCGCGGTGAAATGTCGTGAAGTGAACAATTCTCGACGCGTCACAAAGCATACTAGCGTTTCCACATAAATCACTTATCTCTTATCACTCCAGAGATCCTAATGTGCTGTTGGCACGCAAATGTATACCTATTTTAGTAAAGCGTGTGAAACGCCAGCGTCACGAACTGTCTTCCACAATTTTGGAAGCGCCTGTAGCCCACGGTAAAGCTTACAGGTGAAGGGTGTGGAAGACAATTCACCCAGATTTCAGTGATGCTGGTGCCAGTTCCGCAAGTGGAGATCTGAGAAGTAAAATGGCAAAAGCGACGTAAAATGGCAAGTAAATTGGCAAAAGCGAAGTAAACTGGGAAGTGAGAAGTGAAATGGCATTTATCTTAACTTGACTTGCCAGTTGACTTCGCCTTTGCCAGTTTACTTGCTGTTTCACTTGGCTTTTGCCGTTTGCGCTTTCACTTATTCTCTTGCGGAACTGGCCCCTGCTGGAAGCGTGTTTCAACGCGCTTCACGCACGAGCCCATTTTTTAGTGTGATAAGCAACAACTTGCGTAATGTTTACGTGTGTATCGTAGACGGGGCTACATCACTGAGCAATGTGATGAGAAATGCGGTGAAGCTCAATGGCATTGCATTCACACTAGAGCACAGGTATTTTGGTGAGAGCATGCCAGTCGAGTAAGTTTTTGTTATCTATTTACAGTTTTTCAGCCCTGCGTGAAGCACCTTTTTCGCTTTTTCAGCAACCCCGAAACACCGGAGGGCATTCAGTATTTGACAGCCAGACAGGCGATCGGAGATGCGGCAGAATTCATTAAATACTGCAATCAGAAATATAATTTGACAGCCAGCAAATGGGTTGCATTTGGGGGTTCGTATTCAGGTAATTTCATTATATTTCTCTTATTTTTGAACAATGTCACTTATTTTTCGTCAATTTTTTTCTCCTGTGCACAGTGTGGAAAATTTAAAACATTACTTTGCAGGATCATTGGTTGCATTCTTCAGGCTGAAATATCCTGATGTTGTTGCAGGAGCCATTTCTAATTCTGGTCCTTTCTTGGCTACCAACAACTTCAAAGGTACTCATTACAAAAAACTTGACATGACCCCTCAAAATACCCGCGACCCCCAACTGAAGTATTGTACATCATGTATGCAATATACATGATGAATTAGGTAAATATTTGCTGCAAATTAGCATCTACACATAGGCTACATTGTGTAAATAGGTATACCGTATTTCCTCGAAATACCCCCCAGGGGATAATTATTTCATAGTGCCCATTTTGATCTGGGGTATTTCGAGATGGGGGTATTTCGAGATGGGGGGTATTTCGCGATGGGGGGTATTTCGAGGGGGGTATTTCAAGGAAATACGGTATATGTATACCTACATATACAAATGTAACCTGTTAGGGCACATTTATTACAGTTTTAAGTATGTAAAACCTAATTTTTAACATTGTTGTTAGAAATGTGAACTTATTGATGCTTCCTGATGTGAATTATTTAATGTTCAGTGATAGCCCACATAGGGCAGTTGGCAGACACTCCGGACATCAATAAACTCCTAAATCCCCCAATCGAGATCCTTCATGGTGGACGACCTGGACTACATGTCTTCCCAGGAGAGGAGGATGTCTGGATGCAATTCTTCATTGCTGACTTCCAGGATGCCATGCGGGCATGCGCGCTTACAGCCCAATGCCACTGTGACTGCAACCTCTCTGTTTCAAACTGCAATGGCACCCTTAGGTTCACCCCCAGTGGTAACCCACCATACCACAATGACTGTGGCACCCACCTCACTACTCACAATACCCCGAGTGGTTTGCGCGATGGCATCCCCAATAGTGACCCCAGTACCCCCCAACCCTGCCAGCTCTGTCCCAAAAATGGAAACTTTTAAGGTCTGTGTGGTTGTGAACTCCAGACGCTGTCGCCGCCCACTACCCAGTAACACTGCAGGGACACCCCTTTCCCCCCACACCCCCCCTACTGGACATTCAATGGTCGCGACCCCGCAGCTGGCTCCTGCCCCCATGGGTGGAGCAGAGTGGGGAGAGTTACCTGCATCAGAATTCGAGGGCACTGCTGAAAGCTGCATCACCTGTGACTACAATGCCCATGGTACGAATTGCAGCAATGGTGGCACCCTTCTCGACACCCTCAGTGGTAGACCAACTATCGCACTTCCTGCAACACCCCAGATGTTTAGTGTGGTAGCATCACCCGTAGCATCTCCAGCAGTGGTTTCTCCCACTGGAATTGTGGCCCCTGCAATGGCTTCCAACCCCTCAGTGGTCCCTCACCCTCCTTCCCTCTCACACGGGCAGAGATCCCTGCTCCCTGCTGAGATCCTCAGTATGAATGTGGCACCCCCTAGTTTGAGTATGGCACCCCCCGCTATGAGTCTAGGTGCATCCCCTGATTCAAATGTGACAACCCCAGTGCCATCCAATCAGACCCCAGCGGCACCACCGATCCAAGATCCATTGCTAGAGGAGATCTACAGGTGCCTGGAACAGCTCACCCTGCGCATTGGTGGGGGTGATGCTGCCCCCTGTGCTGGTTCAGTGGTGCCTCCTGTCCCACTTGCACCACATGCAAATGTCCCACCTTCTTCCACCCCTGGTTCCATCCCCAGTGACATTTGGCAATACTGGGCATTCCTGAGGCCACACATCCTTGACAAAATTCCCATTTTCTATGGCAACTTGAAGACCCTGTCTTTCCCGGAATGGTGTCGCCTGGTGCGCCAAACTGCGTGCTCTTTGCCTTATGTGTCCCTATTGCCATCTTTTTGGTCTGATATTTTCACCCTGAAGCTGGCTGGTGAGGCCCATCGAGTGTTGTCCATATTGGTCCCGGAGGACAAAATGGGTGATAGTGAATTTGTTTTGGGTGAGTTGACGCATGTGTTCAGACCCCCATCCAAGGCGTACACCTATTTGGAGTGGGAAATTGCTGCCATGTCACACGATGAGACATTCCTTGAGTTTTACCTGCGATTGGTTTCCAAAATACCTGCTGAACTCTTGGAAGTTGTTGGGTCAAACAGATGTTCAGTAGATCGATTGGTTGCCTTAAAAGTGTGGTCACGCTTCGACGAATTGCGCTTCAATTGCTATGTCATGGCTGACTTTCATTCGAAGTTTGCCCAGGGTAAGGTTCCCATGAGTCAGATGGCACGCCAAATCGATGACTATTTCCGCAATGTGAAAAAGCAGACACAGGCCGCACTGCCATCCCATGGTCCAGTTGCGCACCCTGGCTCTATATTGCAAGACCTCCCACATAACCCCATTACACCCCAAGGTCCTGACCCTGATTTGCGAAGAAAGTTGGTCAACAAAAAAACTGCCAAGGTCCCCACCACCCTCACAACCAATCCAACAAAGAAATCTACTGGTTCCAAGAAGGGGAAACATGGGAAACGTTACGGCTCTGGTGTAACCCCAAATGTGGCACCACTGGCACAAATGGCCAGAAAATGTTACAGTCCTGGTATGAACTCAAATGTGCTTTATAGTCCTGGTGCAACTCCTAACATGTCACCTCCAATGGCTTCCACAATTCCTGTACACCAGCAACAGCATTGTTACACTCCACAACACAGTAACAAGCGCACCCCCCTCCCCCCTAAGAATCCATCAAAGGCGTTATATGGCTACACTCACATACCCACATCTGCATATCCACCTTGCATCCCGCTGGCATTCTGTGACACGCGTGTGGCTGCTGACAACTACTCCTGCAATGCTACTAGCCAGCACCAGCGCTGGCACAAAATGATGTCAATGGCACTGACATTGGACCCGAATCTACATGGATACTAGTTCATCTAGTAGTGAGGAGGGGGAGAGGAGTGGCCTTCAGTTTCAAGCTAATTTGAGAGGGGATAATGTTAGAAATGTGAACTTATTGATGCTTCCTGATGTGAATTATTTAATGTTCAGTGATAGCCCACATAGGGCAGTTGGCAGACACTCCGGACATCAATAAACTCCTAAATCCCCCAATCGAGATCCTTCATTGTCCTTGTGAACATTTCGGACAAAATAATAACCCCCCTCGAATAAGCCCCCCTCGAGTTAACCCCCCTCAAAAATTGTTGGCGAAATAATAAACCCCGTGGCGGTATTTCTAGGAAATACGGCATTTATTTTCAACCATTATCTCACAGAATACATCGGTACTGTCGGCTACAATTTGAAAGAATATAGCATGGATTGTTTCAATCAGACATGGGCAGCATTCGCCAAGTTGCAGGAGCTTGTAGAAACAAACCCACAGGAACTTCAGCAAGAACTTGAGTATGGGAAACACTTCCTCATTCTCCATGTGCCAGTTCCAGACCCTGTAAAGTGCAAAGTCATGTGTGATGTAAAAAACCCTGTAAAATCTAATGTGTCAAGTAAAACAGCCTGTAAAGTGTCAAATGTCATGTGAAAGATCCTGTAAAGTGTCATATGTATCCTAATCTTATCGTATCGATACGATAAAATTTAGATACACATGACACTTCACAGGGACTTTTACATGACATTTGACACTTTACAGGGACTTTTACATGACATTTGACATTTTACATGACAGTTGACATTCAAGTTTTCCTGTTTCCAGGGTGTCTTACAGTGTCTGGGACTGCCCCCATGCCCATATAAATATGCACCACCCAATTTGCATCAAAACGTACCGCATTTCAGACTGTGCAAGGTACCACCGCCGGGCAACAAGAAAGAGCTGGCCAGTTTGATGGAAGTGTTCACGATGCCATTCACAACCACTATGCAGTATGGCGGTGACTTCCGAGTCTGTCTTTTACATTCATCTTTTGATATTTACATTTTATAGCTATACTCTGAGGATCGCAAAGTATGTGCCCAACATTACTTATGTCTTGGTCAATAACGCGTGAGCAGAATACTTATGTATTCACTTTCACAAAAATAATTTATAGGTAAAAGGCGGAGTCGCGTACAGACGACGAATGTTTTTTTCCTTAGACGATTTTTTTTTTGCTGGAGCAATTATTATTTTGTAAATTATAACGTCATGATGGAGTGATTCCTTTAAAAAATGCATAGGATGCGGGCCTCCGACTATAGGTATTTACTTTGCACTTGCAGCATTCAAAGTCCCTCAATTTCTTACACAACCATTTATCCACCCACAGGGTCAATACGGCAACCAGAGCATCTCTGGCCTGTGCAAGATCGTCACCAACAGGTCAGTGCCCCTGGTGCACAGATTGAGGCAGTTGGTGCAGTGGTCCACCCCGCTGCCCGAAGGCAAGTGCGTTGAGAGTGGTTACGAGGAGGACAATGCAAATTTGAGGGAAATGAATGACAGTGAGTTTTTGTGACCTTTTTGTTGTTAGGTATATTCAGCGGACATCACACTTAGTACGGAAACCTACCATAACCCATCTGAATTATGAACCTAAAATGAATAATGAACCAATCTGAGAAATGAACAATAATAATGAACCAATGTGCCTACACACACTAGTTTACCGTGTGACTGATGTGAAAACTCAAATGCCAACATTTAGCTAGGTATTCAGTTTTCCACTTTTGCATGCAGTAAAATTTGGCAGTGTTAAAATTTGTGTGTTGGTTTCGACAAGTCACTAGTGTGCCACTTTGTTTTCCGAATGTGAAAATGCAAATGGTGACACTTAGTCTTCACATTGTATGTGACAAAGAGGAAAACTGAGTTTTTTTTTTTTTCATCCTGTTATTAATTGTGTTGTCATGTTTTTGTGTATAAAGCATCTCTCTATCTTATAACATAGTTTTCAGAAATAAAACAGGACTTTGAATAATAAAAAACCACACATGTATGCCACTGGAAACATCACAAAACCAAAACAGTGAATTATAACAATTTATTTCATGGATTCATAAAAAAAAATATTTAAAAAATGAATCATAATGCTATCAAACACCAAAATGTACAAAAATATTCAGTTTCACCTGCTCTATCACATACAACAAAAAGTTATTGCTATCAATGCCATCTCTTTACAGTGAAAACTCATTCATGTTTGCACATTTTTTTCATAGTTTTCCCACAACGACTTACAAAAGAGAAAATCAAAAAATTACAAATGGCAACCTCTTTGATCTCATTGCTGTCACAATGTGAAAACTAAATTGAGTTTTCACACGGTAAACTAGTGTATGTAGGCCCAATACAGTTTTTTCGTCATAATATTTCGTTATTACTATGGACTATTAATAATTAATGACGAAATTTATCACAAAATTTTATTCATTAAATTATGGTAGGATTCTGCGCCTACTTTGCGGTCCGCCGAGTATAGCTAAGTTTTGTTGCCGTGACCAGGGTTGGTTTTATAAAAATCATTTGTATACAAATTGTATAAAAATTGTATAAAAATGTATTTTATTTTTATTTTATTCTTGTTTCATTTTATTTTATTTTATTCCAAAATAATAATAAAATAATAAAATGGACCATTTTACAAAAATTTTACAAAAATTTTACAGAAATTTTACAAAAAATCAGAATCTTGCATGCAAGGTCAGAAAAATTTGATAATTAGACCTAAACATGAAAAACGTGTGACAAATTTTTCCATTACTTTGCAAAAGTTGCATGCAGTATGTATTGTTAGCTAGTTGCAAGTGTTAAGTTACAATTATCGATAAGAATGGTTTGCATTTTCAGTAGAAGGATTACTGGAGTGTGCTGGGCGCATTTGTAAAACATTGTGCAAAGTGTCAATTGTCATGACAAATGTAGTAAAGAGTCAATTGGCATCTCAAATGTCCAGCAAAGTATAATTGTCATGACAAATGTCATGCAGAGTGTAAATTGTGTATCTGAATCTTATGTTTTGGTATCCAAACCTTATATTTTGTATCCAAACCTTATATTTTGGTATCCAAATCTTATGTTTTTGTTTCCAAATGTTCACATAACATTTGCTTACAAAAACAACAAGATTTGGATACAAAAGATAAGATTTGGATACAATTTGCTTTACAGTTTCCACTTTAATTTATATTTGTCATGACAATTGACACTTTACTTAACATTTTCCTGAAAATTGACACTTTCCATTCCATTTCATGACATTTTGACACTTTACATGGCTTGGGACTGCCCCAGCTCCGCGAATGAACAGGTTGAACTATAAACAACAGAAAAAAAATTTACAAAAAATATGAATTTTTATACAAATTTTACAAAAATATGAATTTGTATACAATTTTACAAAAATTTTACAAAAATTCGAATTTTTATACAATTTTAATTTTTATTTTGAAATTTTCCATTTTATTTTATTTTATTTTATTCTTCAATTTTCCATTTTATTTTTATTTTATTTTTATTCTATTCTGAGATTTTGCCAACCCTGGCCGTGACATTTTACTGTATTGCTCCACGCAGATCGCGGTTGGAGGTACCTGTGTTGCAATGAGTTTGGCTGGTTCATGACAACCGACAGTGAAGATGAACCATTCGCTGACACTACAAAAGCCATTTCACAGAAGTTCGTGTTCTGACCAGCTTTTTAATGACAGATTTTGTTGTGAAGTGGTAAACAATATATATTTGCAGATACTTTTACGACCAATGCTTCGAAGTGTTTGGCTTGACTCGCGCTCAAATCGACGCCAACATCAAAGAAACCAATGCACTTTATGGAGGAAATCGAAATATGAATGTCAGTGTACAAAAACACACACAACTAAAACATGATTTGGCCCCAAACTGTATAATCTTACAGGCCACAAATGTGGTGATAATCAACGGCTCCCAAGACCCTTGCCACCCTGCCGGCGCGTGGAAGAAAGAATGGGAGAAACCTGGCCAAACTATTATCTATCAAAAAGGTTATTTTCCATGTGTTTTTGCACCCTTTTATTTTCATTAAAACTATAATTTTTGTGTTTTATATTTCAGGTGCGGCGCACAGCGCAGAATCCTATCCGCCGCGAGATGATGATTTGCCAGATGTGAAAATGACCAGAGTTGTCGTAGACCAGAAAGTCGCTGAATGGACCAAAACTGGCTGATAAGGCAATTTGGAATTTTTCAATAGTTTGCTCTTTACATATTGACGCTGATTGAATAAACAGTTCTTTGTTTGCCTTGCAACGTCCCTTCTAAAAAAATCAAGCAACTTTAGAAACCTATAATTTGTTAATAAATATGTTAGTAGGCAAACTTTTTATAAGTAAATACCTAATTCGGTTTAGTGCTCACTCACATATCGTCATTTGAACTTCCTAGTTGATTTCGGGCCGCGACCTGTTCTGGTTGTACAGCCGCCAACCCCGATAACCTCCTACATAATATGGTCTGTCGAGCCTGTGCCGTTACTCATCTAGACCAGGGCTGGCAAAATCTCAGAAAAGAATAAAAATAAAATAAAAATAAAATGGAAAATTTAAGAATAAAATAAAATAAAATAAAATGGAAAATTTCAAAATAAAAATAAAAATTGTATAAAAATTCAAATTTTTGTAAAATTTTTGTAAAATTGTATACAAATTCATATTTTTGTAAAAATTGTATAAAAATTCATATTTTTTGTAAAAAATTTTTCTTTGACTCTTTACTACAATTGACTCTTTACTACATTTGTCATGACAATTGACACTTTGCACAATGTTTTACAAATGCGCTCAAATGAGTAACGTGCCTAAATGGGTGAGGGGTAGAATTAGATGGGTAACGTGCCTAGATAGGTAATGGGTTTACATGAGTAATAGGCATCACCCATGTGATACCTTTTCTCCTGCTGCCAATCAAACTGCAGAACTGTACAAAGGTGTTATGAGAATGTTTCTAGGAGATATAAAACGGTTTTTTTGTAGATTTACATGAATCAGTTTGGTTTATTTACCACATTCAGTAATTTATCACATTTCCAGTATTTAAATTTTTAATAGTTTTAGAAATTTCCACAGCCGGTTTCCAGTCATTGGGTACATACAACCTGCATAGAAAGAAAATAGATACCGTAATTTCTCGAATATACCCCCTTGTAAATAATAACCCTAGACCAGAGTGAGTTGTGACAATTACCCTCAATTAATTTCCTCGAAATAGCCCGCTGGAAATCGTATTGCGCATGTAAATAATGACAACTGCATGTTGAGGTACCGTATTACCTCGAATTATCCCCCCCCCTTGAATTAACCCCCCCCCTCGAATTAACCCCCCCTCAAAATCGGCTGGGGAAATAATAAACCCCCCCCCTCGAATTAACCCCCCCTCAAAATCGGCTGGGGAAATAATAAACCCCCCCCTCGAAATACCCCCCCCCTTCGGAATGACGTACGTCATGTACATAATAAATACGTCATGTATGCAATGTACATGATGTATATTACTGTTTATTTGTATTGCAGCTACACATGGACATGTTTGTGTAGCTAATCTACGTTTTTATGTCCAAATATATCTTGTTTGGACACATTTATTACCTGTTTTGGGCATGCAAATGCCTACTATTTACTACGACCCTACCGAAAATTTCTGACGAAAAAATAAGACCCCCCCCTCAAATAACCCCCCCCCTCGAATTAACCCCCCCTCAAATTTTGCTGGCGAAACCATAAACCCCCATGGGGGTATTTCGAGGTAATACGGTATTTATGTATTTAAGTAAAAACATGGGAAGAACACATGTAAAAAAAAGAAGCCGCAAATCAAATAGAAATTAGTTTATAATCATGAACTCGTGCTTAAAGGTGAGAATTATTTGAGCGGGTTATTTTTTACTACACCTGCCTAACAGGGGGAAGTATTCGAGCAAATACGGTAGCCAGGAACACTTTCACGCAGATGGACATACTCAAGTGGCTGCCTTGGTGGCTGCCGCGGCGCCCGTCTCCGGTTGTTTTGGCATCTTTTCCGCCTCCTTGCACTTGTCCTTGGAGATCACATTGGCGGCTCCTTGCGTTCCGGCCTCAGCCTTGCCCCCCTTGCGTCGCGCAAAATGGAACCAGGGGGCACTCCCGGACCATGTAAAATGCACTGTGACATGTAAAATGTCAGGTAAAGTGGTAAAAGTCAGGTAGAATGGCAAACGGTTTGTTATTGTACAGGGTATCTACATGACTTTTGAGTTACATTTTTGACACTGCATGACATTTGACATTTTACAAGGCGTTTTACAAGGTCTTGGAGTGGCACATGAACGGCATGCCCCTGCGGAACTTGGACCGTCGAGAAGGAGGTTTATTGTCTTCAAATTTCCTGCGGGTGGGGTTGCTGTTGTGGTTGGAATCCGCTTATAACTTTGTTATGCCTATAGATACTGAATTAGCGGCGGGATGACAGAGCCAAAAAACACCGCGTCAAGTTCCATACGCGCGGCGGGTGTAAATACGTCATTCTATCACTAGCGGCCGACGCTACAACTTTCTACAATTATCAGATATTTGAACTTAGTTATATTTTACTATTCCTACCGTCTAAGTAATAGGTGAATATGTGTGAAATATACACATCTAACACATGAAATTTCCTCAAAATACCCCCACCCCCTGAAATACCCCCACCCACGAAATAGCCCCCCCCCCCAAATTTGCAGTATGACAAGCTAAACACCCCCCCCCCACCCGGGGGTATTTCGAGGAAATACGGTACAATGAAATTACCCGCCGCCCGTAGTAGCGCGCTCCTTCTTAGCCAAGACATTGCTGTCTGTGCTGCGAGCATTTTTGTCCGACCGTCTTTTCGATTTCGCTTTACTACTGTAAGCTTTGGGTTTGGCGCCGTCGCCAGCGGCCGCGGCCTGGGGTCAGTCCCAGACCCTGTAAAAGTCTCTGTAAAATTTCATGTAAAAGACTGTCATGTTTCCACAACTTATTCTTTAGTACCTAAATCTTATGTTCATGTATCCAAATCTTACACTTGGACATAAGATTTCGATACAAAGCATAAGAGTTGGATACTATAGAATAAGATTTGGATACACATGACACTTTACAGGTTCCTTTACGTAACACATGACATTACAGGGTCTTTTAAAGGGTCTGGGATTGGCACCTGCACGCCCTCCATTTCGGCCGGCTTGCCCGATTTGCCCTTTCGTTTGCTGTCGCCCTCCTTACGTTTGCTGTCGCCCTCCTTGCGTTTGCTGTCGCCGTACGTTTTTTGCGTCGCTTTGCTGATCGGCTCGTCTTTGGTCGATTTCGCTTTGATCACTGGGATGGCGGTGGCGGCGGCCAGTTTGTCCGAACTGACAGTGGGGCTCTTCACTGCGCCCTTGGGGGTCGGTTCTTGCGAGTCTTTCGAGTCTTTCTGTTCTTTCGAGTCTTTCGGTTCCTTCGAGTCTTTCGGTTCCTTCGGTTCGTTCGGTTCCTTCGGTTCTTTCGGTTCCTTCGGTTCTTTCGATTCTTTCGGTTCCTTCGGTTCTTTCGGTTCCTTCGCGCCGTTTTTGTTCACTTTGGCGTCGGTCTCCTTTTTCTGCACATTTTAGAAAGTTTTCAATCAATCGTCAGTCTGCTTGAAAACAAGCCCACCTTGACGATGGCGCGCGGCGCGGGCGTGTAGGGCTGCCTGTCGTCGATGAAATCCGACCTGATCTCCGGCTCGGACTCCGTGTCGATTCTAATCTGCGACGCGCCAGGGTTGGCCGCCATGTTGGTGCCCTCCAGCCCCGACGCCTTGTTGAGCACGGGCGACCCGGCCTGGGTGCCTGCCGCCGAGCCGGCGCCCTTGTCCTTGTCGCCTCTGGGCTTGGGCGCCGCCGGCCCGCCCGGACGCACTCGCGCTTGCGCTTGAAAGTGAAGATTATCGCTGCATCGAGTGAAAGCGAGCGAGTACCAAAAATCTCTTTTGAGATTTATATTTAAAAGTATCAGAAAATATACAAATCTTATATTTTCTCCTGGTTCTTCCGGAAAGATCTAATTGTATTTATTTTATGAGAAGAAAATATAAAAAATCTCTGAATTATTTTTTTTTTCTCGGCGTTGTTTTCTGAGAGATTTAATTAGGTATATTTTATTTGTTGAAAGATTTTCTGAGATGTTATTATATTATATTTCTGAGATTAATTATATTTTCAAAATAGCACGCATTTTTGTAAAGCTAATCGTCATCACAAATAAATCTGACACAAGCCTGACCAGTGGAAGGTCCCTTTCCCTTGCCGCCGACTGTGCCGGCGGCGGACGCGGTGGCCAGCGCGACCGGTTCTGGCAACGGGATCACCTCCCAATCGTACTTGTCCTCGTGAGACCCGCCCAGGCGACGCAGCGCCTGCGCACACATTCAATTAGAGGGTGAGGCGAGCGTTATGCCGCCTGGGGGAACTTCCAGACCCTGTAAAAGACCCTGTAAAGTTATAAAGACAGTGTAAAATGTCATGTGTGTCATATAAAAACCCTGTAAAATGTCACGTGTGTCATATAAAAACCCTGTAAAATGTCATGTGTCATGTAAAAAACCCTGTAAAGTGCCATGCTTATCCAAATATTTTTGTATCGTATCCAAACATTGTTTTTTTTGTATCCAAATCTTATAAAGTAAAATTTGGACACAAAAACATAAGATTTGGACACGATGCAAAAATGTATGGATACACGTGATATTTAACAGGGTCTTTGACATGACATTTGATACTTTACAGGGTCTTTTACATGACACATGACATTTTACAGAGTTGTTACATGAAACATGACATTTTACAGGGTCTGGGACTGCCACCTAGTGGCAGTCTCAAGCCCTGTAAAGTTTAAAGTAAAGTGTCAAATGACATGTAAAATGTCATGCAGTGTCAATTATCATGACAAATGTAAAGTTAAGGGATCGATTTTCATGCAAGGTCAGTAGTAGAATCTATTCTTTTTTGTTTAGATTGACATTTTACATGACATTTGACACTTTACTTTACACTTTACTGGTATTGACACCTTGGCGCCGCACCGCTTTTTACGAACACGTTCACCGTTTACGCTAACTCTAGTTTCACCTGGTTTAGCAGGCTGTACATCTTCTCGTAGGGCGGCTCGTCGGCGTAGGTGCCCTGCACGATCAGCTCGAATATGTCGTCGAACTCGTTGGGGCACTGCGCCAGCATCTCGGCTCGGTGTTCCTTTTCTCGAATGCGCTTCTTTGCCCTGTGATTATTCTCAATTGAGTTTAGATGTGAGAGTGTTTTCGACTACTTGAAGGTGTGAATAGCATTGAAAAAATTTGGGGGAAAAATCAGAAAATATGAAAATATTATATTGTTTTATATTTATACTTGCTCCAGGATTTGTCAGGGAGATTTATTTGTATTTACATTTCTGAGAGATCATATATTTATATTTATATTTTCACAAAATCACCTAGGTGTTTTACAACGCTAGGTGTTAAGTTTCAAAAACGTACTGTCCGATGCGCTTGCGATCGCAGTCCCTCCGCCAGGGAATCTGCCCGTTGGTCACTTCGATCAGCGTGTAGAACCACGTCTCCACATCGTCGATCCTGCAAAAAATTACATCAACATTTTTCTCCTCACTTGACAGGGCTTAGAATTGGATCCTGAAATTAGGCAAACCTGCCCAAATCCTTCTGCAGGTGGCAGTTGAGCGGCGCGTAGCGAAGGGTGCCTCTAAATGCTGCGACGTTTCGCGCCGGACGGACTTCCCCGTTTGGCAGGCGGTACCTGGATCGCGGTTAAAGTGCGGATTTGACTTGACAATGATCTATGGCTACCTACCAGAGTTGGAAAAACGTATTTACGTTTACCCGAAATACCCGGTTATTCGGGTATTAATATTTACGTTTACGTTTACGTTTTGCAAAATACCATTACATTTTATTACGTTTTCCTGGCCAAAATACCCGGGTACTGGCAAAAACGTAAAATCGTTCACATGTTCACACGATCAAAATGCCGCCGAAAACAAAATTCTTACGTTTTTACAAAAACGTAAAACGTATAAAAAAAGAAAAATGGGCGTATAAAAAAAGTGACTGCGTGCATGCCGCTACACACATAATACTTGGTACATATTTACATTGCCTAAATGTGTTTCAATATCGGACTCCCGAGGTAGACTACCTAGAGATCTGTCGTTTTTCAAAAAATTGTGTGATGAATTCGGACGACGACACTGCCGCTGTCGACAGCACAAAATCAGAACTAGAAGATGAATCGACAGCAGATTTACAAGATGCTTCAGGCGAACGGCCTTCGACATCCGGTGACAGATTATCAAGGGCGCGACCGAAAAACGCTGCAGATAGTCCAATTTGGAAAGAGTTTATAAAGGAAAAACAGACATCAAGTGGTCGAGAATCGAGAATTATTTATCAGATTCAATTACAAAAAGGTTAAAAAATTTGGTCGATTTTTGTGTTTTCTCATTGTTGTCTGTGTTAAATATTTAATTACCATTTTTTATTGTTGTTTCCCTGGATGTTGTTGATTATGGTGAGCATGTAGCGCTAAAAATGAAGATATTGCATTGAAATCAGTGATTGACCCATTTAAATGTGGAAATAATAGTATTTTCCACAGCACAATGGCAAATACACTACCGTGCAGAATAGTTGAGACTTTTTTCGCTGCGTGATCAATGTTTCCAGAATTTTGAAGACTTTGAAGTGCCATAACTTTTGATTGGAAAGAGATATTGAACTCATTTTTGTTTTAAATGAATCCTCGTTGTCTAAAGTATATGATAGCATGTTCAAAAAAAAAAATTTTTCATGTTCAAAAACTGAGTCATATTGACATACATACATAGTTTAGACATCACTAAACCGACCACAAAAATAGAATTTGCATGTTGTCCCAATCATTTTAAGTGTTGAATGATTCAAATCAGCCCAGAATTGGTTGAGTTATTAAGCTTCAAACACACTCATCCAGATTGCCCATTTTTGTATATTTATTGACCATCTTTTTATAGACCCCGCTTATCTTGGGCCTGGGGGATTATTTGAGCAAACAAAAATTTTCCGTAGTAGCCCCAGCTTCAAACCCCAACATACTCAAACGGCATCAAAATTGGGCAAGGGACAAGAAATTGGGAAGCAAAAAAATTGCGGTGGACCCCCAGCCTACTGTTTCTCTATGTGTGAAAAGTCTGAACGGTAGTGCACTATGCTTATAAAATTTTTACGTTTACGTTTTTTACGTATTCCTTGGTATTTGAAAAATACCTTATGTTTTAGTATTTATACTCTTGATTTGGAAAAGGTATTTATGTTTACGTTTACATTTTCCAAAAATACCAGTGTTTGTACAACTCTGCTACCTACTGTATTTCCTCGGAATACCCCCAAGGCCCCAATTGTGAATTTTTCAGGGTGCAAATTTGGAGGGGGTAATTGAGGGAGGGGGTATTTCAGGGAGATACGGTATTTTATTTTCTCGCAATAACCCGAGTAAAAGTCAAAATAGCTTAGTGTCAAAACGAAACCACGGAACGATACGATTTACAAATTCATGAAAAAAAGGCATTTCAATTATCATACTTGTTGTTTGAAATCTTCCCAGACCCTAGACACCCACCCACTAGCTTGACAAGTTTCAGAATACAGCCCAGTACGAACATCTCTCCCCCTCAACCCCACCCAACCTCCTACACAGTCCAAAGTCGATCATATACACGGTCCTGGCCTCGGGGGTGTTGGGCAAGCCGACCATGTAGTTGGACGGCTTGATGTCCCTGTGCAGGTAGCCCGCGGAGTGCAGCTCGGCGACCGCCTCCAGACACTGGATGCCCGTGCGCACGGCGGTTGATGCGGAGTACTTGAAGACGCCTTCTACGGGTGGGACCGCCTGGGTGGGTTTGGATGAATGTGGGATTGGTTGATGTTAATGGTGCACGCGCAGTGCTCTGCAGGTTAGCACTGCGCACACTAGTTTACTGCTAAACTCATTTGCTAAACTGATTTTGGTAAACTCATAAATTGTCTTTGCACGCATTTGAGTTTAACAGTATGAGGTGTCTGTCAACTAGTTGACGAAAATTTAAAATAACTCATTCTGGTAAACTAAAACACGTTCAAACTTTTTTATGAGCATCCACTTTGAGTTTACTTCTGTTAGTGTGTGTGACTGCTGCTATAGACTCTGCACTTCACAAACTTGACAGTTGACAAGTAGGGAAAAATGACAGTTCACAGATAAAAATATGATACTTCACAAGTGATACCGCTCACTTGACAAGTAGATGCCAACCAAATATTTACGCTCACTTGCCAAGTAAAACGAAAAGTTACAAGTTCACAAGTGAACTATCATTTTCACACTCACTTGACAAGTCAATATAATGTTTTCAAGTGAGGTTATCACTTGTGAAGTATCTTTTTTTAATTTGTGAGCTGTCATATTTTTCATACTTGTCAACTGTCAAGTTTGTGAAGTGAACATGACCCCCTGCTATATGCTGCTGAGAGCGCGCAGCAGATATTCACGCTCACTTTTCTAATATCATGCAGAGACAGGCCGACTAGCGTCATAACGACGAAATTAAACGTGTCCGTGCGGCCTTTGTCGACGATTTTGCAAAAGTGCTTGCACCCCTGTTTATCCAACAAAGTCAGTACTTCTACCTCGACGCGTAGAACTTGCAGCTTGCTCTAAAACGGGTAGAAAAATTAGAACTGGTAGAATTCAATGCGAATGTGTGCAGTGTGATTTCGTGGCGTCAACTAGCATCGATAATTTCCGCTTTGAGGGCCCAAAGTTTTTTGTCGACTGACGAACGCACGCGGTACACGGCGCCGAACGCCCCTTCACCGATCTGTGAGGAAAATTGGCTTGGCAAATTTGGATTGGAGGCAAGTTTTGGTGGACTCGCGTAGTGCCGTTCAAAGACTTACTTTGGCCATGACAATGAAATCTCGCACTTTATCTCTGGGTGCAATTGGCACTCCTTTTGGCGGCGCCGCCATTTTGTGTTCTTTCTTGTTATCTGTTTAATAAGGAAAAACTTGATTTTTCGAACAGGTGCCTTTATACATATTTTACTATTCTGTCAGACAACCCTGCGATCGAAAAAGCGCGACGTTCTCGTTTTCACATGTGGTTTTTTCTTCAAAAACTCCCCGCAGGGATGTAAACGCGGTGCATAAATTCCACTGTATAAATTGCACTGCATAAATCCTGGCGTACTCCACTTATGCTCATTCAACGCGTGGCGATTTTTCCATCCACAGGGTTGCCTCAGCACTGCAGCACGGGTTACCTTCGTTTGAGTAGTCCTGTAAACTGGCTGGCTGTGGTGTTCATGTGGCTCTCAGCTACCCCTTGCGCGGCTTTTAAAGTGTGAAATTATCAGAGTGCATTGTTTTGACTTCATGGGAAATTGTTTTTTGTTTGTATTTACAATATACCTATACATGGCAATAAATCTGTTGACTTCATGGGAAATTGCTTTTCCTGTATTTACAATATTTTATACATTATGTATGAGTAAATTTTTTTAAATTGCTTGTACATCAGAGTTGTACAAATACTGGTATTTTTAGAAAACGTAAACGTAAACGTAAATACCTTTTCCAAATCAAAAGTATAAATACTAAAACGTAAGGTATTTTTAAAATACCAAGGAATACGTAAAAAAAAGCGTAAACGTAAAAATGTTATGTGTCGTATTTGCCACTGTGCTTTGGAATCGCTGATGTCCATGCAATATCTTCCTGTCTTTAGCACTACATGCTCACCATAATCAACAACATGAGTGAGACAACTATAACAAATGATAATGATCTAACACAAACAGCGATGAGATAAACATAAAAATTGAGCAAAAATTACACCTTTTTGTAAGACAATCTGACACATAATTTTCATTCAAATTATTTTGTTCCCAAATTGATTATTTTAGCAAATTTCACAAGCCCATGGCTAAATGGCCACTCTACAGCCACCGATGTAAGGGGAACAGACAGTAATTTCAGTGCATTGAAACTTTTACAACTGTTTTTAGTCTATTTTGGAAAAACACTCCATCAAATATACTTTGAAATCTGCCACACCTATCTGAAGAGAGTACCTGGAATTGTGTTGAATTATTAATCATAAAAATGACATTTCTTTCACTATTTTGTTCATAATTTGTTGTCAGATTATGACAAAATACAGTTACCTACATTCTCTGTGTGGCATCGACTATGGTCGGTAGACAATGGTGACTATGATCGAAGTTTATAAAATGTTTTAGCTATGGTTTGTAATCATCCTAATCGCTGCACTTATGGGATCGCCACATCATTCTGAGCATTTTTAGTGCTCGACAATCAAAATCTGTAGAGAATTCATGGAAATATGCAGTTCCGTCTGAGGGCGCGGCCACTAAGAAGCTACTAAAGATCAGACTTTTTACGTTTTCCCTAGTACCCAGGTATTTTGGTTAGGAAAACGTAACAAAACGTAATGGTATTTTTGGAAAACGTAAACATAAACGTAAATATAAGTAACCAAATAACCGGGTATTTCGGGTAAACGTAAATACGTTTTTCCAACTCTGTTGTACATTGATCCGCTCTACCCTTCATTTAAATTAAATTAAATTACATGGCAAAAAAACCTGTTGACCAAATAAAATATTGACAAAAATCACGAATATTCGAGACATTTACAAATAGGTATTCAATCAAAGAGTCCTGTGTAATATCCCCAATAGAGAAGATTGAATAAAGCAAATGCTCCGGGGAATAGAAATCTGAAAAGAAGTGAAAAGAAATACAAACAGGTACTTTTACGACCAATGCTTCGAAGTGTTCGGCTTGACCGTGCTCAAATCGACGCCAACATCGAAGCAACCAATGCACTTTATGGAGGAATGTCAGTGTGTCAGTCAGTTCGAAATATGAATGTCAGTGTACAAAAAAACACAACTAAAACATGATTTGGCCCCAAACTGTATAATCTTACAGGCCACGAATGTGGTGATAATCAACGGCTCCCAAGATCCTTGCCACCCTGCTGGTGCGTGGAAGAAAGAATGGGAGAAACCTGGCCAAACTATTATCTATCAAACAGGTTGATTTTACGATTATGAAAACTTTTGTATAGGTAAAAAATACCCTTTTCGAAACGCCATAAATATGATTTTTGTTCGATTTTCCAGGTGCGGCGCACAGCGCAGAATCCTATCCGCCGCGAGATGATGATTTGCCAGATGTGAAAATGACCAGAGTTGTCGTAGACCAGAAAGTCGCTGAATGGACCAAAACTGGCTGATAAGGCAATTTGGAATTTTTCAATAGTTTGCTCTTCAATAGTGACGCTGATTGAATAAACAGTTCTTTGTTTTCCTTGCAACGTCCCTCCTAAAAAAAATCGGGCATTTTCAGAAACATACGATTTGTAAATCAATATGTTAGTAGGCAAGGCAACCTTTTCCTAAGTAAATACCTACCATTCGGTTTGGTGCTCACATATCATCATTTGAACTTCCCAGTCAGGGTTGACAAAATCTCAGAAAAAAATAAAAAAAATAAAAAAATAAAATGGAAAATTAAAGAAGAAAATATAAAAAAGAAAATGGAAAATTTATTTTAAAAAAATACAATTTTACTAAAATTCGATTTTTTGTAAAATTTTAGTAAAATTGTACAAAAATTCAAATTTTTGTACAATTTTGCTAAAATTTTACAAACTTTTTTGAGGGAGGACGATTTGAGGGGGGAATTATTCAAGGGGGAATTATTATTTTGTCAACAATTTCAAGCATGTTTCTGTTAATTGATTTCATTAAATATGCTTTATTTACTAAATAACGTGCACTTTTGTACAAATTGGATGCAAAAAATGTTATCATATGCCTATGGGGGATCACTCGCGGGGGGGATTATTTGCAGGGGGGATTATTCGCGGGGGGGATTATTTTTTCCTCAAGCGTCAGAGAGGGGGGAATTATTCGAGTGGGGATTATTCAAGGCAGGGTAATTATTCGAGTAGCAATCAACCCCCCCCCCCTGAAAAATAACAAATTTTTAGCTATCTTTCCCTCGGGAGGAGCAATTAACCACATATCTATCCGCCCCCTTTGACAATCAAAATCCAAGATAAAGTCAGCAGACGTATCGCCCTACAAACATTTGCGTCAGTCTCTCCAGTGGAGAGTGCATGTCATCATTATTGTGACGCAATATTTTAGTGATTGGAATGGATCGGGTCACGTATGAAAACTTGGCTCTTATCCCAGTTTCCAGTTGCGTGTTATACAAATGCGAGTGAAAAGTCAAAGTTAGCTAAAAATCGTTAAAAGTTGCTCCACTTTGCCAATTTCCACCTTTATAATCGCTATTTTTTTGTTTATATACATGTTTATATAGGTAGTGTTAGCCTTTTTAATTCACATTTATAGCGGATTTCGCAATTTTGGCTGGCTGCCAATTTCTCATATGGGGACTCTTCCATTGGAACGGAGCCAACGAATGAAAAATTAACAAAAACGGTAAAAGGGTCATTTAAACAGTCAAATTTTTTCTCTTCCAATGGACAACGTTGAAACGAAACGTTGGAACGTGCGGCGTGCACGCACGGATACGGCAAAGCGTCCATTTCTCTTTTAATTTTTTTTTCTTTTTGAATTCCGAGCGTCCGGGTGGGACCCAAGTTTTGTGTTCGCTCTATTCGCGAGCGAATTCTAACCATAGCTGAAATCGGGGGTAGCATTTTAGGGGGGGGGGTCTAACCTGCCGGCACGTGTTTATATCTCGGGAACCGCTGGGCGAAAATTGTTGATATTTAAGTATAATAAGGTTTCAGGTCGGGGCTAACATGAAAATCAAAGGCGTTTTCCTACGACCCCCCTGACCGGAGATAAGGTGGGTCTGAAAAAAAGTAAATTTTTTGATTTTTTGGGGTGTCGCCCAGAACACGTAAACTTTGCACGTCAATAATTTGACTATTTGTGAAGCGATTTTAGTCATTTAACTTTTAAAATGATCACAAATGACTGTAGAGTTCATTTCTGAGGTCAAATAGGCGATACCAAATTGTGTATATATCGATTTGGCCGGATTTCGAAATGCAAAATTTACGTAAAACTTATTTTTTGAACATGCTATCTTATACTCCTGATCGAGAGAAACACCATACCGAAAGAATGAGATCGATATCTCTTTCCGATCAAAAGTTATAGCACTTCAAACTTTCGCCTCCCATCCACGTAAATAACCGCATGGAGGTCAATGCGTTGAAATTCAAAACTCCATATCTCGACCATTTCGCAGCCGATTTTTACCAATGAACACTTAAAATGATCAGAATAACCTGAAAGTTCCATTTGTATGCTCAGCTTATCTGTATCCTAACTTAAATTTCCCACAGACGAAAATAATGCAAACTCTTGTATGAAATTATCATTTTGAAAGAGCATATTGACAATTTGAACATACAACTGGACTCTTCAGGTTATTCTGATCATTTACAGTATTCATTGGTAAAAATCGGCTGAGAAATGGTCGAGATATGGAGTTTTGAATTTGAACGCATTGACCTTCATGCGGTTATTTACATGGATGGGAGGCGAAAGTTTGAAGTGCTATAACTTTTGATCGGAGAGAGATATCGATCTCATTCTTGCGGTATGGTGTTTCTCTCGATTAGGAGTATAAGATAGCATGTTCAAAAAGAATTTTCCGGAAATTTAGCATTTAGAAATCGGGCCAAATCGGTACATACACAAATGTATATCACCGATTTGACCCCAGAAATGAACTCTCCAGTCATTTGTGATCATTTTAAAATTTAAATGACTAAAATCGCTTCACAAATAGTCGAATTATTGACGTGCAAAGTTTACGTGTTCTGGGCGCCCAAAAAAAAATCAAAAAATTTACTTTTTTTCAGACCCACCTTATCTCCGGTCAGGGGGGTCGTAGGAAGACGCCTTCGACTTTCATGTTAGCCCCGACCTGAAACCTTATTATACTCAAATATCAACAATTTTCGCCCAGCGGTTCCCGAGATATAAACACGTGCCGGCAGGTTAGACCCCCCCCCCCCCCTAAAATGCTACCCCCGATTTCAGCTATGATTCTAACTCTCCGATTTTGTAGGGTGAAATGTCTGCCGACTTTTACCTACATCGCAACCTGTGTCACAAGTTTACATTAAAAAAATTTGTATTCATCTGCATCCTACTAGCGTGCACATCGTTTCACGGCCTTGTATCCAAGATTCGGATTTTTTTGTAAAATTTTTGTAAAATATTTGTAAAATTTTTGTAAAATGGTTTCATTTTATTTTATTAATCACATTTCAGAATAAAATAAAATAAAATAAAATGAAACATGAATAAAATAAAAATGAAATACTATTGTAATAAAAATAAAATACAATTTTAGTAAAAAGAATTTTACTAAAACCAATCATGTTCCTAGTTAATTGAGGGCCGCAACCTGATGCCAGTTCCACAAAATGAGAAGTGAAATGGCAAAGGCGAAGTGAAATGGCAAGTGAATTGGCAAAAGCGAAGTAAAAAAAATAACAATAAAAAGTAATTTCCCTTCGCTTTTGCCAATTTCCTTCTCAATTCACTTGCCATTTCACTTCGCCTTTGCGCTTTGACTTCGCCTTTGCCATTTCACTTCTCACTTCTCATTTTGCGGAACTGGCCTCAGTTCTGTTTGTCCGACAGCCGCCTACCCCAAAAACCTCCTACATGTGGTGTCTGTCGAGCCCGTGCCGTTACTCATCTATACCCATTACCTATCTAGACCCATTACCCATTCAATTCTACCCATTTCCCGTTAGTCAACTAAGCCCCCAATAGATGAGTAACGGGTTTAGATGGGTAACGGGTGGCTTGTCAAAGATCCCCAGCCTGTTACCCATCTAAGCCCGTTACCCATCTAAACCAGTTACCTATCTATCGGGGGGGGGGGGCGCCTAAATACGAAAGGTGTAGAATTAGATGAGTAACGTGCCTAGATGGGTAATGAGTTTACATGAGTAATAGGCCTCACCAATGTTAGGCAATATCTTTTCTCCTACTGTCAATCAAACTGAAGAGTTGTACCAACGGGTTACTTTTATGAGAATGTTTCTAGGAAATATAAAACGGTTCTTTTGTAGATTTACTTCATTGCGTTTTGCATGAATCAGTTTCGTTTACCACATTCAGTAATTTATCACTTTCCCAGTATTTAAATTTTTAATCGTTTTAGAAATCTCCACAGCCGGTTTCCAGTTATTGGGTACAACCTGCATAGGATGGAAATAGATACCGTAATTTCTCGAATATACCCCCTTGTAAATAATAACCCTATACCAGAGTGAATTGTGACGATTATCCCTCAAAATACCCCTCTTGAAATTGTATTGCGCATGTAAATGATGAGAACCGCATGTTGAGGTACGTATTTAAGTAAAAACATGGAAGAACACATGTAAAAAAAAAACAAGTAAAGCCGCAAATCAAATAGAAATTATTTTATATTCATGAACTCGAGCTTAAAGGTGGGAATTATTTGAGCGGATTATTTTTTCCTCACCTGCCTAACAGGGGGAAGTATTCGAGCAAATACGGTAGCCAGGAACACTCTCACGCAGATGGACATACTCAAGTGGCTGCCTTGGTGGCTGCCGCGGCGCCCGTCTCCGGTTGTTTTGGCATCTTTTCCGCCTCCTTGCACTTGTCCTTGGAGATCGCATTGCCGGCTCCTTGCGTTCCGGCCTCAGCCTTGCCCCCCTTGCGTCGCGCAAAATGGAACCAGGGGGCACTCCCGGATCATGTAAAGTGTCCTGTAAAATGTAAAATGTCAGGCAAACTGTGAAAAGTCAGGTAGAATGGCAAACGGTTTGTCATTGTACATGACTTTTGACAGTTTGCATGACACTTGACATTTTACAGTGCATTTTACAGGGTCTTGGAGTGGCACATGAACGGCTTGCCCCTGCGGAATCTGGACCGTACCGAAGGAGTTTTATTGGCTTCCGATGTCCTGCGGGTGGGATTGCTGTTCTAATTGGAATCCGCTTTCATCTTTGCTATAGATACTGAACTCTCGGCGAAACGAAGCTAGAAAACACCAGAGTTGCGAAAACGTATTTACGTTTACCCAAAATACCCGGTTATTCGGGTATTTAAATATACTTACGTTTACGTTTACGCTTTCCAAAAATACCGTTACGCTTTGTTACGTTTTCCTGGCACAATTACCCGGGTACCAGAGAAAACGTAAAAATATGCTACACGGAACAATATTGTTTGACAAATGTAGTGTAATATGATGAGTTCAACATGTTCTAATGTTGAAGAGTTCTAATTCGCAATTGGAGAACTCAACACCAATTTGGAAGTGAAAAGTAAAAAGTTGACGGAAAGTATTTTTGTGAAGGAGAACTGAAATGCAATTAAAAAGTTTAAGACATTTATAGTGTTTTCTCATGACTAGCCATTTGTCTTTTAAGTTACCATTTCACTTACAAATTTACTTTTCTTTCAATTTTTACTTGCCATACAACTTGCCATTACTTCTCACACATAATTTTTTTATTCTCCCGTTATGGAATTGGCACCACTAGTTGCCAACGACGCAAAATTCCAACTTACCTAAATCCCATCATTCTAGGTAAATATATATAAAATACAGGTAAGCAGAGAATGTCGATGGAGATCATATGAACATCCATAATGTTGTAAAAACATTGTGTGTGTTTTTGTATTCTCTGATAGCGGAAGCACCTAATATAATTTTTACGTTTATGTTTTATTTTACGTTTTCCCCAGTATTTTAAAAATACCTTACGTTTTAGTATTTATACTTTTGATTTGGAAAAGGTATTTACGTTGACGTTTACGTTTTCCAAAAATACCAGTATTTGTACAACTCTGGAAAACACCGTCATTTTACCATGTACGCGGTGGGCCTCAATACTCTATTCTATCCGATGCTACAACTTTCTACAATTGAGGCATCTAGTTCCGAATGTCGGTAAAGACCAAAGTGGAAAAAATGAGTTAAGTGCGGGTCTGTGATACGTGCACTTATTTCTTCATGATAGCAAAAGAATTTTCTCAATATCTTATACCGTTCCCGAGATATATATATGCCGATTTTTAGAAAAAACAAAAAAAATCATCCGAAACAGGGTATCTCCACTCCACCCTCAAATTCGAAAAAATTCACTCGAAACAGGGTATCTCCAAAAAGAGCCACCAAAAATTTCACTCGAAACAGGGTATCTCCACCAACGGAAAAAATCATCCGAATTACGGTATAGATTTGAAGCAATCCGTCCAAATTCCCATACAAAACAGAAAAAATCATCCGAATTACGGCTTAGAATTCCAATTCAGTTTTTGAAAAAAATCATCCGAAACAGGGTATCTCAAAAAAAATCTTTGTCCGAAACAGGGTATCTCCAAAAAATCTTTGTCCGAAACAGGGTATCTCCACTCAAAATTTACTCTCAAGTGGGGCCATTCTCATGGAGTGGCACCATTGACTCCAAGAGGGTGCACCACCACCGACCAGCAATCCTATGTACTAAGTGGAGATACCCTGTTTCGAGTGATTTTTCCAAAAAAAAATCACTCGAAACAGGGTATATCCACTGAATCTGCTGACCTGCTGTCAATCAAATCATCATAACTCCGGCTATATACGTCGGCCGCACGGTCGAAAATATGGAAAATGTAGACAATTTCATAAGCTTTTCAAAAAGTCTTGGGCAAGACTTGTCACTTTAAAGTTGCCCGCTCGGGCCAACTTTGAATTTTCAAATGCAATTTTGGAAAAACCTAAAATGATGGAGATACCGACATTCGGAACTAGATGCCTCAATTACCGTATTTCTTCTAATAGACGGGCGGTCTCCAATAGAAGGTACAGATAGTGCTGGAATTGTGCCAAATGCATGAAAAATTAAAAAAAAATCAGTGGACGCCGCAATTTAGTGGCTTTGGTCCATTGATCCGGTGCTATACTCGGCGGACCGCATGCTATGCATTTTTATGTAGGAAACACTCCACCATGACGTCATCATTCATAAAATAAAAATCGTTCAAGTCAAAAAAGAATAAACATTTCGGGAAGTAAATATCCGCTGTTTGTACGCGACTCCGCCTTTTTCTTTTTAAAATAATTTTGTTTTGTTTTTGTGAAAGTGCATACGTAAGTATCCTGCTCGCGCGTTATCAACCAAGACATAAGTAATTTTGGGCGCATACTTTGCGGTCCGCCGAGTATATTTAGACATAAGATGTTGAATGAACTCTACGAATAGTAAATAGTTGTTATCAAATGTCTGTGACGAAACACCTTGAAAAACCTTGGGAGTGAGTGGAAAAGTATGCTGAAAAAACGACGAAAGAAATAAAAGGGCGGTCTCCAATAGAAGGGCATCTCCAATAGAAGGGCGGGTAAAAAAGTGGATGAAAAAATAGTGATGCTTGAACTTACTTATTTACTATTTCTACCGTCCAAGTAAATAATAAGTAAATATGTGTGAAAATATGGGTAAACTCGGCGGACATTATGGAAGTCAATGGTCTAAACGGTTTTCGTACGACTGCGCATATTCGTACGGTACTTCGCACACGTCCAAGTTATCATTTGCGAGAATGTTACCGAGAATGAAAGGTCTGCGTCACCAATAATGACTGCGGTATGCAATTAAGCGACAGCAAATTGTCGACTCACATAAATAGTTGACACTTGTGTTGAACTAATTGCATTACACGGCACCTGACGCGTACGGAAATCACTCAATCAATCTTTCACACTTTCGTTTCATGTTCACCGAGTTTACAATGAAATTACCCGCGGCCAGTAGTAGCGCGCTGCTTCTTATCCATGACTCCGCTGTCTGACCGCCTTTTCGATTTCGCTTTTCTGGTGTAAGCTTTCGGTTTGGCGCCTTCGCCTGGGACTGTCACCTGCGCGCCCACCATTTCGGGGGGCTTGCCCGATTTGCCCTTGCCGCCGTCCACCTTGCGTTTGCTGTCGCTCTCCTTGCGTTTGCTGTCGCCGTCCATTTTTTGCGTCGCTTTGCTGCTCGGCATGTCTTTGGCGGATTTCGCTTTGATCACTGGGATGGCGGTGGCGGCGGCCAGTTTGTCCGAACTGATAGTGGGGCTCTTCACTGCGCCCTTGGCACTGGCTTCTTTCGGTTCTTTCGGGTCTTTCGGTTCTTTCGGTTCTTTCGGGTCTTTCGGTTCTTTCGGTTCCTTCGGTTCTTTCGGTTCCTTCGGTTCTTTCGGTTCCTTCGATTCGTTTGGTTCCTTGGATTCTTTCGGTTCTTTCAGTTCTTTAGGTTCTTTCGGTTCCTTCGCACCGCCCTTGTTCACTTTTGTGTCTGCTTCCTTTTTCTGCATGATAAATTCGAAATTTTTCGATTACCATACATATGTGTGAAAGACCACTTTTTACGATGGGAAAATACCGCCCCACAAATTTTTAGATCGCCAAATGCAATAACAGTTCACGTAACGTAAACTGCAAAGTAGTTTTGTAAACTAATAATTTGAATAAACCCCCTCAGGTATTTTGGCGACCATTCGTAGTCTATGGGCCTGTGCGGCATGCGCAGCCATGCAGTGAGCTGCGCTGTGCCCCGACAGAGCACTGCACAACAAGACCGACCCCGCTACACTGGCAGACTGAGTTTATCATGTTTTCGCGGTTGTAGTGCTCTGCACATTTTCCTGTTTCCTTACTAGTGATGTGAAAGCACCATGGCGCTGGCGCCTGGCGCTAGCGCCAAAGCAAAAAGCGCCATGGTGCTTTTGGCGCTTGGCGCTAAAATGCTGTGGTGCCATTGGCGCTTGGCGCCGTGTTTCCGAAAAGCGCCATGGCGTTTTGGCGCTTGGCGCTACTTTCCAGTGGCGCCATTGGCGCTTGGCGCTACCATTTTTTAAAGCGCCAAAAAAGCGCCAGAAAATGATAATTGTGCCGCGGTGTTCATGTGCCTTATTGCCTATTTTCAGCAATTTTTGGCCATGTATGTAATTATTTTACCGTATTACCTCGAAATACCCCCAGGGGGTTTATTATTTCCCCAGCAAAATTTGAGGGGGGGATAATTCGAGGGGGGGTTTATTCGAGGGGGGGTCTATTATTTCACCAGAAATTTTCGGAAATTCCCCATACTCGGACGTAGAAAAATCAAACAATTACATAGATGTACAGTCTTTATAGGTATATATAACTGTATATACACATAAACCCTTCCCTAACGTCACTCAATCTTCAGTTTTAACGTGTGTTCTGCAGTGTAAAAATCACAAACTGCGGTATTTGTCATGTACGTTCTCTTTACACTCAATGTTAGGGGGGGTATTTCGAGGGGGGGTTTATTATTTCCTCAGCCAAATTTTAGGGGGGGTATTTTGGGGGGGGGGGGGGGGGGTTAATTCAAGGGGGGGGGATAATTCGAGGTAATACGGTACATAGATATTTTACTCAGATACTGTATTTCCTCGAAATCCCCCCCCCTCGAAATACCCCCCCCCACCCTCAAAATGGACACTATGAAATAATTACCCATCCCCTCGAAATACCCCCCCCCCAAATTGAGTGTACAGAGAACATACATGACAAAACTTCAGTTTGTGATTCGGGCAATGCAAAACACACGTTTCAAACAATGAATTGTTACGTTATAGCAGTGTTACACACTTAAATAAGTCAATAGACTCTTACCTATATATAGCGGTTATTGTTGTATTTTTCTACGTCTGCGTACGACAATTTAGTACTGGAATTTCAAAAAATTTCTGGCAAAATAATAAGCCCCCCTCGAAATACCCCCCCTCGTTTAACCCCCCTCAAAATTCTCACTCTGAAACAATCACCCCCCGGGGGGTATTTCGAGGAAATACAGTATGTAATTTAGCTATTTTTACCCTGTTATCTCACAGTTTGCACTTTAAATCTTGAAATATCCAATAGATTAAAACGCTGCAACCCCCAACCCCCAGACAATCTTTCAGCTTCTACCACTTCAGAGAGGCAGTTTGCTAAACTCGGCAGACATGAAACGAATCAGCTATCCTTCTTTTATGTACGAGTAAGATATGTCTCAAGTTCGAATTCCGTTCGATTCACAGTTTTTTTTAAACCGATTGAACTTTCAAATGTTAAAAATAAATGACTTAAACACGGATATAAAAATACACAGTCGGAAATCTAGATATCTCGCTTTAACAGTGCATTCCTAAAAAGCACAAATGTGATAGATATCCGGTATGTTAATTTGGCACGTGTTGGGTTACGTATTATACGAATCAGGTGAAAGACGCAGGATTTATGTTTGCGTTACTCACTATGTCTGTGGAATACAATTAAGCAACTGCAAATGATCGCAAATGTGTCAACTAGTGTACGGGCCGCCATTTGTGATCATTTCCGGTCGATTTATTGCATTCCGCAGCGATAATCAGTGACGCGCGCGTATTTCGCTCTCATTTGTCTGAAACGCAGAGCGACTTGGACGTCGGCCAAATTCACATATGACCCTCTCGTTAGTTTATACAGCACTTGTACAAAAATTCCTTAGACCATTGACTTCCATAATGTCCGCCGAGTTTATCTATTTGAACCAGTCTTAGCTACACTTGTGTTTTGAGCAAGAAAACTTATTGATTTCCATTATTTGACCATTTTTGTCTTTTTGGAGGCACTACAAGTTATTGAAAGTGAAGAAAATAGTACTTTGTCTCACCTGTATCATTAAAGGCAATATCATTTTGGCGCTGGCGCCATGGCCCCCTGGCGCCTTTGGCGCTTGTCGCTAAGGTCCAGAAAAGCGCCATGGCGCTTTTGGCGCTTGGCGCCATTTTGCTGTGGCGCCATAAGCGCTTGGCGCTAGTTCTGGAAAAGCGCCATGGTGCTTCTGGCGCTTGGCATTAAAAGTCTGGCGCTTTTTACAACACTATTCCTTACACCCAATTAAATTTCATATTAGTGTGTTCCACTTAATTGAAGATTAGCTAAGTCATTTTCAGCTCGTATGTAAACTACATTCCACGTGACACAAGGTGAGAGGGGAATTTCACATTTCTAATATAAATGCTGCAGCGCGGCGTGCGGACACTTTTGAAGTTGTCAGCACAGTGTTGTGACTTTCTGGGCGGCCAAATGCACATTCCACCCTTACTTATCTTTGGGCATAGGCGGAGACTGCGACTGATAGGTAGGTGGCAACCAGGAAGCCTGGAACAATGACTGTTACTGAACCCTATCAAAATATAAACTGTTCCAAGTTTCTCCCCACGTTGACTAGATTGTTGGCAGTGTAGCTAATTGTTGTTTTTTCACTTCACTTTGACTTCGAAAATTTGATTGCTTCGACTTTGCTGCTTTAGCGTATTTCCATCGCCCAAAAAATATATACTCTTCTCAAAATCAACTTGGACCCCCCTTGAGTATTGATACTAACTGTACTCCTTTAGTTGCCGATTAACAATTGCTTTTAATTACTGCGCTGCTTGTGCTAAATGTAAGCGCTGTGCGTGCCGCGGGAAACAGCAGCATGATCCCGGAGTGGATCACTGCACATTCTGCAAAAAAAACTGTCTTTGGACATATTCCCTTAAACTTAACGGCATCATTTTAAACCTCCGGGCCCTGTGCAGTGCACACCAGAGACAAGCAAGTGGTAAAGTGGTGTAATAGGGCAGTGCACCGCAGATTTCTCTGGATTTGTATAGCCAAAAAACAGCAGAATACACAGATTCATGACATGTGCTAGAATAGCTCCCCCTTGAATTATTCACCCTCGAATTATTCCCTCTGTTAGACGAGTGAGGAAAAAATAATCTTCCCTTAAAAATTACCCTTAGGGCATATGATCAAGTTGTTTTGACCAATTTGAACAAAAATGGCATGTTATTTTGCGAATAAAGCATATTTTGTGAAGTGGCCTAGCAATATTATTTAAAATTTTCACGAAATAATAATTCCTCCCCTTGAAAAATAACCCCTCAAATAGTTCCCGCCTCAAACAAGTCTGACGAAAAAATAATTTGCCAGGGGAATTATTCAAGCCAATACGGTAATCGTCAGTTGGCTCGAAAAGAATAAATAGCCCACCTTGACGAGGGCGCGCGGCATGGGCGTGAACGGCTGCTTGTCGTTCAGGTAGTCCGACCTGATCTCGGGGTCCGACTCCGAGTCGGCTCTGAGCTGCGACGCGCCAGGGTTGGCCGCCATGTTGGTGCCCTCCAGCCCCGACACCTTGTTGAGCACGGGCGACCCGGCCTGGGTGCCTGCCGCCGAGCCGGCGCCCTTGTCCTTGTCGCCTCTGGGCTTGGGCGCCGCCGGCCCGCCCGGACGCACTCGCGCTTGCGCTTGAAAATGAATGTCAAGTGAAAGCAAGCAATCAAGAAATGCATGCGGTGTGTTGGTGTGTGGAGGCGCGGTGAAGCGTTCGCGGTGTCTTCACGACCCTTCACGCCAACACTTCCCGATCCTTCACGAAGCATGCTACCGCTTCCACGGACGAAAAAAATGTGAAGCCACTTCACTTCACACTTCTGACTATGGCACTGGCACGCAAATGTTTATGTGAGTGAAGCGTGTGGAAGTGCCGGTCTCGTGAAGGGTCTTCACAATTTTGGTATTTACACCTGAAGCGCGCTGTGAAGATTGGTGAAGCGTGTAGAGGACACTGGACTCAGAATTTCGTGACGCATGTGGAAGGGTGTGGAAGCGCGCCGCTTCACGCCGCAAATTGAACACAAGCCTGACCAGTGGAAGGTCCCTTTCCCTTGCCGCCGACTGTGCCGGCGGCGGACGCGGTGGCCAGCGCGACCGGTTCTGGCAACGGGATGACCTCCCAATCGTACTTGTCCTCGTGCGACCCGCCCAGGCGACGCAGCGCCTGCGCACACATTCAATTAGAGGGTGAGGCGCGCTTAATGCTGCCTGGTGGCAGTCTCGAGCCCTGTAAAGTGTAAAATGTCGTGTTAAATGTCATGTAAAATGTCATACAAAGTGTCAATTGTCATGACAGATGTAATGTAAAGTTTCAATTGTCATGCAAAGTATCAGTAATCAAATATTTTCTTTTCGTTTCGATTGACATTTGACATGTTATTTGACACTTTACACTTTACAGAGCTTAGGACTGTCCTCTGAGCGCTGCACCAATTGTACGAACGCGTTCACTGTTTACGCGAATTCTGGTTTCACCTGGTTTAGCAGGCTGTACATCTTCTCGTAGGGCGGCTCGTCGGCGTAGGTGCCCTGCACGATCAGCTCGAATATGTCGTCGAACTCGTTGGGGCACTGCGCCAGCATCTCGGCTCGGTGTTCCTTTTCCCGTACGCGCTTCTTTGCCCTGCGATTGTGAGTTTGAGTTTACATGAGAGAGTGTTTTGACTATTTTAAACTGTGAATAGCATTGAAAAAATCTCTATAGGATATTTGTATTTCAAAAAGATCAAAAAATATTATATTGTTTCATATTTAAATTTTTCAAGAATTTTTCGTCGTGATTTATTTAAATTTTAATTTATTTATTTTCTGGTATATCTAAAATAGCAAAAAAGTATGAAAATATATCTGATTAATATTTATTTATATTTTTCCAGCTTTTCTAGGACAGTTTATTTAATCACCTATTTGTATTTTTGAAATATTTTCTTAGATAATATTTAAGTAGGTATATTTTCTCCAAATCACCAATTCCTCAATGCTATGTAGGTGTGAGTGAAGTATGGAAAACTGACTGTCCGATGCGCTTGCGATCGCAGTCCCTCCGCCAGGGAATCTGCCCATTGGTCACTTCGATCAGCGTGTAGAACCACGTCTCCACATCGTCGATCCTGAAGAAATTAAGATCGTCTTCTCCCTTCACATGACATGGAATTGGATCCTGAAAGCATGCACACCTGCCCAGATCCTTCTGCAGGTGGCAGTTGAGCGGCGCGTAGCGGAGGGTGCCTCTGAATGCCGCGACGTTGCGCGCTGGACGGACCTCCCCATTGGGCAGGCGGTACCTGGATCGCAGTTCAAGTGCTAATTCCACTCGAAAAGGATCTATAACTACAGTATTTCCTGGAAATAGCCCAGTGGGTTTTTGTTTCAGTGTGCAAATTTTAGGGGGTTACCGTATTTATTCTAATAAACACCTTCCCGGACAAGTTCACCACCCATTTTTTTTCACTTCAGATGCAATATCTCTGGCTATGGGAGTCATATAAAGCTAATATTTGGTGGGTATATAGTCCTAACACCCCGCTACTCCGTATCAGTGGGGGAAGGTGCGGGGACTCACTACAGGGTGGGTCGCCCCATATACAAACATTTTTTGTGGCTTTTTCAGTGTCCCAAACAAGTTTACCACCCACTTGATTAGCTACACTACGAGGGCCATATCTCCAGCTGTGAGGGCGATAGAAAGTTGAAATTTGGGGAATGTGTTGCAAACAACCCCCTCTCACCATACACCACTGGGTGGCCACCGACGACCCACTACAGCATGGGTCGCCGCATATAAATTTGTTCATTTTTATAAAGAACATGAGTCTCCCAAACAAGTTCGCTACCCAACTGCATAATAAAAAAATGTTGTGAGAACATACCTGATGTAAGAGCACTTTTTACGATGGGAAAATGCCACCCCACAAATTTTTAGACAACCAAATGCAATAACAATTCACGTAACGTATTTTGCAAGGTATTTTGTGAACTAATACTTCGAATAAACCCCCTCAGGTAATTTGGCGATTTTTGGTAGTCTACAGGGCCTGCACGGCAATGCGCAGCCGTCCAGTGAGCTGCGTTGCACCCCGATAGAGCACTGCACAACAAGACCGACACCGCTACACTGGCAGACCGAGTTTACCATGTTTTTGCGGTTGTAGTGCTCTGCACATTTTCCTGTTTCCTTACACCCAATTAAATTTCATATTAGTGTGTTCCACTTAATTAAAGATTATCTAAGTCATTTTTCGCCCTTATGTAAACTACATTCCACGTGGCATGGTGAGAGGGGAATTTCACATTTTCACTCTAAAATGCCTCGGCGCGGCGTGCGGACACCTTTGGAGTCGGCACAGTGTTGTGACTTTCTGAGTGGCCGAATGCACATTCCACTTTTACTTATCTTTGGGCAGAGGTGGAGACTGCAACTGATAGGTAGGTGGCGACCGGAAGCCAGGAACAATGAATTTCACTGAAACATATCAAAATATATACTGTTCCGAGTTTCTCCCCACATTGACTAGATTGTCGGTAGTGTCATCTAGTATTGGTGGGTGGTAGAAACAGCTTCTAATCATGCCCCAAGTGACAAGTCACAGTCCAAAAAATACATTTTCCGCCGCCACAGCACAAATATTCCATCACGCTCGGAAGGGCGAGGCCATCAGGCTGAAACCTTTCTCATGGGCACGAGCTGACCGGATAGTCACAATAATGTGTCGCGGCGTTGAAGGTGATAAGCACCTGCACCCGCAAGCATTCCACTAGCTACCATAACTCTTGAATACAAACCCCTGTAAAAAGTTTTCACGTGACATGTAGAAAATCTGTCAATATTATTTTGTGCCAACGTTGTTTTTTTTCATGAGCTTGATCTCTGATAATTAGTTTATTATTAATAAGTAATAATTGTAAGCTCGGCTTAATTGTTCAATTATCAATTAGATTGATTTCCTACGATATTCATGGCTTCATGTTTAATTTATTCTACTCTCATTCACTCCCCTTATGTGTAAATATGCATTGCGCTCTCTGGTAAGTGTTTTAGGTTGTATTAGTTAAGTAGGAAGTTGTAGGTAATTATGGAAGTATTTAATTGTTTTCTGTACATTCATTGTCCCTTAAATTAAGCCCCATGTCGCATGAAGCTAAGATTTGATTTCTTTTATTTGTATTTAACTGTTACTGCACACTTAGTTGATCTAATTATGTACACTTTTATCACCACTTGTACCTTACGATTTTATTAAGTGCTTAGTTGATTCGAAAATGATAACGTGCCTTTTATGATATTATACCTTTTTTTGTCTTTTTATTCATTTCGATTATGGTACTTGACTACGCCTTATAAGTAGCTAAATTGTTGTTTTTAGACACTACTTCGACTTCAAAAATTGATTTTGCTTCAACTCTGCTGCTTTAGTGTTCTTCTATCGCCCAAAAAAATGAACTCTCTTCTCAACTCAACTTGGACCCCCCTTGAGTATTTATACTAACTGTATTCCCTTAGTTGCCAATTAACAATCGCTTTAATTACTGCGCTGCTTGTGCTAAGTGTAAGTGCTGTGCGTGCCGCAGGAAACAGAGCAGCGTGATCCCCGAGTGGATCACTGCACATTCTGCAATAAACTGTCTTCGGACACATTCCCTTAAACTTAACAAATGGCACCATTTTGGACCTCCGGTCCGGGCCCTGTGCAGTGTACACCAGAGACAAGCAAGTGGTAAAGTGGTGTGATAGGGAAAAGCAGTGCATGTGAAACATCTCTGGATTCATATAGTCAAAAAACAGCTGAATACATGGATTCATGACACCTGATATAAAATTGAATAAAATTTTAACCCTAGTTCTACTCAATAAAAAATTTTCTGTAGCGCACCCACCCCATCCTATCAACAGCAGACTGAAAATTTCACTTAAAACCAATTTTTTGTTTCACACTAAAAAAGTTGGTTTACAAAGTTCACTAGGGGAGGGTCTAAGCCTAAGGTTCAAAGTTATGTCAACAACATAACCTCTAAAATGCTTGCATAAGGAAGTTATTTGGGGTGAATGAAAAAGTGGAAATTTTGTCAATTTTGTTCCTGTGATGATGTTATTTTCACATCATAATATTCACCCCAAATAAATTTCCTTATGGAGGCATTTTAGAGGTCATGTTGTTTACGTAACTTTGAACCTTGGACACTTCCCCAGTGAACTTTGTAAACCAACTTTTTAAATGTGAAACAAAAAGTTGGTTTAAGGTGAAATTTTCGGTCTGCTGTTTATGGGATGGAGTGGTGCCCTACAGAAAAATTTTTAATAAGCAGAACTACTGTTCAAATCTGACTCAATTTTCAATCAGGTATGTTCTCACAACATTTTTTGAATTGCAGTTGGGTGGCAAATTTGTTTGGACACTTGGGTTGTTTTTTTTAAAAATGCACAAGTGTACATGCAGCAATGCATACTGTAGTGGGTCGCTGGCAGGCCGCCCCACTGGTGTATTGTAAGGGGAGTTGTTAGAAAGACATCCCCCAAATTTCAGCTTTATACCAGTCTCACAGCTGGAGACACAACCCTCGAAGTGTAGCTCATCAAGTGGGTGGTGAACTTGTTTGGGACACATAAAAAGCAAAAAAAATGGTTGCATATAGGGCAACCCACTCTGCAGCGAGTCGCCCCACCTTTCCCCATTGAAGCAGAGTAGAGGGGTGTTACAACTTTATACATTCAAAGTTTCAGCTTTATAACACCCCCATAGACGGAGATTTTACATCCGAAGTGAAATAAAATTTTGGGTGGTGAACTTGTCCGGGAAGGTGTTCAGAAGAGGACTGTTCAAATTTTTTTGTCAACTTTTTCATCTGCCGTTCTATTGGAGGTGCCGTTCTATTGAAGGTATGTCGTTTTATTAGAAGAAATACGGTAATCGAGGAAGGATGTATTTCGAGGAAAGACAGCATTTTTTTATTCCGCAATGCACCGAATTCATTTAATTCAAAATGAAACCAGGGAACAAATTCATCTCAATAAAACACTTCATTTACTTGGTGTTTGAAATCTTCCCAGATTCTAGACATCCGCGCGCAGGCTTGACAAGTCAGTACGAACATCTCCCCACCCCCTCCCCCAACCCAACCTCCTACACAGTCCAAAGTCGATCATATACACGGTCCTGGCCTCGGGGGTGTTGGGCAAGCCGACCATGTAGTTGGACGGCTTGATGTCCCTGTGCAGGTAGCCCGCGGAGTGCAGCTCGGCGACCGCCTCCAGACACTGGATGCCCGTGCGCACGGCGGTTGATGCGGAGTACTTGAAGACGCCTTCTACGGGTGGGACCGCCTGGGTGGGTTTGGATGAATGTGGGATTGGTTGATGTTAATGGTGCACGCGCAGTGCTCTGCAGGTTAGCACTGCGCACACTAGTTTACTGCTAAACTCTGATTTTGGTAAACTCATAAATTGGCTTTACACGCATTTGATTTTAACAGTATGAGGTGTCTGTCAACTAGTTGACGAAAATTTAAAATAACTCATTCTGGTAAACTAAAACACGTTCAAACTTATTTATGAGCATCCACTTTGAGTTTACTTCTGTTAGTGTGTGCGACTGCTGCTATAGACTCTGCACTTCACAACCTCACTTCACAAACTTGACAGTTGACAAGTAGGGAAAAATGACAGTTCACAGATAAAAATATGATACTTCACAAGTGATACCGCTCACTTGACAAGTAGATGCCAACCAAATATTTACGCTCACTTGACAAGTAAAAAGAAAAGTTACAAGTTCACACTCACTTGACAAGTCAATATAATGTTGTCAAGTGAGGGTATCACTTGTGAAGTATCATTTTTTATTTGTGAACTGTCATATTTTCCATACTTGTCAACTGTCAAGTTTGTGAAGTGAACATGACCCCCTGCTATATGCTGCTGAGAGCGCGCAGCAGATATTCACGCTCACTTTTCTAATATCATGCAGTGACAGGCCGACTAGCGTCATAACGACGAAATTAAACGTGTCCGTGCGGCCTTTGTCCACGATTTTGCAAAAGTGCTTGCATCCCTGTTTATCCAACAAAGTCAGTACTTCTACCTCGACCCGTAGAACTTGCAGCTTGCTCTAAAACGGGTAGAAAAATTAGAACTGGTAGAATTCAGTGCAAATGTGCGATTTCTCGTAGCGTTAACTAGCATCGATAATTTCCGCTTTGAGGGCCCAAAGTTTTTTGTCGACTGACGAGCGCACGCGGTACACGGCGCCGAACGCCCCTTCACCGATCTGTGGGAAAAATTGGCTTGGCAAATTTGGATTGGAGCCAAGTTTTGGTGGACTCGCGTAGTGCCGTTCAAGGACTTACTTTGGCCATGACAATGAAATCTCGCACTTTATCTCTGGGTGCAATTGGCACTCCTTTTGGCGGCGCCGCCATTTTGTGTTCTTGGTTATCTGTTTAATGAGGAAAAACTTGATTTTTCGAACAGGTGCCTTTATACATATTTTACCATTCTATCAGACAACCCTGCGATCGAAAAAGCGCGACGTTTTCCTTTTCACATGTGGTTTTTTCTTCAAAAACTGCCCGCAGGGATGTAAACGCGGTGCATAAATTACACTGTATAAATTGCACTGCATAAATCCTGGCGTACTCCACTTATGCTCATTCAACGCGTGGCGATTTTTGCCATCCACAGGGTTGCCTCAGCCCCGCCGCACGGGTTACCTTCGTTTTAGTAGTCCTGTAAACTGGCTGGCTGTGGTGTTTGTGTGGCTCGCAGCTACCCCTTGCGCGGCTTTTAAAGTGTGAAATTATCAGAGTGCATTGTTTTGACTTCATGGGAAATTGTTTTTTGTTTGTATTTACAATAGATACATGGCAATAAAATCTGTTAACCAAATAAAATATTGACAAAAATCACGAATATTCGAGACATTTACAAATAGGTATTCAATCAAAGAGTCCAGTGTAATATCCCCAATAGAGAAGATTGAATAAAGCAAATGCTCCGGGGAATAGAAATCTGAAAAGAAGTGAAAAGAAATACAAACAGGTACTTTTACGACCAATGCTTCGAAGTGTTCGGCTTGACCCGTGCTCAAATCGACGCCAACATCGAAGAAACCAATGCACTTTATGGAGGAAATCGAAATATGAATGTCAGTGTACAAAAAAGCCGGAAAAAAGACGTGAAACGTGAAAAAAAAATCCACGCTACACAATCTTGCAGGCCACAAATGTGGTGATAATCAACGGCTCGCAAGCATAGGGGATTTTCGTGGTAGCATTTTAGGGGGGGGGGGGGGGTCCGCCAAAGTTTGCATGGTTTTAACTTTGCAACCACTTGGCGAAATTTGTCGAAAATTTAACATCATGATGTTTCAGGTCGGGGCGGTATTGAAAATCGAATTCGACTATCTACGACCCCCCTGACCCGAGAAAGGGTGGGTCTGAAAAAAGGCACATTTTTCGATTTTTCCAGGTGTCGCCTTGAACACGCAAACTTTTAATGTCAATAACTCCGTTATTTCACGGCCAATTTGGTTCATTTAACTTCTAAAATGAAGAATAATCTTTGGAGATTCCATTTTTGAGGTCATTTTGGTGATGTACAATTGCGGTCATATCGATTTGACCCAATTTCTGAATGCCAAATTTTGAGCAAATTTTTTTATTTGAACATGCTATCATATACTTTAGACAACGAGAACTCATATAAAACAAAAATGAGTTCAATATCTCTTTCCAATCAAAAGTTATAGCGCATCAAACTTTCCCTCCCATCCACATAAATAACTGCATGAAGAACAAAGCATGCAACTTCAAAACTCCATATCTCGACCATTTCTCAGCCGATTTTCACCAACGAACACTTAAAATGATCAGAATAACATGGGGATATCGTTTTTATTATCAGTTTATTTGTATAAATTTTCATTATAATAATTTCATTCAAGAGTTATCGTTGTTTTCTTGTACGGGAGAACTTATACAATACACAGATAATCTGGGAATAAAAATGATATCTCCATGTCATTCTGATCATTTTAAGTGTTCGTTGGTGAAAATCGGCTGAGAAATGATCGAGATGTGGAGTTTTGAAGTTGCATGCTTTGTTATTCATGCAGTTATTTATATGGATGGGAGGGAAAGTTTGATGCGCTATAACTTTTGATTGGAACGAGATATTGAACTCATTTTTGTTTTATATGAGTTCTCGTTGTCTAAAGTAAAGTCGGCAGACGTATCGCCCTACAAACATTTGCGTCAGTCTCTCCAGTGGAGAGTGCATGACGGCATTAGGTATTGTGACGCAATATTTAAACGATTGGAATAGATCGGGTCACGTATGAAAACTTGGCCCATATCCCAGTTACCAGTTGCGTATTATACAAATGAGAGTGAAAACTGAACGTTAGCTAAAAATCGTTAAAATTTGCTTCGCTTTGCCAATTTCCACCTTCATAATCGCTATTTTTGTTTATATACATGGTTACATAGATATTGTACCATGTTTTTCATGTTAATAGCGGATTTCGAAATTTTGGCTGGCTGCCAAGTTCTCTTCTGTTGGAACGGAGCCAACGAATGAAAAATAAAATAAAAACAAAAACAGTAGTTTGAACGGAAAAACGGTAGTTTGAAAGGTCAAATTCTTTACGAGCAACGTTGAAAATGTAGATAACTAGGGCGTAGCATGCACGGACGCAGCGAAACGTCCATTTTTCTTTTAATATGATTTTCTTTTTCAATTTCTAGCATCCGCGTGGGACACAAGTTTCGTTGTTCGCTCTATTCACAAGCGAATTCTAACTCTCCGATTTTGTAGGGTGAAATGTCCGCCGACTTTATATGATAGCGTGTTCAAATAAAAAAAATTTGCTCAAAATTTGGCATTCAGAAATTGTGTCAAATCGATATGACCGCAATTGTACATCACCAAAATGACCTCAAAAATGGAATCTCCAAAGATTTTTCTTCATTTTAGAAGTTAAATGAACAAAATCGGACGTGAAATAACGGAGTTATTGACATTCGAAGTTTGTGTGTTCAAGGCGACACCCGAAAAAATCGAAAAATGTGCCTTTTTTCAGACCCACCCTTTCTCGGGTCAGGGGGGTCGTAGAAAGTCGAATTCGATCTTCAATACCGCCCCGACCTGAAACATCATTATATTAAATTTTCGACAAATTTCGCCAAGTGGTTGCAAAGTTATAACCATGCAAACTTTGGCGGACCCCACCCCCCACCCCCTAAAATGCTACCCCGAAAATCCCCTATGCTCGCAAGACCCTTGCCACCCTGCTGGCGCGTGGAAGAAAGAATGGGAGAAACCTGGCCAAACTATTATCTATCAAAGAGGTTGATTTTACGATTATGAAAACTTTTGTATAGGTAAAAAATACCCTTTTCGAAACGCCATAAATATGATTTTTGTTCGATTTTCCAGGTGCGGCGCACAGCGCAGAATCCTATCCGCCGCGAGATGATGATTTGCCAGATGTGAAAATGACCAGAGTTGTCGTAGACCAGAAAGTCGCTGAATGGACCAAAACTGGCTGATAAGGCAATTTGGAATTTTTCAATAGTTTGCTCTTCAATAGTGACGCTGATTGAATAAACAGTTCTTTGTTTTCCTTGCAACGTCCCTCCTAAAAAAAATCGGGCATTTTCAGAAACATACGATTTGTAAATCAATATGTTAGTAGGCAAGGCAACCTTTTCCTAAGTAAATACCTACCATTCGGTTTGGTGCTCACATATCATCATTTGAACTTCCCAGTCAGGGTTGACAAAATCTCAGAAAAAAATAATAAAAATAATAAAATAAAATGGAAAATTAAAGAAGAAAATATAAAAAAGAAAATGGAAAATTTATAAAATAAAAATACAATTTTACTAAAATTCGATTTTTTGTAAAATTTTAGTAAAATTGTACAAAAATTCAAATTTTTGTACAATTTTGCTAAAATTTTACAAACTTTTTTGAGGGAGGACGATTTGAGGGGGGAATTATTCAAGGGGGAATTATTATTTTGTCAACAATTTCAAGCATGTTTCTGTTAATTGATTTCATTAAATATGCTTTATTTACTAAATAACGTGCACTTTTGTACAAATTGGATGCAAAAAATGTTATCATATGCCTATGGGGGATCATTCACGGGGGGGATTATTTGCAGGGGGGGATTATTCGCGGGGGTTATTATTTTTTCCTCAAGCGTCAGAGAGGGGGGAATTATTCGAGTGGGGATTATTCAAGGCAGGGTAATTATTCGAGTAGCAATCAACCCCCCCCCCTGAAAAATAACAAATTTTTAGCTATCTTTCCCTCGGGAGGAGCAATTAACCACATATCTATCCGCCCCTTTGACAATCAAAATCCAAGATAAAGTCAGCAGACGTATCGCCCTACAAACATTTGCGTCAGTCTCTCCAGTGGAGAGTGCATGTCGTCATTATTGTGACGCAATATTTTAGTGATTGGAATGGATCGGGTCACGTATGAAAACTTGGCTCTTATCCCAGTTTCCAGTTGCGTATTATACAAATGCGAGTGAAAAGTCAAAGTTAGCTAAAAATCGTCAAAAGTTGCTCCACTTTGCCAATTTCTACCTTTATAATCGCTATTTTTTTGTTTATATACATGTTTATATAGTGAGTGTTAGCCTTTTTAATTCACATTTATAGCGGATTTCGCAATTTTGGCTGGCTGCCAATTTCTCATATGGGGACTCTTCCATTGGAACGGAGCCAACGAATGAAAAATTAACAAAAACGGTAAAAGGGTCATTTAAACAGTCAAATTTTTTCTCTTCCAATGGACAACGTTGAAACGAAACGTTGGAACGTGCGGCGTGCACGCACGGATACGGCAAAGCGTCCATTTCTCTTTTAATTTTTTTTTCTTTTTGAATTCCGAGCGTCCGGGTGGGACCCAAGTTTTGTGTTCGCTCTATTCGCGAGCGAATTCTAACTCTCCGATTTTGTAGGGTGAAATGTCTGCCGACTTTTTACCTACATCGCAACCTGTGTCACAAGTTTACATTAAAAAAATTTGTATTCATCTGCATCCTACTAGCGTGCACATCGTTTCACGGCCTTGTATCCAAGATTCGGATTTTTTTTGTAAAATTTTTGTAAAATATTTGTAAAATTTTTGTAAAATGGTTTCATTTTATTTTATTAATCACATTTCAGAATAAAATAAAATAAAATAAAATGAAACATGAATAAAAAAAAAATAAAATACTATTGTAATAAAAATAAAATACAATTTTAGTAAAAAGAATTTTACTAAAACCAATCATGTTCCTAGTTAATTGAGGGCCGCAACCTGATGCCAGTTCCACAAAATGAGAAGTGAAATGGCAAAGGCGAAGTGAAATGGCAAGTGAATTGGCAAAAGCGAAGTAAAAAAAAATAACAATAAAAAGTAATTTCCCTTCGCTTTTGCCAATTTCCTTCTCAATTCACTTGCCATTTCACTTCGCCTTTGCGCTTTGACTTCGCCTTTGCCATTTCACTTCTCACTTCTCATTTTGCGGAACTGGCCTCAGTTCTGTTTGTCCGACAGCCGCCTACCCCAAAAACCTCCTACATGTGGTGTCTGTCGAGCCTGTGCCGTTTTACTCATCTATACCCATTACCTATCTAGACCCATTACCCATTCAATTCTACCCATTTCCCGTTAGTCAACTAAGCCCCCAATAGATGAGTAACGGGTTTAGATGGGTAACGGGTGGCTTGTCAAAGATCCCCAGCCTGTTACCCATCTAAGCCCGTTACCCATCTAAACCAGTTACCTATCTATCGGGGGGGGGCGCTTAGATGAGTAACGCGCCTAAATACGAAAGGTGTAGAATTAGATGAGTAACGTGCCTAGATGGGTAATGGGTTTACATGAGTAATAGGCCTCACCAATGTTAGGCAATATCTTTTCTCCTACTGTCAATCAAACTGAAGAGTTGTACCAACGGGTTACTTTTATGAGAATGTTTCTAGGAAATATAAAACGGTTCTTTTGTAGATTTACTTCATTGCGTTTTGCATGAATCAGTTTCGTTTACCACATTCAGTAATTTATCACTTTCCCAGTATTTAAATTTTTAATCGTTTTAGAAATCTCCACAGCCGGTTTCCAGTTATTGGGTACAACCTGCATAGCAGGCTGGCCGCGACGGAAACCCTTTAAGGCATAAACGCGTTACGCGCTGCCTTAAAGTGTTTACCGATCGGCAAGCGCGCAGTGGCACATGCGTCCACGCGACTCCACTCACGGAACCACGCGCTTAACGGGGTTCCTGAAAATATAAACACGCAGACGCATGCGCACTAAACTGTTTGCCATCTGGAAACCCTCTGCTAAAGAGTTTCCATGACTGCAAGCGCTTTAAGAATATCATAAACGCGCTGGAATCGCGCGCGTTGCGTGATTTTGAGATTTAATTATTGATTTATCTCCTGAGTGCAAATCAAAATATGACGATGATAATCCATTTGCGTTATGTCTACTCGACGGACCGCAAAGTATACATAGAACCCTACCAGAGTAAAATCTTGTGATAAATTTCGAAAATATTTGTTCCATAGTAAAAGCAAAATATTATTATAAAAAACTGTGTAATTTTTGGTCAATTTTCAGATGGGTTAAGGTAGGTTTCCATACTAAGTGTGATGTCCGCCGAGTCTAAATAAATGTGAATTAACGCGGCAATTTGAACGAAATTCATCGATCCAGGGAGTATCGCAGCGCGCGCTCAGCGCGGAGTACCTACATAGGCTGGGAAATAACACTCATCACTCCACTGCCTAAGATTCTCTGCAATCCAATGAGATAGTGGGCCAATGTCGCCGCGCACACTAGTACACTACTGAAATTGGGGAAACTCTAAAATCAGCTTTGAACACATTTGAGTAAACCAGACTGGGGAGTCTGTAAAGTATTTTTGATGGCAATATAAGATCTTTGATTCTGGTAAACTCAAAGTGTAAACAATTATCTGAAAAATGTCTGAAACATGTATCTGAAAAATTTCTATCTACACCATTTAACCAGATTTATATTTCATTATATTATGGTAGGATTATGCGCAAAATATGTGCTCGGTATATCTAGATAATGCCGGCCTTCATTAGGGTTAGCGACAAAAGATCTAGCCCTTCGACTGTGTATCTTTCCATTCATTCTGTTGATTCATTTTCGGGGTGGCACATTTCAGCCATTTTCATTTAATTTAGATGCATGACCATTCAAAATGATTGGAAAAACACAGGGATTTCATTTCTGGGGTCGCTTTTGTAGTGTCAAATCCGTGAGTACCCCAAATAGGTGGAAATGTAGTCATTCAATAGTCCGTCACATACCATGGATGACATTCCACTCAACATGTATCCCGCGATGTATATTAATAGGCTAATGTCATCCATGTGTTGTGTCAACATATTTATTTTTACTGGGTTTATCACAGAGTGAGTGAAAAAGATTGTGTGCAGGGTAACGATGGCAAACACCCCAGTAAAAGTATTTTAATTTGTAAGTTTTTTTTTCAAAAATGACTTTTCAAATGTTTGAATTTTTTCCAAAACATTTTTAAGAATTTTTGAATTTAGTTTTCGAATTTTTTGGGTAGTTCTTGAATTTTTTGGGTAGTTTTTGAATTTTTTTAGATAGTTTCCGAATTTTTTGGGAAAAATTGTATTTAAAACTTTAAATGCAGTCTTTCAAGAGTACATATCAATGCCTTGAATTCCCTAATAAAAATTTGAAAAGTCTTTTCAAATCTTTTGAAAAAAATTGTTTTTTTTATGTATTTTTTTCACCGTGTGCTCAAAAATTTGACGTTTTCAAATTTTGGAATCTTTTTTTGCCATCGTTAGTGCAGGGTTGGCAAAATTCCAAAAAAATATAGCAATAAAATAAAATAAATAAAACAGGAAATTTTATATAAAAAATTGTATCAAACTTAGAATTTTACTCTGCCATCAACATAGAAAAATATAAATATGTTGTCATTGACATTTTTATCATGGATGACATTAGCATAAGATAACAGATAACAGTAGATGATTATTCCTTAATAAAAATGAAATATTATTTTGGTTCCTTATTCAGATGGGTTATGGTAGGTTTCCATACTAAGTGTGATGCCCGCAGAGTATAAATAAATAGCATTAACACAGCAATTGGAACGAAAGAAATTTATCAATTGCGGCATTGCAGCGCGCGCAGCGCGGAGTATCCACATAGACTAGGAAATAACACACTATGACTCCATTGCCTAAGATTGTCTGCATGCAACCCAATGAGAATGTGGTCCAATGGCGCCATTTTATTTACAATGAAATTTTTTAACGCTTCGCAATGCTATAAGTACTAAAAGATCACTATTGAATCTGTAAATATACCTATTTGAGTGAATACACGCCAATCTAAATATTATACACACAAATAAATACACCTAAACTTTGAGGATGGGTAGCGCTGAGATGAAACGGCTGCCGCTAATTTATTTTCGTCATTTTATTTTAGAAATAGAACAGCAGGTAAAAAAATCGATGATAAAATAGAACAGCGCTCTTCTATTACAAGAAATACAGTGACGCAGTTAACAGTGTTTAGTAAAATTAAAATAAAGCTTGAATGTGATGCGCTGCTGGTGCCATAAAAATTATATGGCTCCATAATTTGCATCATCAATTGACAACATAATTGAATAAAATGGGCAATCAATAAACTGGTTAAAAACTGAATGCGATATGATTAGGTAGATACAACGATACAAGGCACTTCTTACCCGGTTGTCAAATTGTCAATGAAAATGACTTCACTTTGAGGTGCCGCACACACCCCGCGCTTGTGCATGCATGGTGGTTAAAAATGCGGCTTGCATAGTAGAGTGCAGTTATTTTTTATTTGATGATTTCACCCAGTAGTGATCACAAATTTAGTGTGTTTGAGTTTTCATTTTACATTACTGATGACATTTTACATTACATTTGACACTTTGCATGACATTTGGCATTTTACAGGGTCTGGGAGTACCTCCTGAAAAAAATACATGTACAAAAAAATTTATACAGACCACAGAAAATTTATACATTTATACAGACCACAGTTTTTGGGCCACCCAGCATGGACAAGCACCACCCGGCACAACTTCAAGTGAATATTTATTGAGATTAGACTGACGCACATAGCGCACCGCATGCTTTGTACACATTAGGTAAAAAATGTACTTCGAAATATGTAAAAACATGTCGCAATATATTCAAAATCGGGAGACAAAAAGTGTATTTTCTCAAGGGCTAGTCTTTTCTTTTGCTCAAAAATGGGGCATAAGGCTTTCGGCACGTTTGATGTTGCATATGTGTGCCAGTGTGGCCGAGTTTGAATTAGGCTGCAATACTGTATTTCTTCTAATAGAACGGCGCCGTTCTATTTTTTTCGTCAGCTTTTTGACCTGCCTTTTACCCAGCTTTTTTTATTGGAGGTGCCGTTCTATTGGAGGCTGCCGTTCTATTTTTTTCGTCAAACATTTCCACATGATTTTCATTCAAACAAAGTATTTTTCCTGAAAGAAGAGCAACATTATAATATCAGAGTATCAATTTAAACAAAACCAAATATGAAAACGACACCTGAATCATGGTTCTGAACACCCCGGATGTCCTCACCACCAATTTTTCAAAAATATTTGTGTTTTGAAGCTCTTACAGCATAGTTTCTACCTGCCGTTCTATTGGAGCTGCCGTTCTATTGGAGGCTGCCGTTCTATTCTTTTTGTGGGTGTAAAAACTTGCCAAAACCTGCCGTTCTATTGGAGCCGCTGTTCTATTGGAGGTATGCCGTTCTATTTGAAGAAATACGGTAATAGATGGAATGATAGTGATCGCGAGAGCAAAAAATATAGAAGGGGATAAGAATCCTAATTTGCACTGTTGCATCACATTGAAGCGTTTTAGTAATTACTACCAATTTGTAATTTATACCACAGTAATTTGTACATGTAAAGAAAAATAAGTGATTACTGATTACCGTAATTATCCTAACCAATTTATGCAAAATGATAATTGCTCCATACAAAAAACTGCTGTGTATAATTCATGTGCATGTGTAAACTTAAATAAAATTAAGTTGAGTTAAAATCGAGTTGACATCGGAACCAGTTGACATCCAGTGTGTGTGGCACGAGAAAAATTTCAAAATGAGAACAAAAACGTTAACGATCAATGACAAATTGTGATTGATCGTTAAAGCGGTTCCGGGCTGCAAACGCGCAGCCAATGTTATCTAAAAGTGTTTGCAATATGGGAACCGCGCTCGCCTAAAGGGTTTCCCCCCCGCAAGCGCGCAGGTGGCACATGCACTACGCGACTCCCGCCCGGGAACCACGCACGCTAAAGCGATTCCCCCCCCCCCCGCAAACACTTTAGTGCGCAGTCCTTAAAGCGCTTGTGATTTTGGCGGGCGCGCTGCTATAAACGCGCTGGAAACACTACGCGTTTCCGGCGCGGACAGCCTGCTGCATAGGATGGAAATAGATACCGTAATTTCTCGAATATACCCCCTTGTAAATAATAACCCTATACCAGAGTGAATTGTGACAATTATCCCTCAAAATACCCCGCTTGAAATTGTATTGCGCATGTAAATGATGAGAACCGCATGTTGAGGTACGTATTTAAGTAAAAACATGGAAAGACACATGTAAAAAAAACAAGTAAAGCCGCAAATCAAATAGAAATTATTTTATATTCATGAACTCGGGCTTAAAGGTGGGAATTATTTGAGCGGATTATTTTTTCCTCACCTGCCTAACAGGGGGAAGTATTCGAGCAAATACGGTAGCCAGGAACACTCTCACGCAGATGGACATACTCAAGTGGCTGCCTTGGTGGCTGCCGCGGCGCCCGTCTCCGCTTGTTTTGGCATCTTTTCCGCCTCCTTGCACTTGTCCTTGGAGATCGCATTGGCGGCTCCCTGCGTTCCGGACTCGGCCTTGCCCCCCTTGCGTCGCGCAAAATGGAACCAGGGGGCACTCCCGGACCATGTAAAGTGTCCTGTAAAATGTAAAATGTCAGGCAAACTGTGAAAAGTCAGGTAGAATGGCAAACGGTTTGTCATTGTACAGGGTATTTACCTACATGACTTTTGACAGTTTGCATGACATTTGACATTTTACAGTGCATTTTACAGGGTCTTGGAGTGGCACATGAACGGCTTGCCCCTGCGGAATCTGGACCGTACCGAAGGAGTTTTATTGGCTTCCGATGTCCTGCGGGTGGGATTGCTGTTCTAATTGGAATCCGCTTTCATCTTTGCTATAGATACTGAACTCTCGGCGAAACGAAGCTAGCAAACACCGTCATTTTACCATATACGCGGTGGGCTTAAATACTCTATTCTATCCGATGCTACAACTTTCTACAGTTACCGTATTTCTTCTAATAGACGGGCGGTCTCCAATAGAAGGTACAGATAGTGCTGGAATTGTGCCAAATGCATGAAAAATTAAAAAAGATCAGTGGACGCCGCAATTTAGTGGCTTTGGTCCATTGATCCGGTGCTATACTCGGCGGACCGCATGCTATGCATTTTTTATGTAGGAAACACTCCATCATGACGTCATCATTCATAAAATAAAAATCGTTCAAGTCAAAAAAGAATAAACATTTCGGGAAGTAAATATCCGCTGTTTGTACGCGGCTCCGCCTTTTTCTTTTTAAAATAATTTTGTTTTGTTTTTGTGAAAGTGCATACTTAAGTATCCTGCTCGCGCGTTATCAACCAAGACATAAGTAGTTTTGGGCGCATACTTTGCGGTCCGCCGAGTATATTTAGACATAAGATGTTGAATGAACTCTACGAATAGTAGTTGTTATCAAATGTCTGTGACGAAACACCTTGAAAAACCTTGGGAGTGAGTGGAAAAGTATGCTGAAAAAACGACGAAAGAAATAGAAGGGCGGTCTCCAATAGAAGGGCATCTCCAATAGAAGGGCGGGTAAAAAAGTTGATGAAAAAAATAGTGATGCTTGAACTTACTTATTTACTATTCCTACCATCCAAGTAAATAATAAGTAAATATGTGTGAAAATATGGGTAAACTCGGCAGACATTATGGAAGTCAATGGTCTAAACGGTTTTCGTACGACTGCGCATATTCGTACGGTACTTCGCACACGTCCAAGTTATCGTTTGCGAGAATGTTACCGAGAATGAAAGGTCTGCGTCACCAATAATGACTGCGGTATGCAATTAAGCGACAGCAAATGGTCGACCCACATTAATAGTTGACACTTGTGTTGAACTAATTGCATTACACGGCACCTGACGCGTACGGAAATCACTCAATCAATCTTTCACACTTTCATTTCATGTTCACCGAGTTTACAATAAAATTACCCGCGGCCAGTAGTAGCGCGCTGCTTCTTATCCATGACTCCGCTGTCTGACCGCCTTTTCGATTTCGCTTTTCTGGTGTAAGCTTTCGGTTTGGCGCCTTCGCCTGGGACTGTCACCTGCGCGCCCACCATTTCGGGGGGCTTGCCCGATTTGCCCTTGCCGCCGTCCACCTTGCGTTTGCTGTCGCCCTCCTTGCGTTTGCTGTCGCCGTCCGTTTTTTGCGTCGCTTTGCTGCTCGGCATGTCTTTGGCGGATTTCGCTTTGATCACTGGGATGGCGGTGGCGGCGGCCAGTTTGTCCGAACTGATAGTGGGGCTCTTCACTGCGCCCTTGGCACTGGCTTCTTTTGGTTCTTTCGGGTCTTTTGGTTCTTTCGGGTCTTTCAGGTCTTTCGGTTCTTTCGGTTCCTTCGGTTCTTTCGGTTCCTTCGGTTCTTTCGGTTCCTTCGATTCGTTTGGTTCCTTGGATTCTTTCGGTTCTTTAGGTTCTTTCGGTTCCTTCGCACCGCCCTTGTTCACTTTTGTGTCTGTTTCCTTTTTCTGCATGATAAATTCGAAATTTTTCGATTACCATACATGTGTGTAAGACCACTTTTTACGATGGGAAAATACCGCCCCACAAATTTTTAGATCGCCAAATGCAATAACAGTTCACGTAACGTAAACTGCAAAGTAGTTTTGTAAACTAATAATTCAAATAAACTCCTTCAGGTATTTTGGCGACCATTCGTAGTCTACGGGGCCTGTGCGGCATGTGCAGCCATGCAGTGAGCTGCGCTGTGCCCATGACAGAGCACTGCACAACAAGATTGACCCCGCTACACTGGCAGACCGAGTTAACTATGTTTTTGCGGTTGTAGTGCTCTGCACATTTTCCTGTTTCCTTACACCCAATTGAATTTCATATTAGTGTGTTCCACTTAATTAAAGATTAGCTAAGTCATTGTCAGCTCGTATGTAAACTACATTCCACGTGGCACAAGGTGAGAGGGGAATTTCACATTTCTAATATAAATGCTGCAGCGCGGTGTGCAGACACTTTTGAAGTTGTCGGCACAGTGTTGTGACTTTCTGGGCGGCCAAATGCACATTCCACCCTTACTTATCTTTGGGCATAGGCGGAGACTGCGACTGATAGGTAGGTGGCAACCAGGAAGCCTGGAACAATGACTTTTACTGAACCCTATCAAAATATAAACTGTTCCAAGTTTCTCCCCACGTTGACTAGATTGTCGGCAGTGTAGCTAATTGTTGTTTTTTCACTTCACTTTGACTTCGAAAATTTGATTGCTTCGACTCTGCTGCTTTAGCGTATTTCCATCGCCCAAAAAATAAATTCTCTTCTCAAAATCAACTTGGACCCCCCTTGAGTATTGATACTAACTGTACTCCTTTAGTTGCTAATTAACAATCGCTTTTAATTACTGCGCTGCTTGTGCTAAGTGTAAGCGCTGTGCGTGCCGCGGGAAACAGAGCAGCATGATCCCCGAGTGGATCACTGCACATTCTGCAAAAAAACCTGTCTTCGGACATATTCCCTTAAACTTAACGGCATCATTTTGGACCTCCGGGCCCTGTGCAGTGCACACCAGTTTCAAGCAAGTGGTAAAGTGGTGTGATAGGGAAAAGCAGTGCACCGCAGATTTCTCTGGATTCGTATAGCCAAAAAACAGCAGAATACACGGATTCATGACATGTGCTAGAATAGCTCCCCCTTGAATTATTCAACCTCGAATTATTCCCTCTGTTAGACAAGTGTAGAAAAAATAATCTTCCCTTAAAAATTACCCTTAGGGCATATGATCAAGTTGTTTTGACCAATTTGAACAAAAATGGCATGTTATTTTGCGAATAAAGCATATTTTGTGAAGTGGCCTAGCAATATTATTGAAAATTTTCACAAAATAAGAATTCCTCCCCTTGAAAAATAACCCCTCAAATAGTTCCCGCCTCAAACAAGCGTCTGACAAAAAAATAATTTGCCAGGGGAATTATTCAAGCCAATACGGTAACCGTCAGTTGGCTCAAAAAGAATAAAAAGCCCACCTTGACGAGGGCGCGCGGCATGGGCGTGAACGGCTGCTTGTCGTTCAGGTAGTCCGACCTGATCTCGGGGTCCGACTCCGAGTCGGCTCTGAGCTGCGACGCGCCAGGGTTGGCAGCCATGTTGGTGCCCTCCAGCCCCGACGCCTTGTTGAGCACGGGCGACCCGGCCTGGGTGCCTGCCGCCGAGCCGGCGCCCTTGTCCTTGTCGCCTCTGGGCTTGGGCGCCGCCGGCCCGCCCGGACGCACTCGCGCTTGCGCTTGAAAGTGAATGTCAAGTGAAAGCAAGCAATCGAGAAATGGATACGGTGTGTTGGTGTGCGGAGGCGCGGTGAAGCGTTCGCGGTGTCTTCACGACCTTTCACGCCAACACTTCCCGACCCTTCATGAAGCATGCTACCGCTTCCACGGACGAAAAAAAATGTGAAGCCACTTCACTTCACACTTCTGACTATGGAGCTGGCACGCAAATGTTTATGTCAGTGAAGCGTCTGGAAGTGCCGGTCTCGTGAAGGGTCTTCTCAATTTTGGTACACCTAAAGCGCGCTGTGAAGTTAGGTGAAGCGTGTAGAGGACACTGGACTCAGAATTTCGTGACGCATGTGGAAGGGTGTGGAAGCGCGCCGCTTCACGCTGCAAACTGAACACAAGCCTGACCAGTGGAAGGTCCCTTTCCCTTGCCGCCGACTGTGCCGGCGGCGGACGCGGTGGCCAGCGCGACCGGTTCTGGCAACGGGATCACCTCCCAATCGTACTTGTCCTCGTGAGACCCGCCCAGGCGACGCAGCGCCTGCGCACACATTCAATTAGAGGGTGAGGCGAGCGTTATGCCGCTTGGTGGCAGTCTCGAGCCCTGTAAAGTGTAAACTGTCATGTAAAATGTCATACAAAGTGTCAATTGTCATGACAGATGTAATGTAAAGTTTCAATTGTCATGCAAAGTATCAGTAATCAAATATTTTCTTTTCGTTTCGATTGACATTTGACATGTTATTTGACACTTTACACTTTACAGAGCTTAGGACTGCCCTCTGAGCGCTGCACCAATTGTACGAACGCGTTCACTGTTTACGCGAATTCTGGTTTCACCTGGTTTAGCAGGCTGTACATCTTCTCGTAGGGCGGCTCGTCGGCGTAGGTGCCCTGCACGATCAGCTCGAATATGTCGTCGAACTCGTTGGGGCACTGCGCCAGCATCTCGGCTCGGTGTTCCTTTTCCCGTACGCGCTTCTTTGCCCTGCGATTGTGAGTCTGAGTTTACATGAGAGAGTGTTTTGACTATTTTAAACTGTGAATAGCATTGAAAAAATCTCTAAAGGTTATTTGTATTTCAAAAAGATCAAAAAATATTGTATTGTTTCATATTTAAATTTTTCCAGAATGTTTTGTCGTGATTTATTTAATGGCTTATGAGTCATTTTCTGGTATATCTAAAATAGCAAAAAAGTATGAAAATATATCTGATTAATATTTATTTATATTTTTCCTGCTTTTCTAGGACAGTTTATTTAATCACCTACCGTATTACCTCGAAATACCCCCATGGGGGTTTATTATTTCGCCAGCAAAATTTGAGGGGGGGTTAATTCGAGGGGGGGTTTATTCGAGGGGGGGTCTTATTTTTTCGTCAGAAATTTTCGTAAGTATCGTAGTAAATAGTAGGCATTTGCATGCCCAAAACAGGTAATAAGTGTGTCCAAACAAGATATATTTAGTAGATTAGCTACAGAAACATGTCCATGTGTAGCTGCAGTACAAATAAACAGTAATATACATCATGTACATTGCATACATGACGTATTTATTATGTACATGACGTACATCCTTCCGAAGGGGGGGGGTATTTCGAGGGGGGGGGTTTATTATTTCCCCAGCCCATTTTGAGGGGGGGTTAATTCGAGGGGGGGGGGTTAATTTGAGGGGGGGATAATTCGAGGTAATACGGTATTTTTATTTTTGAAATATTTCCTTAGATAATATTTAAGTAGGTATATTTTCTCCAAATCACCAATTCCTCAATGCTATGTAGGTGTGAGTGAAGTTTCAAAAACGTACTGTCCGATGCGCTTGCGATCGCAGTCCCTCCGCCAGGGAATCTGCCCGTTGGTCACTTCGATCAGCGTGTAGAACCACGTCTCCACATCGTCGATCCTGAAGAAATCAAGATCGTCTTCTCCCTTCACAGGACACGGAATTGGATCCTGAAAGCATGCACACCTGCCCAGATCCTTCTGCAGGTGGCAGTTGAGCGGCGCGTAGCGGAGGGTGCCTCTGAATGCCGCGACGTTTCGCGCCGGACGGACTTCCCCATTGGGCAGGCGGTACCTTGATTTAAGTTCAAGTGCTAATTCCACTCGAAAAGGATCTACATATAACTACAGTATTTCCAGGTTTTTGTTTCAGTGTGCAAATTTTAGGGGGTTACCGTATTTATTCTAATAAATGGAAGAGGACTGTTCAAATTTTTTCGTCAACTTTTTCATCTGCCGTTCTATCGGAGGTGCCGTTCTATTGGAGGTATGTCGTTTTATTAGAAGAAATACGGTAATCGAGGAAGGATGTATTTCGAGGAAAGACGGCATTTCTTTATTCCGCAATGCACCGAATTCATTCAGTTCAAAATGAAACCAGAAAACAAATTCATCTCAATAAAACACTTTATTTATACTTGGTGTTTGAAATCTTCCCAGATTCTAGACATCCGCGCGCTGGCTTGACAAGTCAATATACTCCGCTTACTTTACACCTTGCACGCGTGGTTCCAGCTGGAAGTGTGCCAACCAACGATGGAAAAAACACAGAAATTGAACACAGAAACTCATTGAGTTTCTGTGTTTTTGTTTTACACAGAAACACGGAAACTCACAAATTTTGAAAAACTCAAAACTCAAATGAGTTTGTTTTTTTTGAGAACACAGAAACACAGAAACACGGAAACACAGAAAAGTTTTTTGAGTTTTTGAGTTTTTTTCAGCGAAGTGGTTGAACACATTTTCAAAATGCACATGAATTCAGTTAAACTGAACAAGATAAGATATGCATGTATAGCGTGTAAATATGTACATAATGTATTCAAATTTTATGATGGAACAAAAAATAATTTAAGGATGGCATGCACATCTCCTGGTGGACATGTTTAAATATAGTTGTAGTTCAAATCAATTCTGTAGTCTTCCATACAGTGCACATCCATTGAAGAATTTTGGAGTACTGCGTAAATTGTCCTTTGTGAGCATTTTGTTGATGCTGGTGTTGCTATGTGGGTGGATGTCCTCATTGAGGACATTTTTATGGACTTTTTTGACACTTGAATGAATACACTTATGTTATGTGGGGTTAAAACATGTGCAAAATCAATATTTTATAAGAAAACCGCTGTTTCCACATCAAAATGCTGTAAATCAGATTTTTTGGGGGGGGAAACTCGAGTTTTTTAGACAAAAACTTGAGTTTTTTAGAAAAAAACTCAAAAAACTCGAGTTTTAACAAAAAACACAGAAATAAAAACAGAGTTACTCAAGTTTTTTTCGATAAAAAAACTCAGTACACAGGTATTCATTTTTGAAAAACTCAAAACACAGAAAGTGTTTTTTTTTGAGAACTTACCCATCGTTGGTGCCAACGATGGTTAACGCGTGCGAGTTGCATAAAAAGATGCAAAATTGATTGTTGTTATAGTGTTATTCATAAACATATACACATCGATGAATTTCCCCATCTTTTTACGGAAATCGCATGATTTAATGATCATTGGCACGCTTCCAACACGAGACATAAATCAGTGCGAGGGCAGAGTATCATGTACGCCGGGTATACGAACATCTCCCCACCCCCTCCCCCCACCCAACCTTCTACACAGTCCAAAGTCGATCATATACACGGTCCTGGCCTCGGGGGTGTTGGGCAAGCCGACCATGTAGTTGGACGGCTTGATGTCCCTGTGCAGGTAGCCCGCGGAGTGCAGCTCGGCGACCGCCTCCAGACACTGGATGCCCGTGCGCACGGCGGTTGATGCGGAGTACTTGAAGACGCCTTCTACGGGTGGGACCGCCTGGGTAGGTTTGGATGAATGTGGGATTGGTTGATGTTAATGGTGCACGCGCAGTTCTCTGCAGAATAAAGTGGCTGTACACGCATTTGAGTTTATCAGTATGAGGTGTTTGTCAACTAGTTGACGAAAATTTAAAATAACTCATTCTGGTAAACTCAAATACGTGCAAAGCTGATTTAAGAGCATCCACTTTGAGTTTACTACTGTTAGTGTGTGCTGATGAAAGCGCGCAGCAGATATTCACGCTCACTTTTCTAATATCATGCAGTGACAGGCCGACTAGCGTCATAACGACGAAATTAAACGTGTCCGTGCGGCCCTTGTCCACGATTTTGCAAAAGTGCTTGCACCCCTGTTTATCCAACAAAGTCAGTACTTCTACCTCGACGCGTAGAACTTGCAGCTTGCTCTAAAACGGGTAGAAAAATTAACACTGGTAGAATTCAGTGCAAATGTGCGATTTCTCGTAGCGTTAACTAGCATCGATAATTTCCGCTTTGAGGGCCCAAAGTTTTTTGTCGACTGATGAGCGCACGCGGTACACGGCGCCGAACGCCCCTTCACCGATCTGTGGGAAAAATTGGCTTGGCAAATTTGGATTGGAGCCAAGTTTTGGTGGACCAAAGACCGACTTTGGCCATGACAATGAAATCTCGCACTTTATCTCTGGGTGCAATTGGTACTCCTTTTGGCGGCGCCGCCATTTTGTGTTCTTGGTTATCTGTTTAATGAGTGAGGAACAGTAAGAGTTTTTCAAACAACCGCATTTGCTTGAATTTTCCCCTCTTGAATAGTCTCCCCTCAAAAATGTCCTCTATCTAATAGTTCTCTGTGAATTATTCAAGCAAATACGGTATATACAAGGCTCTGCGATGGAAAAAGCGCAACCTTCTCGTTCTAACAGGTGCTTTTTCAAAAACTCCCTGCAGTGATGCACGCGTTGTATTAATTCTAGCGTACACCACTTAGGTATGCTTATTCCCAGCTGTGAAAGCGTGGCGCCTTTTCCATCCACAGGGTTGCCTCTAGTGATGGAATGGCGCCATGGCGCTGGCGCGATTTGAGGGCGCCGAAGGGCGCCGCGCCATGGCGCCATTGGCGCTTGGCGCCTTTTTTCTGTGGCGCCCTTGGCGCCTGGCGCCCACATTCTGAAAGGCGCCATGGCGCGGTTGGCGCTTGGCGCCCTTTTTCCGTGGCGCCCTGCTTTTAAAGGGCGCCAAAAAGGCGCCAGCAGGGTTTCAAGGTGATTGCTGCATAAATGGAAAAAAAGATGAAAAACGCATTCATGGATGATCTAAATTCGCCAGAAAAATGGACGAAGTGGTGTGAGTGGGTGGAAATCTTTTGTGCAACGGTTCATCAGATGTGTCTGACAGATCAGAAGACGAGAATGATAGAACGTTGAACTTGCAAAATAATCAACGGATTCAAATCGTTGCAATTCCGTTTTTTGTCCATTTCGAGGAAACATTGATTGGAAAAGTCAATTTGAAGTGAATGGATTGTTGTCAAATGACAATATTCATTGTGTTTGAATTGTCATGTGAATTTTACTTGATTTTTTTTGTTGCTAGTGTTGTCTTTGTTCATTACACCCTCGAGAACGCAAATTAAGTATGAATGCATGTACTAGGGTGCTGTAGAAACACTTTTAGCACACGCAGGGTGTTGTATGTACTTATTTATCCTGGCGCCCTCTTTCCGTGGTGCCTGGCGCCCTTTTTCTATGGCGCCTTGGCGCTTGACGCCCACTTTCTGAATGGCGCAATGGCGCCATTCGCGCCTGGCGCCCTTTTTTCTGGCGCTTTTCCATCACTAGTTGCCTCAGCCCTGCCGCACGAGTTACCTTCGTTTTAGTAGTCCTGTAAACTGGCTGGCTGTGGTGTTTGTGTGGCTCGCAGCAACCCGGGACGCTGCTTTTATAGTGCGAAATTATCAGTGTGCTTTGTTTTGACTTCATGGGAAATTGTTGTTTTTTTGTATCTACAATATATACGTGGCAATAAATCTGTTGACTTCATAGGAAAAGGCTTTTTTTGTATTTACAATATATACATAGCCGTAAAATCTGTTGACCAAATATAATATTGACAAAAATCACGAATATTCGAGACATTTAAGCCGGAATTAGAGCTCGAGCATGTAACGTGAAATGATGACGTGGAATGTTTGACGCGAAAAGTTTTGACGTAAAAAGATTTTTGAATTACAGCTATCTGACGTAGAAAGATCCGACGACATGTTGACATAAAAAGATCCGACGACATCTCGACGTGAAAAGATTGGACAATATAATGATATAAAAATGATTTGACAATGGGGCCACACACACTGAAACCGAAAATTTCTGCATACCACATTTTCAACTGCCAAATCCAAACCGGAAAATATATGTTTGGACGGGTTTTTTCAGTAGGTTTTTGTAGGTATACTATAGGTGTTTTGACCCTGTGGCGCTGGCGCCATTTAAGGGCGCCAAAGCGCGCTGCGCCATGGCGCCAGTGGCGCTTGGCGCCCTTTTCCTGTGGTCCCTGGCACTGGCGCTTTGTTTCAAAATGGCGCCCTTTCCGTGGTGCCCTTGGCACCTGGCGCTCTTATGAGGAATGATGCCATGGCGCCATTGGCGCTTTGCGCCCTTTTTTCTTGCGCTTTTCCATCACCTTACCATAGTTGTAAAAACGTGTTTATGTTTACTCGATAAGTACAGATACTTAATAACTGTGTAAACACATGTACGTTACCCCTAAAAAAATACTGGTATACTCAGTGTTGTTACAATACAGGTAATTTTGGAAAATGTAAACATAAATGTAAATACCTTTTAGAATTCAGAAGTATAAATACTAAAACGTAGGGTATTTTTAAAATACCTAGGAAAACATAAAATAAAACATAAACGTAAAAATTTTATCGAGTGCTGTCAGAGAAAAAGTTTTCACAGTTTTTACAATATTATAGATGTTCCTTTGATCTCATTCGACATTATCTGCTTACATATTTCTTAAATTTAGAATGATGGGTTTGGTATATTGAATAGTTACCGGAAGGTGCCGGTCCTGAGCGCTGTAAAGTGTAAAGTAAAGTGTCAAATGTCATGTAAAATGTCAATCAAAACAAAAAAAAGAAAAGATTTTATAACTGAACCTTACTTTAACTTTGACACTTTATGTTCCTTTACCGTATTTCCTCGAATTACCCCCAGGAGGTTTATTTTTTCAGAATGGAAATTTTGAGGGGGGTTGAACGAGGGGGTATTTCGAGGAAATACGGGAAATGCGCTGTTGTCACATTTTTATAATTTTAGATGACAGAATAATATTTTAAAAGTGATTTTCCAGCGGGGTTGAATGCCATTCTAAATGTGCTGATTAAAAATGGTTGAAATTTTAAGCATCCAATAGACACCCCAGTTCCCATCCCACACAATAATGTGGCCCACACATTTGTTTACAGGTTTATTTCGGTATTTTGTGAAATAAATGGGCTTCATTTAATTGAAGGGCTTCAATTGAAAAAAAAATCGAAAGTCAGTGAAATTTTAAACATGTGCCTCCACTTGCGAAATTGGCACTCTCTTCACGTTAAAGCATGTTAAACTCATCATTACACACTACGTTTGTCATAAAATACGGTTCCATGTAACATATTTTTTCAATTTTCTCTGATAATTGTGCCAGGAAAACGTAACAAAATGAAATGGTATTTTTGGAAAGCGTAAACATAAACACAAATATAAATACCTGAATAATGGGGTATTTTGGGTAAACATAAATACCTTTTTGCAACACTGGGTATACTCACATACTTTTGAAAATACGTGAGTACAGAAAACGTATTTCTTTATAGGCTTTTTCAGGATGAAAAGGAAAAAAAAGGTGAGAAAAGCATCATAGGGACAAAATAGCATAAACATAGACAAAAACACATTAGTTATGGTGAATTTGATGGTTAAAAGTTTGAAAATTAGTGAGTTTGAGAGACAATTCAGGCAAAATTTCTCAAAAATACCCAATTTTATGTTTTCCTGGGACAAAAGTAATTTACTCACATTTACTTATGAGTAAAAGTAAAAATCAATACTTTACATTTTCTGCACTCACCTGTGAGTAGTGATGGAAAAGCGCCAGTAAAAATGGTGCCAGGTGCCATTCAAAAAATTGGTGCTGGGCGCCAAATAGCGACAGAGAAAATGGCGCCACGGCGCCATCTAAATAAATGGTGCTGGGCACCAAAGAGCACCAGAAACAATGATGCCAACAAACACTTCACTGTTTCAGCCTGTATAAATATCATCAAAGAAGCATTTATAGAGGAGCAACGTAGGATACCATTTTTCTGATGGTGACTCATGCCACAAAACTCATCTTATCATGAATATTTTATTCCCAGGGGGTTATTTTTTTGTCAACACGTTTTGAGGGGGTTTATTCAAGGAGACTTATTCGAGGGTACTTATTTGAGAGGGTACATTTTACTAAATTGTTGTTTGTAACGTACACAGACGTTGAAAAATGCAAGAAAAACTGCCATTTATAAGACTGTATAGACTTTTATAAGTAAACACCCGGTCACGTCCGGCACCCATTTTTTGATTTTACTTCTCACATCCTATACCCAGTTCTAGGGTGCCGCAGAGGCTGAAACTTGGAGGAGATATTGGCGCAACCCCCCTCTACCTCGCATGAATTAGGGGGGTCGCGGCGACCTGACCGTGCCGGAGGGGTGCCGGACCTGCTGTGGGACACCAAAAAAGCCACAAAAAATTTTTGCACTTAGGGCGACCCACCCTGAGAGTTGTCGCCGCGACCCCCCTGATTCATGCGAGGTAGAGGGGGGTTGCGCCAATATCTCCCCCAAGTTTCAGCTTCTGGCGCACCCTAGAACTGGAGATAGTGTGTCACAAGTACGATCAAAAATAGGGTGCCGGACGTGACCGGGAAGGTGTTTATGTAGACGGCAAAAACTCAAAGTCACTGTCATTATTTGTTACCTCTGTTCTGCGTTTTGTTTTTTGGGGGGTATTTCGAGGGGGGTTTATAAACTCATAGTGTCCATTTTAGGGGGGGTGCATATTTTGAGGAAATATGGTATAGGCATTCCATATTGCTTGAATAATTCCTCCCCGTCATTGTGGGTCATGTTTCAAGTTTTGCAGTTTGCATGTGGTATAAAACAAACAACATGAACACAAACTTGCAGTGCTAGCAACAAATTACAATGGTGACTGTGTAAAATATCATCTAAGTGATATCATTCCACAGAAGAGGCAGTTGAATATGGAATGATGTAACCATTCATCCCTGCATTTTGGCATGATCTCCGGCGCCATCGAAAACAATGGCGCTGGGCGCCAAATTGGTGCCAGCGAAAATGGCACCAAACGCCAATGGTGCCATTCAAAAAAATGGCGCCAGGTGCCAGATGGCACCACAGAGAAGGGCGCCAACGCGCTGGTGCCCTTTGATGCCATTTCAGGGCGCCAGCGCCATGGCGCCATACCAACACTACCTGTGAGTAAAACATTTACATTTATGTAAATACTTTACATTTATGTTTACTATTGAAAATTTTAGTACTTATAACAACTCTGTGATATACACAAGAGTAAAAATTGGGTGAAATACATACTTTGTATTTTTAAATTGTGTGTATAAAAGAAATGGTAATCAAATCATAAAAATACATAGAAAAATTGAATTTATATCATAAAATTACATTGTATCATTTCACGTCGACGATTGCATGCAATTGTCTGACGTGAAATGATTCGACGTAAAAAGATTTTAAAATCTTTTTACGTCGAATCATTTCACGTCAACATTTTACGTCAAATGCAAAAATGACAGTGACGTGAAATGTTTCACGTAAAATGTTTGACGTAAGTTGTGTGATGAAAAATGTGATAACATGAAATAAAATATTGCATATTTACGAAATGAAAATTTGATTTGAAAATGTGATTTGATAAAAATACACATTACTGCATCCCATTCTGTTGTACATTGACCGATTTTTTACTGTTCGAGTGTGTTGGGATTTGGGGTCTGGGCTATGACGAATTGTTTTCGTTTTCTCGAATAATCCCCCAGTCCTGAGATAAGGGGGGCCTATAAAAAGGTGGTCATTTTGCACACATGATCTGCACATTGACTTTGCAGCTTAATAACTCAGTCATTTCTGGGCTGATTTGGATCGTTCAACACTTAAAATGATCAGGACAACCTTCAGATTCAATTTTTATGGTCGGATTAGTGATTTCTAAATTCTGTATGCCAATTTGACCCGCTTTTAAAACATGAAAAAATATTTTATTATTAATTTTTCAAGACATTTTATTGAACATTCTATCATATATTTGAGACAAAACGAAGTAATCTGGCCCAAACATTATTTCAATATCTTGTTCCAGTCAAAAGTTGGCATGCCAGAAGCAGCGTGCCAGGTGCCAAGGGCGCCTCGGGAAAATGGCGCGAAGAGCGAAGGGGGCCATGGTGCCCATCGCGAATAAGAGCGCCAGGTGCCAATGGCACCACATGAAAAAGGGCGCCAAGCACAAATGGCGCCATGGCATGGCGTCTCGTGGCACCCGCAAATGGCGCCAGCGCCATGGCACCATTCCATCACTAGTCTAGAGTATATGATAGCATGTTCAAGAAAATTATTTTTCATGTTTCAAAACCGGGTCAAATTGGCATACGGAATTGAGACATCACTACTTAGACAACCAAAATTGAATCTGCAGGTTGTCCTGATCATTTGAAGTGTTGAATGATCCAAATCGGCCCCGAAATGTCGGAATTATTAAGCTTCATAATCCATGTGCAGATTGGCCATTCAAAATTACCACCCATTTATAGACACTTCTTAGCTCGGGACTGGGGTATTATTTGAACAAACCAAGACAATTCATGATAGCCCAGACCCAAAACCTCAACATTCTTAAAAGGCATCAAAATCGGCCAATCTACAACAGAATGGGACGCAGGAATGTGCATTTCTATGAATACATGAAAAACATACACTAATGAGTTTACACCATAATATTTACATGAAACGTTACAAATACAATAGAAATAATATACACACTAAATCGCTTTTACCATTCATTTCACTTAAAAATATATTTTACGTATTCATTTCACGTCAGAAATAAAATTCTAATTACAGCTTGACGTAGAATGTTTTTGACGTAAAATGTTTATCAGTAAACATCTTTTCACGTCAACACTCTGACGTGAAAAGATTCGACAACTTACATTTCACGTCAACATTTCATGCGACGTGAAATGTTGCTGATGTGAAAAGTTGCTGACGTGAAATGTTTGACGGGAAATGATGACGTGAAAAGATGCAATTTTGACATACAATTAATAACACATTAATTACTCAATATTTTTCAAATCTTTTTTGGGACATTATAAACAATTACCAGGACAATCTTATTCTGAAATTAAAAGACCGTATCTTTGTCCGTTCTCATGTAATTAATTTTTCGACATCATTCCACGTCATCATTTCACGTCGAATCGACGCTGAGCTCTAATTCCCGCTTTACAAATAGGTATTCAATCAAAGAGTCCAGTGTAATATCCCCAATAGAGAAGATTGAATAAGGCAAATGCTCCGGGGAATAGAAATCTGGAAATGTAGTCAATGTAATGAGCCATTTTTTTGTATGATTCTGAAGCATTTTGCATCATGACCGCTGCGTACGATTCCATCGGTGCCGATATGCCTGGAATAAAACAAAAAAAATTCAGAACTTTCCAGACATTCGGCTGGGTGGGAGGGGGGTCTTTTCGTCAGAAATAACCGTGTTTCCTCGAAATACCATCTTCCCTCGAAATACCCCCTCTCGAAATACCCCTTCAAAATGACCACTATGAATTAACAACCTCCCTCAAATACCCCTCCCTCGTTTAACCGCCGTCAAAATTTTCACTATGAAACAATAAACCAACGGGGGTATTTCGAGGAAATACGGTATGCAAAAATCTCATTTGTGCTATGAACAAAGCTATCATTGATGAAACCTATCATTTTCTCAATGGCGTTAAGTGTCAAATGCCAGGTTTAAAGTCATAAAAATCTGGCAAATGTCATACAAATTTGTGAAATGTAAATGAAAATGTCAAAAATTCAGTCTGACACTTCACACTCTACTGGGTGCGGGACTGCCCCCACACCTCACCCATATTATCGAACTTTGTGTCGCTCTCCTGCGCAGCCAATCTGTCCAACATATCCTTGGCTTTTTGGGCACAAGAAAGTGATCTCCTGTTGTAAACGTTGACCCACGCAAATTCACCCAAACTGGAAAACATGAAAATTGTGCACACGAAGAACCAGTGGTCGATGGCTTTGGCATATGAAACTGCGGGCAGGGTGAAACGGATGCCCGCACCCTGTAAAGGGGTTTTTGGGGGTGGATTGAAAGTGTGAGAGATTTTAAGTGGAGAACACTTTTTTAAACAGGAACTGATAAAATTAAAATTGGGATAATGGTTGTAAAGTTTGATTTCAAAGTTTTGAGCGATGAAAGACGGTAACCTCTACTTCCATTTTATTTGTTTTAATCACTCATATTCTAATGATTGCAACGAATAACAGGAAAAATAATGGGGGTATGGGGTAAGCATGAGGCACCCTGTTTTACTGTTGTTCACATAGGTCAAGCTACCAAACTGCCACTAAAACATTTCCATAGAATCCGAAACTTCACTTGTCATTTGTCACTTGACACAAAACCATAAAGTGTATCAAAAACGTGTCACTTGACAGAAATAGTTTGACATCGGCACCAGTCTAACCCAGAGTTGTTAGATTTACTGAAAAAATTTTAAAAATATTTGCCAATGTAAGTATTTTTGTACTCACCACAAAGTATAGAAAATGTAAAATACTTTTTTTCCCAGGAAAATTTAAAAGCGAGTAATTTTCCCCTAGAAAACCTAAAAGCTACTACTTTTTACATGTGAGAGTGAGTTTTCAAAATTTTCTTTTTTTTGCAACAGAAAATTGTGATATTAGCAACAATAAATGCTTTTTCTCTGTACGCGTGTACGTTTAAAATGTACGCGTAAAAGTGAGTACATTACTTTTTTAAAGTATACCTATGTAAATGTATATTTACTGCGTATTTTTTGAGTAAATGTACGTACATTTTAACAACCGTAGTCTAACCATAGTAGTCAGCGTGAGCAGCGTGGTAAAACTGAGCGTGACCCTGGCCGGTACGGCGTTCGGGTCGATCCAAAAGCACACCCATGATATGATTATGATCGCACCGGATGGGAAATACGTCTGCACGAGGTGATAGGTGATCTGCCGGATGAAGTAGAAACGGGCCTCGATGCAGCCGAAATCGGCTGCGTGGTTTGAAGTTTCTCGTTAAGTTGGGTCTAGGCGTGAAATTCACTTAGTCGGACACTTTTTTCGATCGGCACAACAAATAACAAAAGAAAATATTTTAAAACGAAAAGGGCGGAGTCGAGTAAAAGCGGCAAATGTTTTTTTCTTGTTGTTGGAACAATTTTGATGTTATAACCAATGACGTCATGATGAAGTTTTCTGTCAGAAAAACGCACCGCGTGCGGTCTGTGGAGTATAGCTCAATTCAAGTGTAACAAAAAAAATGTCCGTCAAAACGGAACCAAATCTCGATCCTCTCCGCGTCTTGCTGTACTCGTAGGACGCGTTGCACATGATCGGCGTGATGGATTCCAAACTGAATTCCGGCAGCTGTATAAGCGGGTTCTTGTCTATCGGCTCATAATAGAACCACTGCAGCTGCAGCATGCGTTCCGGGTACCCGTCTGTTGGAGGGACAAAAAAAATTATAAAAAAGTGTGCAAAAAGATGTTAAATGGGAAAATGAACGAACAGCTCATCATTTGCAGAGCGCACAACTGCTTGTCCAGTGGGTAGCTGGCCAGGTCCATAGGGCAGGCAACCTGCGCGCTCACCCTGAGTGTGGAGAAGGTATTTTTGCTAGCCCCGAGACACTCGCACCATTTCACACACACTCGCGACAAAAAATGGCGCCAGCGCCATTTCGCCATTCAAAAATGGCGCCAGGGAAAAATGGCGCCAAGCAGCAATGGCGCCGCGGCGCCATTCCATCACAAAGCGCTACCTGGTGCTGTACGCCACGGTGCCGTCGCTCTCATCGATCCACAACGCCAAGTTCGGCTTGATCACGTTGTGCGTGCGCGTCAACTTTGCATTCACAAAGTAGATATCGGGCGTCCAAATTTCCTGCGTCCATCTGAGATTGTGATACATACGATGTAGCAACTTGGCTGAACCTACCTGTAGAGTCAGTTGTTCGTCTTCTGTTTTGTTCGGCTGTCCGATTAGCCGCGAGTCCACCCAGCTCATGCGGAAGTACATGTCCAGCATGAATGACTGCGAGTTATTTAGACATCAATAAGATAATGAACTAGGTAGTGAAAATTTGTGAATACCGTATTACCTCGAAATACCCCCATGGGGTTTCTATTTCGCCAGCAAAATAATAAGTTCGGGAAAATTCCGGCAAAATAATAAACCCCACTCGAAATACCTCCTCGATCAATTCACACCACCCCCCCCCCCCCCAAAAAAAAAGACACACTGAAGAAATTTTCCCTGGTGGTAGGTATTTCAAGGAAATACGGTATAACAGATCGAGACGTGGCATCAATCATATCGCCAGCTCCAGAAAAACCCACCCAACTTTTATACCAACCATATCCTTAACATCCAAACTACTCATACTATGAACATAGATACCAATATCGATGACCACCGGCCAGCCGGGGTGCATGGGCTCGGGGAACGTCTTCGTGTCCGTGTTTATCACTCGCAATTCGTCGGACGCGCCGAACAGCGTGCCGCTGCCCACCGTGAACACATTGAGCAGGCTCAAAGTGAACAATGGTAGGATCAGTTGATGTAGTGGGTTGGGTGACATTTTTAGGGGTTTGCGTGACCTGGGGGTAGTCCAAGACCCTGTAAAATGCCTGTAAAATGTCAAATGCCATGCAAAGTGTCAAAAGTCATGGAAAATTCCCGGCAAATGGCAACCGAGTTGCCATTTTGCAGGACATTTTCCAGGACTTTTGACACTTTTCATGACATTCGACATTTTACAGGGCTTTTACAGGGTCTGGGAGTGCCCCCTGTGGAACCTTTTGATGTCGTTTGGGTTTGGCAAGCGAAGGCACCTACACTTAAATATATGTATGGGCGTTTAATATAGACAGCTGTGTATTATGGCCGCGTAGCCCAAGAAAGAGCCTAGACAGATAAAAAAGTCTGTATCATATGAGATGTCAGTGCCAGTCACAAAAAGGATGGTTGATGAGCTATTAGTCTGTCAAATGATGAGTCTAATAGCAAAGTTTCTTCTTGAAACACGTTCTTATGGCACGTTTTTTTGAGTGCGAGGTCAATTCAAAGCGTATTTGAAGTAGTTTTGTGATTTGTGAATAATCTGCTTAACAAATATTGTAAATAGATGCGCTCGATACAACTTTTCCTCGGAATGTGTCGTATGATTTCTTTGAAACTTCCAACGCATAAAATACCAGCATGATCGCTGAGTGTGTTGTATTCATGAACCAAATGTGAACTCACCGTATTACCTCGAATTACCCCCATGGGGGTTTATTATTTCGCCAGCAAAATTTGAGGGGGGTTTATTCGAGGGGGGGTTATTCGAGGGGGGTTTTATTATTTCCTCAGAAATTTTCGTAAGGACCGTAGTAAATAGTAGGCATTTTCATACCCAAAACAGGTAATAAATGTGTCAAAACAGGATATATTTGGACATAAAAACGTAGATAGCTACACAAACTAGTCTATGTGTAGCTGCAATGTAAATTAACAGTAATATACATCATGTACATTGCATACATGACGTATTTATTATGTACGTGACGTACATCATTCCGAAGGCGGGGGGTATTTCGAGAGGGGGGGGGGTTATTATTTCCCCAGCCCATTTTGAGGGGGGTTAATTCGAGGGGGGTCAATTCAAGGGGGGGGATAATTCGAGGTAATACGGTAACTCCACTAATCTGACTACCGTATTTCTTCTAATAAAACGGCATACCTCGAATAGAACAGCACCCCCAATATAACGGCAGGTTTCGGCACGTTTTTGCACCCACGAAAACAATAGAACGGCAGCCTCCAAAAGAACAGCACGTCCAATAGAAGGGCAGGTACCGTATTACCTCGAAATACCCCCAGGGGGTTTATTATTTCGCCAGCAAAATGTGAGGGGGGGATAATTCGAGGGGGGGGTTTATTCGAGGGGGGGGGTCTATTATTTTGCCAGAAATTTTCGAAAATTCCCCATACGCAGACGTAGAAAAATCGAACAATTACATAGATGTATGTGTGTTTATAGGCATCTATAACTGTATATACACAAAAAACCCTCCCTAACGTCACTTATTCATCAGTTTTAACGTGTGTTCTGCATTGTACAGAAGACACAAACTGCGGTATTTGTCATGTACGTTCACGTTACACTCAGTTTTAGGGGGGGTATTTCGAGGGGGGGTTTATTATTTCCTCAGCCGAAATTTAGGGGGGGTATTTCGAGGGGGGTTAATTCAAGGGGGGGGGGTTAATTCGACGTAATACGGTAGATATTACATTCGAAGGGTGTCAATGCGCAAAAATATGACAAAAAGGGTGGTGAGAACATCCAAGGTGTTCAGAACTAGGATTCAGGGTTTTTTTTCACATTTGGTTTTGTTTGAATTGGTGAGAAAGAACGGCAGCCTCAAATAGAATGGCACCTCCAATAGAACGGCAGGTGAAAAAGTTGGCGAAAAAATAGAACGGCGCTCTTCCATCAGAAGAAATACGGTACCTATTTATGAACACTCGAATTTTTATGTCTTGCGCGAAAACCGTTTGTTCAAAGTACTCAGTAAAGAAGCGGTTACATCTTGGCGACAAATGATTTGATAAAGTTCATTTGAATGGTATTGGGTGATGATGTAAAAGCGCCATGGTGCTGGCGCCTGGAGCTAGCGCGGAACCAAAACGCTACCATGATGATGCTGTTGGCGCTTGGCGCCATTTTGCCCTGGCGCCAAGTGTTGGTGCTTTTGACATCACTAATACTGGGCACTGATGGAAAGGACATCATTTTAAAAACGGCGCGCACAGTATAGAACTGGATAGAACATCACAGTAAATAAATCCTTTTACCTATAAATATTGACATTATGACTAGGAGCGGCCGTAGAGCAAAAAGACTGACCGTCACTGTGAGTAAACTCGTGTTAAATGGAAAAAATACCACATAAAAAAACTATTATTTATGTGCTTAAATGAGCAAAAACCGTTAGATGTACATATTGAAAACGTGTGGTCGGCAGCACCAACTGTCGCTTTTGTGTGAATTATTATGAACAAATGGTTGGTGGCACAGGAGACACAGAGCGATTAGTGAAATCCCTCTCGACACTTTAGTAGTATACTTATACGGATCCAAAAAAAACTAAAATCCTCATTTAAATCTTGACGATGAGTGATTTTTCGATGTTTGTGACCGGACCACAATTCGACCTACCACTATTCAAGGGGTCCTCCTAATTTTTGCCAAAATCCAGCATAAAATTCTTGGTTTGAATGGCTAATTTCAAGATAATATAAAACAGACCACCCTATTTACTTCACTTAAGACGCATAAACATTTTTACGTTATTAAGCACATCCATAATACCTGGCAAAGCAATTTACCGTATTTGCTTGAATAATCCCCTTGGGGGATTATTATTTCGTCAGACTTTTTGGAGGGGGGAACTAATCGAGGGGGGAATGGTTCGAGGGGGGCTATTATTATTTCATCAACAATTTCAACCATATTTCTATCAACTCATTTGATGAAATATTCTTTATTTACACAAAACGTGTCATTTTTGTTCATATTGGGCACAATAAATTGAGCAAATCTCTTAAGGGTGGGATTATTCGAGGGGGGGAATTATTATTACCTCACTCATCTTACATGGGGGAATTATTCAAGGGGGGAACTAATCAAGCAAATACGGTAAACGGATTGCTTTCTACCTAAAGAATCTGAAAATTTCGTCAGCTTTTTTTAGTTACCTGAACAGTGATGAGCGAAGGGAACGTGAGAATAGAAAATGCCCAGGTGCCAATCCCAGACCCTGTAAAATGTCTTGTATAATGTCAAATGTCATGCAAAGTGTCAAAAGTAATGGAATATGCCCTGCAAAATGGCTACCGAGTTGCCATTTTGCAGGGCATTTTCCATGTCTTTTGACATTTTGCATGACATTTTACAGGGTCTGGGACTGTCCCCAGCTTACTTAGGTTATGCTAGAAAAAAAACTAGTATAAACATATGCAAGATTATACAAATTATATGTAGAGGTCGTGGTTTTTAGGCGGCCAAAAACCTTATGTCTAAGCAGTTGCTTTCAAACTATTGCGCCATTTGGAGAGATTTACCGCAGCCTCAATGGTTATGCATCGACACCCAGTTCAAAAGACATTGAACGAACGGCTTGCGCTAGTTTTTCACATTTTATGCTATGACAAATCTTCGTGCTGGCAGCACTGTGACATAGTCACTAGTTTTTTCCATACTTGACAAAGGTCGTTGAGTCCAGGGGACCAACTTTTGCAATCGTTAAACCTACTACAACATCTCATCAGCCATACTAATTTTCAAGTATACTATGTGTAAATGCCTAGCTAGGGGTTAGAAAACAAGGTACCATTTTACGAACGACAATCTACCATTTTACAATTATGCGATATTGAAGTTGCTAGCATTCGACGGAATGCAGTTTACTGAATAAATATATTTCTCGAGTGTTTGGTGAAAAATATTCCAACAGAAATACAGCTAATTATCACAAGCGCGAAAAATGGGTAGGTGAATGACAATGCGACCTAACGGGAATAATATCAAAAAGCCGGATCGAATAGAATTCACAAAACATCCAAACTTCACGAAATATAAATACTCTAGTTAACTCGAAAGAAATGCGAAAATGCAAGAAAATATCATTCGATGTTGACATGAAGCTGTGAGCACAACTCGATTAGCTATCACTGACCAGATAACACATTGGCGGCGGAAAACATTTTACATTGGCGACACCAGTTGCCAATCCCAGAACCTGTAAAATGTCAAATGTCCCTGCAAAATGGCAACCGAGTTGCCATATTGTAGGGCATTTTCCATGACTTTTGACACTTTGCACGACATTTGACATTTTACAGAGCTTTTTACAGGGTCTGTGAGTGCCCCCAGGCTTTACAGTGAAATCTACCACGCCACTTCTAAAAATGAACCATTTTCTCGCAAATCGACACACCTTTCGTTTTCAGCGAACTTCCGGAACATAATTAGATAATCATGCGACTTTATTCATTAAAATACGGTAACATCCTCTGTAAAGCATGCGGTTATATCAGTGGGCAGACCCAAGCCCTGTAAAGTGTAAGGTAAAGTGTCAAACGTAAAGTCAAATGCAAAGTAGTGTCAATCAAAACAAAAAAATTTTATTAGTGAACTTTGCATGACATTACAGTTTACTTTGCAATTGACTTTACATTTGACACTACTTTACACTTTACAGGGATTGGGACTGCCACCAGTATAGCAGAGGTTAACCCTGATTGGTGGTTGATTTCAACCTACACATAAATATAGCCCTAACCTTTAGTATAGACAGAGACACGGTGGACAGTTGTGACGCAAAATGCTAGCGATTGAGGAGCTACACACACTGGGTGTCAACTGGTTTCTGTCAACTACCATTTTAGTTGACAGGTCGCAGAACGATCTACAAGTGCACACGCGGCAATGTGCAAAGGAAATAGTACTGATGTGCATTTAAGCATTGTTGAACGAGACATCAAAAATATGTATGGAAAACAGTCGGCTCAGTTGACACCCGATTTCATTGCGAACTAGTGTGTGTAGGGCCATAGTCACCACCAATCACTAGTCAGTAATTGTAGCTAGTCATAAATACAAGTTGGAACAAGTTGCTCACAGCCAAGAATCAATAGATGGCTATGAAACTTAATTACTCGATAAAAATGTGTACCTGAATAGATAGTTCTCCATGAACATAGATAGATGGCATGAAAATTACATTGGTATTTTAAAAATTACGAGACAAAAACACATTTCAATCTACCCAACCCAGATAACTTTCGCTTTCACTTCCGGGTACAACCTCTTGCGCAATGTGGATTTTTGGCGCATATTTATTTACGATATGCAGATTTTGACAGTGATTTCAAGCTCAGACTGCTCAGATTAAGAAACTATAGTGCACACTGAACTTCGAAAATTGATTCCGCCAGTTGCAAAGGACAGAGGGACATTTGCGAAAATGCATGTAATTTTGCGTGACCTTGAGTTGAAAGTGGGAATTAATTTGTTTAGTGCAAAGCGACAGTTCGCGTAAATGGTGATCAAGAGCCGAAATTAAATGGAAAAAGCGCAAAGTTGGCAGTGGAATGCTTTTCAGCGCATGAGCCACTTTTGTAAAAGTGTCACAGTGTCTTCAATTTTGAAGTTTTTTTTCAAGCAAGATCTTTATGTTCACAACAAAAAAATATAATAATTGCACAAGTCGTGTCCAATCACTTCAACTATTTTTTGAGGGTTAATACTTGATGTCAATATAAAAATCTCAAAACAGCTACGATAAAAAATTGACGTGGCATTGAAAGTGGTCCAGCCAACTACAGATCACACTCACCATGAATGCAGTATTTTTAAAATATCTGTGAGAAACATATACTGCAATTTTGCATTTCAAATAAATACGTGCCAGAGTTGTTAAAAGTAAATAACTTTTTCAAAGTAAACGTAAACACCAAGTATTTTATTTAACGAAAACGTAAAGTAAATTGTTGTTACTTTTACGCTAAGTGAAATGTGAGTTAACGTAAATACCAGTATTTTTACTCACGGAAAACGTAACAAAAATTGTTTTTTTTTCGATTCTGTACCTGATAAGACAATGAGTTAAAATTGAAAGTTAAAATGAGTAAAAGCAAAAGTGAGAGTTATCGTTTTCCATACCTATCGCAACTGCAATCATTTCCGCTGCGATTTTTGCAGCTGTTTCAATTCCTGTGTTTTTTTTCTTTTTATGTACCCACTTTTTTTCCTCAATTACGTTTTCTATACTCGCGTACTTCCACATTTTTTGGGAGGAAACGTGAACTTATTTACGCAGTACTCGAGTATAAGTACTTATAGAGTAAACGTAAATACGTTTTAACAACTATGATACAGCTATCTCCAGCAATACGTGATACCAATCTCAACAGCGGCCCCAAGCTAGTGATGTAAAATCGCCATATCAAAAAGCTGTTGGCGCCACAGCAAAATGATAGCAAAGCGCCTTCCTATCGCCGAACGAGCGCATCGCGAAAGTAAAAAACGCGTTAAACAGATCACATGAAAAAACCGGACAACAATAAAACATCAACAAACATTTCTCTTCACTGCCGTGCCAATTAACAGGCAAAGATAGACATTTCAATAAATATTATAAATATAGAATATGTAAGAAATAGAACTCCTCAGCGAAAACAACAATCATACAATGACAAAAAAATTTCACTACTACAACACAATGTAGACGAGTCGCAGAGGTAAGGAACGCAAAAGGCGCTAAAAGCTATACATGCGGTACGCGATGTGCGCTACTTGCGCGATGTATTCACATATACTCGGCGGACCGTAGACTATGCGCCCAAAATTACTTATGTCTTTGTTGATAACGCGCAAACGGGGTACTTATGTATGGCTTTTCACCAAAAAAAATATCTAAGGGAGAAAAGGCGGAGTCTCGTACAATAGACGAATGTTTTTTCCTGGAAATTTTATTCCTTTTCTTTTGGATCAAATGACGTCATGATGGGGTCCTTCAGAAAAACGCATAGTCTGCGGTCCGCGGAGTATACAACGAAATGCAGAGCAGTGACCTGATAGTAGGAAGAAGCAAAATACGGCATCACTCCCTTCCTGGTTGAGTGTGTTTTGCAGGGGTTTGACCAGCGTCAGGTTTCCATGTGCTCCGGACATTCTTGTTTCATCTGCCAATCCTGCAATAAGTGGCGTTACGTACAAACCTGAACATGAATATATTAAATTTTAAATGTGTTTGCGTATTTTCAGCCAATCGCTCTTACAGCGGCAGCTGATTTACACGATGGAGTTTACATGGAGCGCGGAGCGGGTCTACATGACTAGTGGGTATAGATGAGTTGTAGGCTTACATCGGCGGTACGACCGCACAATCACAGAGCCGCCCCCAGTGCATCTATGCATCTGGCGGGGTCACGCCAAGAAATAGAAATAGAAAAAGTCTAGATAAAGTAAAGCCCAGGAAAATTCAACTATTGATCTCTTTAAAGTGGCGATTACCATCCATCCAACCCATCGGAAGTAAAACCTGGAGCAGGGGTTTTGTAGATTTATAGGGGGTTCATATAGATAGTATATCTGGGGGGTCAGGGGATAGTATCCAAAAATTTCGCCTCCGGGATAGATAGATGGCGGATTTGGGGGTAGCCATAGACAACCCCTGACCTGGAGACCCCCAACCCGACCTGTACGCGCATGCGCTCCTGCTGCTGGTCGTCGATGCGCATGGGCGGCGTGCGGTCGGCCGACCTGTCGCCGTCGGGCTCGATGTCGCTGTCGCCGGCGCGGTCGCCCGACGACGCCATCCGGTCGCCGCCGCCGACGCCGCACGCGTCCGTGTCCATCTCGGCCGCGCACTCGGCCACGTCCACCTGAGGGGGGGAAGGGTGTTGGAAAGGAGAAGTGAGATGTGTTTTTGTGGGCATGGTGGTAAACAGTGGTGATGTAAAAGCGCCATTGCAGCACACTGCCGAATTGATGCGGGCACTACTTGGCGCTATGCCTAAAGACGTTATACCTCATTACAGGTGATAGGCCTAAGCGCCTGGCGCCAGCGCCAAAGCAAAAAGCGCTATGGCATTCTTGTCGCTGTGCGCCATTTTGCTGTGGCATCATTGTCGCTTGGTGCTAGGCGTGTAAAAAGCGTCATATGGCCCATTTTGCGCTTGGCGCCAAAGTCTCGGGGCCTTTCACACGAGTACTACAAAACAAGGTAAGCGAAGTGACAAGTAAATTTGTCCATGAAAATTCTTGTCAGTTGGAACTTTACTTTTCACATGACTTATCTTTTCACCTGTCCCACTGCGGACTACATGAAAAACCACAACTGCAGAAGAGAATATTCCCACCCCTTTTTGCGCAGAGTAGTCACGCACGCGGATGCGCACGCTCTTTTAGGTTGAAAAACACAACAAAAACATCTGCTTTTTTATAACGGACCTCTTGGTTGTCGCGCGTCTGCCCCAAAGCGCCCATGCCGCGCATGCCGCCCACATGGCGCCGGTCGCCCACGCCGCGCCTGCCATTTTAGATCGTTATCAACGATTTTTTTTGAAAAACAAAACTTTTTTGAGTGAACTATAAAACTGCGTTAGGTACACTCGATGGACATCACACTTGGTATGAAAACCTGCCATAACCCATCTGAAAAATAAATCAAAAATTATACAGTTCTTTTCATCACGATATTTCGATTTCACTATGGAATAATTAATTACGAAATTTATCACACGATTTTATTCATTAAATTACGGTAAGATTCTGCGCATACTTAGCGGTCGGCCGAGTATATGAGAAACGGTTTTTCCCATCGTTTCTTAAAAAAAAGAATGCATGCAGGAGTCTCCAAGATTTTGGTGTCTCGCGGCAGCTGGATAAATAGCAAATCGCTCCTCCGGTCCGGAGGATAGATAGCTGAAAATTTCTCTGGGGGGCTGGGGGGTTTTGGGGGGGGGGCACGCGGGGCAAAATATATAGGCTTTTTCAATGCATAGAAAGCAGAAAGGGGAAAAAATCGCTAAAAACAGGTTAAAAGTAGCTAAAACAGGCAAAACATGGCTAAAAATAGTTACATCAACATGTGTATAGGCGAAAGCCGCGAATTTAAAGGTGAAAAAGTATAAAACGGTACGAAAATGAGAGATTTTGAGCGAAAATAGGGGCAAAATTTCTGAAAAAGCTGGCCGATTTGGGGAATAGATAGCGAAAAAGATAAAGCTGGGATAGATAAATAGCAGCCGGATTTGGGGGGGGCAGCCACCCCCTAGGAGACCCCTGAATACATGTATTTTCTTGTAACTTCTTTGTGAAACCCACATTGTGAATGAAATACAGATTGTTCCACAAAATTTCCCGAAAACGGACACGCCGCGATTAAGTCCTCAAATCACGGGCCAACCCAAAACACAATCAAACCTCCAACCACCACCGACCTAGGCAACGATTCGCTGTAAGCCCTCCTCGAACGTACAACAGCCGTGCCGTGCCCATTAGCATACGAATCGGTACTCGAAGAGGGCGACATCTGATTGACGAATCCCTGCTGCCCCGCCTCGGTCTGCGCGGCGGACACGGGACACTGGACGCCCATCATGCCCTGGGAGCAGTCGCGCACCCTGTAAAGAGCCCTGGAAGATGGAAAATGTCACGCAAAGTGGAGAAAATCATGTAAAGTGCCCTGCAAAATGGCAACTCGGTTGCCATTTTGCAAGGTATTTCACGTGACTTTTGACACTTTGCGTGACATTTTCCATCTACCAGGGCTCTTCACAATGTGCGCGACTGGCACCAGGGTGATGCCGAGCGGCACGCCCGCCGCCGTGGGCGTGCTCGCCGACGCGCCCGTCGAGCACACGCTGCCGCAGCTGGTGGTCAGCACCGGCGAGTGCGCGTCAGTCGTGCGCGCTGGAGAAGTGAGCGACACACCGGTGCCCGCAGCCACTGATGGGGGAAAAGGGGGTAAAATGGGGGCAAGGGGTAAAATGGGGCAAGGGGGTAAATGTGGGGGTGCGACGATAATTTCGATCGGACGCTTGTGGGTATTTGAACTTGTGCCTGTTTCGCAAATTGAGAACTTAAATGGCAAATACGAAGTGAAATGAGAAGTGTATTGAGAAGAAGATTGGCAAAAGCGAAGTAAAATGGCAAGTAATTTGGCAAAAGCGAAGTAAAAAAATAATAAGTAATTTCAATTCGATAATGCCAATTTCCTTCTCAAATCACTTCTCACTTCTCATTTCACTTCGCATTTGTCATTTTTCTTATCACTGCTCAATTTGCGGAACTGGCCCTCATATTTCTCACCGAATGGCTACAAGACGTAACAACGGGGTTACTCAAAAAGGGACCCAAACCAAGTGCACCACCAGGTACTTTTTTCAAAACAGCAACTAAAATACAGGTCGCTTACAAACGTTTCCCACATATCAAACAAAGCCAATAAAAAAATGTGAAACCTACACGATCGCGCGCCAAGCATGTTGAGCAGCTGAGCGCCGCTGAGCGTCGAGCTGCCGGGGGTGCTGCTCACGGCCGTGTGCGAGTGGCTCAAACCGGTAGCTAGAAGGGGGCCCGGTGGCGCCAAGCCCAAAGCAGAGCTTGCACCTGTGACAATGGTCATTGTGTTCACTTTTTTGTTGTTGTTTTTGGGGTTGAAAATTGAAAAAATGTCGAGATATCCGATCGTCAATCAGCCACCATGTGAAGTGCCTCCCGTTCGAATGACTAATGTTCAGTGTTTTTTTACATTTTAGTTACGACTTAACAGGTAATTTGAATCTTCGACACTAAGTTAACGCGGAATTTGTTCGACATTTGAGGCGTTCTTAATTGCCCAAAACCTTTCTTACAGTCGATAAATCAGAAATATCAACACAGGGAAGAAGAGCAATAACATTCAGGAAAATTTAACTTGTGGGCAATTTATGGACTTATCGACTTTGAAAATCAGTGTCCAAAATTACCCATCGACTTATTTTTTCGACAAAAAGCGATTAAGATTGTTTTGAAATTTATGTTTGTTTCTACAAATTTATCGAAAGACCACAAACTTTAAAGAAATAAGCGAGTGAAATCGACTTTTTTGAAAACGGTAATAAATGGGCTGATAAACCACCCGGCGGATGCCAATTCCATGCTTACCACAATTGTCAACTTTTGGACTTATCGACTTTAGAAATTGACGTCTCACTCTCACCCAACTAGACCACTTCACCACCCACACGGTGCCCCAAGCCCAACCCACCAGAAGCTATAGTACTACTGCCGCCGTAATCGGACGCAGCGCCGGTGCACGCGAGCATGTTGCTGGTGCGGCGGCGCGTGTTGAACCAGGCGGCCACGACCGCGTGCGTCATCAGTTCGCGCGCTACCACCGAGGATTGACCGGCCACTGAGGAGAGTTGGTGGCGTTGGGGGGAAGGAAGGGAGGGGGGAGGGATAGTTTGAGGCTGAAGGAAAGCCATAACTTAGTACTGCAGATTACGAAGGAAAAATGAAGTTGCAATGGAGAATGAATGAAAAATGCACTTTTGTTAAACCTCAATTTTAAAGCTGCGCGAACCTAGTGAATAAGTACTGAACATTTTATCTGACGTTAAACAAATGGTTTCGATTTTCGCGTTTTAAAAACTGTTTAAAAAATCTCCGGCCATCTCGAACCATATCTTACTTTAAAAAACTTCACAGGCAAAATATAATCAATATTTGCACTTTTTAAAACCCCGCATTTTTTCAAAAAACGAGGTCGTTAAAAAAATTCCATATTCCTGCCAGTGGTCAATACAAAATTGTTTGCTTTAATTTTTCAAAAATGATATTTGGTCCCGGTTGAAAAAAATTGAATGAAAAAACTGCCGGCGGCCGAAGCACCTAGAACAACAAAAATACCCACAAAAAAACCCACAAAAACAACCAAATAAAAACCACTCACTCCTCTTCTCCTCATACAACAAGCTATTGCACTCATTGGCGATCTCGATCCGCCTCTGCATATCCGGGTAGGCGTTCTCCACAAAGTACCGCTCCAACAGTCGCAAAGCGGCCGGCCGAATGTGCTTCGAATTGGCCAAAAGAACGCCCTCGCTCATGGAATGGGCGCGCGCGCGCAGTTCAGCCGCGCTGCCGCCCGCCGCGCCGCTAGTGGAGGCTTGAGGCTTGTCGCCGCTGCTGTTTGAACACCGGCCTGGGTGGGATTGTCGATGGGGGGCGCTCGGGGGCGGATTGAGGATAAATAGGTATTTTATAGTATTTCGACGATTGTATATAGATTTTTCGGCCACCAGTGTGGTAAAAATTTGGATTTGTTGTACAAAGAAATACCTAATTATGAACGGAAACTCAAGTGTGCATTTTATGCAACTTTACTGGCATCCAAGCGTGTTTTAGAAGTTTTCGTGGCACATTAGAGAAATACAATTAGTATCATAACTTTGTCAAAAATCCAGATCTCGAAATCATCCCGATCTCCGAAACTAAAAAATCCCGATCGCGAAAACTGTTCCGATCACGTTTGAAGCCTCACTTTTCCAAGAATTGAAAGCATCGAAAGCAATATAGGCCCCACACACACTAGTTGACATCGACACAAAATGTCAACTGGTTCCGATCCCAATTCCAAGCTTGCATTTGAACGTAGTCCGTCGACTAGTCAGCAAGGTTTGAATTTGGCTCAGAACTAGGGTTCAAACGGGACCGCGGTCCCGGTACATGGTTCGGCAAAAAGTCGGGACTGGGGCGGTCCCGGTCCCGGTCCCGACACCCCAGTCCCGGTCCCGGTCCCGGTCCCGACATTCAGAAAAAGCCAGTCCCGGTCCCGGTCCCGGTCCCGACCACCCAGTCCCGGTCCCGGTCCCGGTCCCGGAGTTTTATAGCGGTCCCGACAAGGGATGGAAAAAACGGATTTTTCAAAAAAATTTGCCAGAAATGGCACTTTTCTAAAGCGATTTTGTAGGAACATCTAAAAAATTTTTGCGCGCAAGCGCGCAAATACCCAGCCAATAGTTACTATGTATTTTTCCATAATGTGACAACGTTAGAAAGGTCCCCAACATGTTTCTAGTACGAAATATAGGTATATAAAGATACCTATATTGTACACGTTGGCGCCAACGCCAGCGCCAATACTTACATGGCGTTGGCACCTACAACTGGCGCCGCCCCCCCTCCCAAAAAAATCCTGCGTACATTGCGTTTCATCATATATTCACAACTTCAAGTGAAGATGGCAATGGAATACTGCTTGAATAATGTTATAAGAAAAGGCTAATACATTGAGAGTGGTCCTTCACACAGTGGAGGTGTGTGGAACAACATTGGCTGGATATTACATACCAAAAAGGTTCAAACAATACCGCGGTGCCGGTACCTGGTTCGGCAAATCCCAGTCCCGGTCCAGACCCCCCAGTCCCGGTCCCGGTCCCGGTCCCGACAATTGAAAAAAGCCAGTCCCGGTCCCGGTCCCGGTCCCGACCCCCCAGTCCCGGTCCCGGTCCCGGTCCCGACATTAGAAAATTTCTAGTCCCGGTCCCGGTCCCGGTCCGAAAAACTGGTCCCGTTTGAACCCTACTCAGAACCAGTTGAAATTTGGTGTCGATGTCAACTAGTGTGTGTAGGGCCATCGTTACAGGCCTACACACCAGAGCAGTGCCCATCCCAGAACCCTGAATTTCAGTGACAATTTCCGAAAAATTGTGCGAATTAACCCATCTCTAGTACCACGATGATTCAAAGGGACAACGAAAACCGACAAACATCGTAACCCACCAGACGTTCCAGGGGGCGGCGCGTACGGATCAGCCACAATCCGCGCCATAAGGTCCGGCTGGCGGCGACAATTCAGGTACCAAATGAAAATGCGCGTGCGGCAGCGCAGCGACAACTCTTTGTAGTTGCCGTTGAGAAACTTGGACACGTACGGCTGCGACACGCCCGTCATGGCGCCCACGGTCGTCTGTCGCAGTTGGTACTGCTGGATGAAGCGTTTCAGCTCCGAGATCGCAGACTCCTCCCCGTTTCTGCGCGTTGAATGGGATTTTATCGGCTTCTGAAAACATCGGGATAGTTTCTAGCTTGAAACGCGAGTAATGGCCATTGGCCCTGCACACACAGGTGACAATGGCACCAAATGTCAACTGGTTTTCAAGCTTTTTTCAACTTAACTTTCAAGATTCACGGATGTAAAGTGCAACACAAATCCGCTCAAATTGCATTAAACCCACTTCAACAGTTCCTCCAGTTCAGCGGGGTCTCTGAGCGTGACAAACTCGGCTATATCAGGCTTGGGCGGGTGTCCCCTGGCCGTAGCGGCGGCCACTGCAGCCGCGCCAACCGACTGCGGCTGCTGCTGCTGTTGCTGCTGCGCCTGCGCTTTCTGCTGCTGTTGCTGCTGCTGCTGCTGCTGCTGCTGCAGCTGCGCCTGCGCCTGGGGCAGGTCGCCGCGGCAGCCGGAGCCGGGCCTGGCGCCAGTAGCGGCCAGCCTCACGCCGCCGGTGCCACCAGATGATGTCACCGTGGACTGCGGGCCGGCCGCGTTGGCCGCCAGCGCGTGCACGTGCGACGACAGCAGCGAGCCGGCCGACTTGGCCAGCAGATCGGCCGGGTAGCCGTTGGGCATCTGGAAATAATGGTGACTTGCCTTGCGGATCACGATAGTTAGAATGCGACACGGCGAGAAATACGTGTGTACGCGCTTAAACGGCCGTGGCTTGGTTACACGTCATAAATTGGACGGAAGGTGAAAAAGCGGCCTGGTGCCAATTCCAGCAGACCCCTGTAAAGATTCAAATGTCATGCAAAGTTGAGTAATAAAATATTTTTTTGTTTTGATTGACATTTGATACAGTGTCTGTGACCAAGGACGTATCAAGGATTTTTGAGCGGGGGGGGGCTGCTTGTAGTCGGAGGCCGGCGAGGGGGGGGGGCTCAGCCCCCTCCCCTAAAATTTTAGGTACATAGTGGCGGAATGACGCCATGGCGCTGGCGCCATTAGTAGGCGCCACGCCATGGCGCCATTGGCGTTGGCGTCAGCGCCATGGAACGCTGTATATGTATGTAAATATGCATACAAAACAGCAAAAAGCACAACATTCAGTGTATTTATAATGATTTGCGGTCACATGGAGCAAATCTGATGGTAATACCTTATGTCTGGTGAAGAATGCGCGCTCGCGCGCAAAATTTTTTACGCTGAAGTTGAAAAAGTCGCATTTTCCGGTCACTTTCTGGTCTCGCCCCGGGAGGGGGGGGGGGCTGCAGCCCCCCCCCGCCCCCCCCCTGGATACGGCCCTGTCTGTGACTACTGCCCCCTGGCGACTAAAGCAAAAGAAACGCAGTTGAAAAGAAGTGTCAAAAAACAGGGCACCTGCGGCAAACAATGCTGCGCGCGGCCTCGGGCTATGGCTGCGGCGGCTAGCGCCGCGTTGACGCCAGCCACATTGGCGTTTGTCAACTGCTGCTGCTGCTGCTGCATGGGCGAACTGCCGCCCGGCGGCCCGCTGCTCCCGCCGCTTTGCAACGGCACGCGCAATTCAGACAGCTGGAATGAATGTGTAGGGTGCGTGAGAGGTCAAGGTCACTTCAACGGGCCAGGCTCATTACGCACAGAAACCCGTTACGCACACGCGCCCGTTACGCACAGAATCAAAACCCGCCACGCACAGACGCCCGTTACGCACACAACTGGGCCCTGTCGGACAAGTCAGCCATCTGAGTTCAGGATTTTCATGTGTGTTGAAGTAGTTGACACCTGAAATTTCATCAACTGTTACAGCTGTTTTCTACATATTTTACATTCGCAATCGCGAAAGTCAAATATGTAGAAAACAGATGTAACGGTTGGCAAAATTTCGGGTCTCAACTACTGCTATACATAGGGAATAGAATAGAAGAGAATGTGAAAAATCACATAAACTTTGCAGGCACAGAAACTCGGCACGCACATGGCATCAGCTATGTGCGGGCCGAGTTTCTGTGCGCACCGAGTTGACTTCTGTGCGTAATGGGCTTCTGTGCGTGCCGAGTTTCTGTGCGTACTGCTACAGGCTCACTTCAACCACGTACCAATGCATAATCATGATAACAATAAGATTATTATGTAAGCATCAAAAAAGTCTATCAAAATTTTATCGCGTCCCGCTTCCAATAAACCTTAAATTCATTCATCAGGAACTCCATCAACAATTTAATCAAACACGCCCAAAAAGCCAGCAAAACTGAGAAGCACACAAACCTTCGCCCTGATTTCCTCAGAAATGTGACAGTGGGCTGCGGGCTGTGGAATGAAGCGGCCCAATCCTTGGGGGTCGTAGGGGCCCGCCGAATTCTGATTTAACTGCGAATGTGAAAAAGACAGTTGACGAGGGAATAATTGGCACCTGTCCAAAAATGTGCGACTTACTGAAAATGACTGCGACTGGCGTCGCAGTATGCCGGCGGCGAGAGTGGAATATGCAGGGTCGAACAGGGGCGCCGGCTGCGGCACGGACGTCACGTGCACCGAGACCGGGTTCTGCGAGACCACGTTGATTTTAGGGTTGGAAAAAGCTGTTTCTAGATGGTATTTTTTGGTGACCAGGTTCGACATATTCAGAATTTATGAACTATTCGAAATATAAAAAAGGACCGAGCAAGTCCATCTAACTTGCTTGCTCGCTTGCTATCTAATCATACAACCTGTTTAGGGATGGCCGAAAAAAGCTTTTTTTTCAACGACAGGGTGAAAAAAAACGTTTTTTCAAAAACAGGATTTTGTTTTAAAATAAAACCGTTTTTTTCAAAAGGTCCCAGATATGGTTCTGAGTCAACATATACAGGTATATCAGACAGGTGACAGTACTTTGTGGTGTTATATTTAGCCATATAATGGCTGAGGAGCCATGGAATATCATTATAAGCAGTGATTTCTGTCAAAAATATCCATTTTATGTCGACTTATTACTAGGGATGGCCAGCGCTTTTTTTCAAGCGCTTTTTTTTAAACGCCGCTTTTTAAAAAAAACGCCGCTTTTTTAAAAAAAAAGCGCTAGGGTTCCAGCGCTTTTTTTAAAAAAAAGCGCTTGCAAAAAATTTAGTACTTATGCACTAGGTATTTTGCAAAATTTTAGCGCGCAAGCGCGCAATTTCACACACAAATTGACATTGGTGGTTGTTTTGATTGGTTTTGTGGTATTTCTAGTGTCATTGCTTCTATTCCTGCATGCTATCATGTAATAATACGTTGTGATATGTTAGTGTAGTATTTAGCAGAAATCACCACTTATCATGTTATCCCATGACTACACAGCCATTCTATGGCTATATATCATCACAAGTACTGCCACTTGCCTGATATACCTGCATATATATTGATACAGAACCATATTTGGGAGCTTTTTAGGGAACATCTCGACATTTTTGAAAAAAAGCGAAAAAAGCGCGTTTTTTTTAAAAAGCGCTTATTTTAAAAAAGCGGGCCGTTAAAAAAAAGCGTTTTTTTCGATCCCTACTTATTACATATATCGGCTTTTGTTGAACGTTTGTGACTTCAAGTGAAGTTGGCCTTGGAATAGTGTTCAAATTAGGTTACAATAAATAGAAGGCTAATTCATAAAAAGTGATTTTCCACACTGTACAAGTATATGGAGGCTCATTGACTGCATACCAGAGGTCTCCTAGGGGGGGGGGGCTGGGGGGGGCTGCCCCCCCCAAATCCGCCAGCTATCTATCTATCTATCCTGGAGGCTGCTCAGCTATATATCTATCCCGAGGCAAAATTTTTGGCTACTACCCCCAAAGACCCCCCCCCCCAATCGCTCAGCTATCTATCTATCTGGAGCGGTTTTTGAGAAATTTTGTCCCAATTTTCGCTCAAAATCACTAATTTTCGCACCTTTTTATAGTTTTTCACCTTAAAATCGTGCTCTCCGGCTATATGCATGGTTGTATGCCTGTTTTTAGCCAAACTACTTTTAACCTATTACTAGCGATTTGTTCCCCTTTCGGCCTTCTATGCACTGAAAAAGCCTATATATTTTGCCCCCGCGAGCCCCCCAGAAAATTTTTTCAGCTATCTATCCCTCGGGGGGAGCGATTTGTCATCTATCCAGCCCCCGCGAGGGCCAAACTTTTTGGAGACCCCTGCTGTATACTATATACTACATTAACATATCACAGCTTATTATGGCACAATAGCATGAAGAAATGGAAGCTTTTACACTAAAAATGCTGAAAACCAATGAAAACAACCACAAAAAGTAATGTGCATGTGAAATTGCGCGCTTGCGCGCAAAAAATTGCAAAATACCTAGTGCTTAGTACCAAAAAAATGGCTGTTTTACAAAAAACGGTTTCGATTATCTGGGGTTTGTTTAAATAAAACGTTTTTCATCAAAAAAACCTTTGAAAAAAACCTTGGCCCTGTTACAAAGTGTCCATAAAAATTCTACCAACTCACCGGTACCCGCTGCAGGCTGGGCATAAAAGCCGGGTTATAACTGAAAGTATGTGCCCGTTCGCGCTGCATCTGACCCTCGGCGGAGGCGGCGTCGCCAAACTTCAACGGGGCGCCCAGCGGCGGCGGCAAATCTACAACGACAAAAGTTACCAATATGGATGAAAAAAATGCTTTTTTCAATGACCTGGTTTAAAAAACGTTTTTTCAAAGTTTATTTTATGGTTTCGACTGCAGGGTTTTTTACATCGTTTTTAAACATTTGAAAAAAACCAACGGTCATCTCTAGTTACTCAAAATTGGCACTAAGCCAAATCAGAAGCACGCACCAGGTTTATCCATCTGCTCATTGGCACCGTGCATACTCTGACTGGTGGACAAGATCACAGACTTGACCTCTGTGTCGCCTGGACTAGAAGCTGAAACTGAGGCGCGATAGGCTGCCGCGGCGGCGGCCATTGCTGCCGCTGCCGACGGCGACAGCGACGATGATTTGCGCTCGGGGCCGAATTCTGCGGTCAAAAATGAAGAGTGTATGTGCCGGGAAATAATGGGGTTTTATTCGTGTATTTGGATGGAATGGCATAAACTTGAGGTTTCATAAATAGAAGAGATAGTTGCTATTTAAATAGAAGTTTCTAAATAATTTGGATTGCTATATTGTATTTCGGCTTCGAAACACAATTCACGGCATTCACCAAAAATGCATCAAACGCCGCAACCTATAAACATCGCATCTCCCAATCCTAACCATGGATGTTCCAACATATTTAATCAGTAATGGCTGAGTCCTCCTCCCATTAAAATTTAACCCCAACACCTCTTATGGCATGTGAAAATGCGCACTTGCGAGCAGCATTTTTGCAAAATACCGTACCGAAATTGTACAAAACAGTAGGGTTCAAACGGGATTGACTTTTCGGGATCGGGATTGGTTTTTTGAGATTTCGGGATCGGGATCGGGATTGGCCGGGATTGGGGTCACGGGATCGGGATCGGGATTGGCATTTTTTCGGGATCGGGATTGGGGTCTTGGGATAGACATTTTGGCCAATGTTTTGGCATCCACAGTTGTTCATAAAGGTCTAAAAACACTGTTGGATGCCAGAAACGTGGCATACAATGAACGCTGGGGGTTTACGTCCACATTTTTGCATGCAAAAACGTCGTTTTTTCACTTTTGATAATTTCCACTAATTTTTCCGGGATCGGGATCCCGGACTTTGGAGTTCCTCGGGATCGGGATCGGGACTGCGAAATCCCGGAATTTCACGGGATCCGGGATCGGGATCGGGATCCCGTTTGAACCCTACAAAACACTACAACTTCGTGCAGGGGTCCAGTAAGGGGGTGTGGGGTAACATCCCCAAATTCTCCATCCAACCCCCCCACCCCCTGTACACGTCCTGCACAAACACGAGCGAACCCACCATCACTATCATCGGTAACCCTGCGCTTGGCGGTGGTCGCGTGCAGCGCCACGGACGCGGGCGGCACGTGCGGCGGCGGGCCGGAGCCGGTGGGCGTGGCCGCCTCGCTGCTCGCCGCCATGTCCACCTCCATCTGGTCGAGCGCGGCGAACGCTCGCACCACCGCCTCCACTGAGAGGGGGGTTGAGAGTTGAACTGTGAAGCGCTCTACTCGAAATGGTTTGAAATTACATGACCATGTGGATATTTAACGCGAAAAAGCACTCGATGCCAAACCTTCCTTACGCGACTTGAGGCCGGTCAGAAAATTTGTTCGAAACGAGAACGTGAAAAATGTCGGAAGAACGGGACACTAAAAATGTTTATTCCGCTTTTGCACGTTTAAAACTAAGAAATGGTCAATAATGAAGTGCGTAGAAATACTAAATGAATTTTTAATCCTTTGAGCAATTTGCATAAGTGCCTACTTTTGTTATACTCGGCGGACATCACACCTAGTATGGAAACCTACCATAACCGATCTGAATAATCAACCAAAATTATACAGATTAAAGTTTTTCATCACAATATTTCGTTTTTACTATGGAATGAATAATTACGAAATTTGTCAAAGATTTTATTCATTAAATTACGGTAGAATTCTGCGCATGCTTTGCGGTTCACCGAGTATACCTTTCAAACGCGTCGTGTCCCGTACGTTTCTCTTTTCCGCGTTTTTGGTTCCGCATGATAAACGTTCGAATGCGGAACGTTAAATTTCAGTGTACCGAGCCAGTTTGGAACAGTGCCAAATTAGGTTAATGGAAGCGATAGCCACAAGCAGGGAGTAATCCCACCCATGCCAAACAGTAGGCCAGGAAAGGACAAATTTCAACAAAAACCCGCCAAAAAACCTGAGATTCCAGTCGCTCGCAACCGTCGAATCAGCTCCAATTGTTCCACAGTGAACAGGCTAGACGACATTTTCGTTGGCGTCCGACAATAAAATTGCAGCGGCAGTTGGCAGCTCGCCAGATAACCCGTGGATACAATTCCGTCCGTTAATATAACTACCCGAGTATATAAATAGAGTCTATTAAAAGACCATGACTCGCGAATCGGCGAAAGTGTCGCTATGAGTACCGGAACATTTCAACGAGTATTCTGTTTATCCCACTTCAAGAGATCTGCGATGGAAAGGGCGTACGGATTTAATAAAAGGTACTGTGAAATAAACGTATAGAGCACGTAAAGCACGATAGAACATGTAATTGAGCCATGAGAACTAATTGAATCTATAGTTAGCCAATATGATCGTAAACAACTCCCGTAAATAACTTATTTTTATTTTGCAAAAGTCTTACGGTGTGGACAACCAAAAGGGAGACGGAAAAGTCCCTGTATGATGACTTGGGAACTTGCCAAATTCTTTGACATTGCTATAAATATAAATAAAATAGGTAAAAATAGGTATATAACTATATATATATGCAAAAATAGCGATTATAACGATGAAAATCAGCAAAATAGTGCATATTTTAGCGATTTTGAGCAAAATATTAGGGAAACATCGCTCGGACTTGGACATGGGTCAAATCGCTTGTGTAAGTTGTCCACTGGAACAAGTCACCTCATCATCGTGACCCGATCCAGGGAGACTCGTCCAACGGTACGATTACTGGACAACTTTGAACGATTGTGATGACATAAAAAGTGATGCAGTTTGACTGAAATTTCCGCCCGTTTCGACGTCAAATTGTATTCAATAACAATGACTGCTTTACATTAATTGAGCTTTAATCTAGCCCCCGTAGTTTTTTTGCAAAGGCAAAAAAACTTTGTTTGCAAATTTGGTAAGGTCTCGCCATTAAGTAAATATAAATATACCGTATTTGCTTGAATAGTACCCCCCTTGAATAATTCCCCCCCTCGAATAATCCCCCCCTGTAAGATGAGTGAGGAAATAATAATTCCCCCCCTCGAATAATCTCCCCCTTAAAGAATTTGCTCAATTTATTGTGCCCAATTTAAACAAAAATGGCACGTTTTTGTGTGAATAAAGCAGATTTCATCAAATGAGTTGATAGAAACATGGTTGAAAATGTTGACGAAATAATAATTCCCCCCCTCGAATAATTCCCCCCCTCGATTAGTTCCCCCCTCAAAATAGTCTGACGAAATAATAATCCCCCAGGGGGATTATTCAAGCAAATACGGTAGGTATGTTGTAGTCTTTTACGAAGGATGGCCAGCGTTTTTGAAGAGTTAGAAAAACGTTTTTTAATGCAAGTATTGAAACCATTTTTTTATGTCAGTTAAAATTTTTTTGTACATACTTATTGGCCCACCGCACACTGCAAAGTGGCACGGACGGTACGGACGTTTTTTATTTCCGCCCGGGCGGAATTGTAAAGTCGGTTCGGACGATTTTATTGACGACAAATCTAAAAAACTACGGAAATTTGGGTCGGTTCGGACGATTTTAAATTCCACCCCTCTTTTCAATTCCCCCTTTGAATTCCGACCATGCAAAAAAACGACCGAACCGCCCGTGACACGGGTCAGGCCTATTCCGCATGTAGACCCATTATAGACACATTATACCCGCAGGGGTAGAAAGGGGGGCGGGTAACCCCACCCCAAACCACCCAGCTACCTATCTATCCCTGGCGCAAATTTTTTTGGCTACATTCCCCTGAACACCTCCCCCCGCAAATTTCCTAGCTATCTAGCTATCTGGAGCACTTTTGAGCAATTTTACCCTAATTTTCACCCAAAATCACAAACTTTTATATTTCTTTTAGATATTCACCTTCAAAATAACTAGGTCATGTGTTTTATTGCCTATTTTCAGCACGCCAGGTATAATTAAATGTGTTTCGGGTCTACATGCGGAATAGTGCAGTGCCCCGTGCCATTTTGCAGTGTGCGGTGGGCCATTCAATAGGCATTTTGCAGATTTTTTGCTGGCAATTGCACAATTTCACATACAAATTGACATTGATGATCATTTTAATTGGTTTTCTGAAATTTTGAGTGCCAAGTTTTCAATTTTGCATGCAAAAATACCATGTAATAATAGGCCATGAATTTAGTGTAGTATATTATATATATATATATATATATATATATATATATATAATGCTGCTATTAAAAAATAAACTACTGCCACATGTCTTATATACCTGTATATGCTTACTCCTAACCATATTTGAGAGCTTTTGTAAAAAACTGTTTTATTATTTAACATTTAAAAACTAGGAATTTTTTTCATACCTGTATTTTACTACTCTTAATTATAGTAGAGGGGCAAAACCTCTCATTCACTTTCCAATTAAACACTAAAGTTACTATTTATTATTAGAATTTTGTAAAGGGCTATGATCTGCAAAGGCTTTACATTTTTTAAATAAAGCCATATACCGTATTTCCTCGAAATACCCCCAGGGGGTTTATTTTTTCAGAGTGAGAATTTTGAGGGGGGGTATTTCGAGGGGGGTTTATTATTTCGCCAGAAATTTTTTGAAATCCTTGTACTAAATTGTCACTTGAAACGTACGCAGACGTCGAAAAATGCAACACAAATCGCCATTTATAAGACTATATAGACTTGTATAAGTGTGTAGACGGTATAAACCCTGTTCTAACGTAACACAGACATTGTCTTAACGTGTGTTCTGCATTGCCCGGATGACAAATCGCAGCTTAGGTCATTTACGTTCTCTATACACTAAATTTGGGGGGTATTTCGGGGGGGGGTATAAATTCATAGTGTCCATTTTGAGGGGGGTATTTAGAGAAAAAACGGTAATATATATTGTCACACTCCAAGGATATTATATTTTGTATATGTTATATTTGGTATATTCATTTTGCATGTACAGTATTTCCTCGAAATACCCTCCCCCCTTGAATTACCCCCCTCGAAATACCCCCGTCTTGAATGAGGTATATCATGTATACACTGCAATACATAAATAGAGTAGTTTGTATAGCTATCTACGTTTGTATGGTCTAATACGTCCCATTTGGTGACGTTTATCACCAGAAATACCCCCCCCCTCAAAATTTCCACTCTGAAGAAATAAACCCTCTGGGGGTATTTCGAGGAAATACGGTATACACAATTGTAAATAAATGGTATCTTATCAGGGGTCGCCAATGGGGTATCTGGGAGGCTGGCAAGAGAAATGGAAAAGAAAAAAATTTAGCATCCGGAAAAAGGAAACGGAAAAAAATTTTCTGCGGAAACGGAAAACGGAAAGTTCACACCCCACCTAAATATAATGCATGCATTGTCTGGAGGGTATTGTAAAGTTTATTGTAAATTGTCAGCTTATTGTAAATACTGTTTATTTTATGCATCATTAGCACACCACACGCTGAAACTTTGCGTTCAGCGTTCGAACGTTTTTGCATGCGGAAAAAAAACTGAAATTAGGCATCAAAAGAACACAACGCTTTTGAAGGGTAAAAAATTCGGCTCGCATGCAAATTGCGGGAAGTATTACAAATTTTGCCGTGATCGCGGTCCGTTTGTTCTATAATTAAAATTAAAAAGATGCAATTCAACGATCGCTGAATCAAAAACGTTCGAACGCTGAACCAAAATTTCATCGAAAAAAAACTCTCTAATAACTCCCCTTGTTGTCAGCGTGAGGGGAAAAAACTAGTACCTCGCATAACTCCCCCCATTTTGATCGGTATATGTAAATATAACCAAATTTTTATGTAAATATTTATCTATCTGTAAATTTAGACATTGTTCTGTAGTTGGTGCTCATTCAGTTGGTTGAATTGTATTCGATTATGTGTTCCAACTTATGTTTTATGGAACTAATTAATCCCCATTTACATAGTAAATTGATACTGTCGAATACTGTCGAAAAATTACTCCTACTCTCGAATAACTCCCCAGTCAAAAAGTCTGATGAAAAATAACTCCCCTGGGCACTTGTTTGTAGATACACAGTAAAAACAAAAACATTAAATCATCTTGTAGATATGAATATGTAGACACAGTAAATATGAATACAAGAAAAATCTTGCAAATATAAACAAAAAAGCTGGTCGATATTCTCATCTGTAATTCAAGCCTACGCAAGTTAGACATCTAATTGATCTGTTCAGGAATTAGTGGGGCACTCCACTCAGCCCAGATTGAATTTCACATATGAAGCGATTTGAAGATATGAACCATTTATATGCACAGATGTTATTTTCTAACGCCAGACCTACCACAATCACATATAGCAGAAAGAAGTATTCAGAAGCTTACTGGTTGGGCACATATGTAAATACACATAAAATACACAGATATGCAGTACAGCAAATTACAGCATATGGCCTGGTATACATATTTATGTAAATACATATGGTAAATATGTATAGTGAGTGTGCTTATGTGGTTATGCCCTGACTGGCTTATGGGCACATGCTGGCCTGTCCGCATATTGGAGAGATTTGAATGTATAGGGTGTCATATAAATGCTGCTGTCTTCATTGGCAAGGTACCAGAACAGCTGACATTATGCTTATTGTCGAAATGCTTGCCAAACTCACATTTTGCTCTGCTGGCGGGTTATTTAAAAAGAATGTTGTCAAGGAACCCATTCATAATTAATCTATTTATATTGTCCAGCAAGTAACCTTTTGTAGCAGGAGTGCTTCCATGAGCAAACACTGTATAGCACTTTTACTTCCAGCAGGTATACATGCAAGGACAATAACTATTATGTACATGATACTAAGTAATAATACCATAATCTTTCAATTTTTCATGCACACCAAAAAGCTCAGTATGCACAGTCAATATACTTATTGGCAGCACAATAGTTTTGAGATTTGTGAGAATAAAATGCACCAGTTCATTGTAGACCGGATTCTGCATCCAACTATACACATCAAAAATAAATAATGCAATAAAGCCTGCACTACAAAATAAGTAAACACCAATACATTGTATTACTGTGAACCATGCATAACACATGCATTACACATGATTGACAACTGTCAGACATGAACATATTGATCTATAAAACCAATCTACTTGTATAAATTCATTGTATTGAAAACCATTTATATGAATGCGATGAGAAGCCACATAAAATGCAAAGGTGCCATCCTTCATGAGAAATATCGTGGCAGCTAATGAAAGAATTGATCCTATGCATTTCTGATGCATTTCGCTGAGACATTGTCTAGCGCATAAATATGTAATATCCCCCATGTTTTAGTCCACATAAATGGCAAAACATACTGCCCAAGGGCGCCGCACTGCGCCGGGTTTGCAGCCGAGTCTCCGCAGTTGAGCGTGTACGGCCTGTTACACTTTGGCGCCATGCGGCGCTCGCGTGCGCCCCCCCTTATATGCGTTCCCCTCCCCCCGAGCGGCGTGCCCAGTGGAGCAAAAATAAGGCAGCCAGTTTATAGGAAAAAATGTATAGATTATTTGATGGATGTTTCCATTTATCTGACCGCAGCCCTGCATTCATTTGCGCTGGGTGACTTTCAGCCCGCTGGTGAACTACATTTTGCCGAGGGATGATAAAACGGAAGGTTCCAATTAACAGTGACGTAAATTGGCCACGTATGGCTACCGTAATCTCGTGAAACCACGCCGCAGCTGCATACTTTATGTCAATACGACACTTTTGTGCGGGGAAACTGTCTGAATACACAAATAACAGCGCAAAGACGACGGATTAGGAATCTGGTTTTTTCCACGTTTTGCGGCGCGCCAAGTTCCGGGTTGTGTTTTTAGGAAATATAAATTAGGTACTTAATGAACTTTCGGTGACATCAGTGGGAGTTTTGTGAAAGGAGCATACCGTATTACCTCGAAATACCCCCATGGGGTTTATTATTTCGCCAGCTAAATTTGAGGGGGGGGGGGCTAATTCGAGGGGGGAGCTTATTCGAGTGGGGGTTTATTATTTCGTCAGAAATTTTCGTAAGGATCGTAGTAAATAGTAGGCGTTTTTGTACCCAAAACAGGTAATAAATGTGTCCAAACAGGATATATTTGGACATAAAAACGTAGATAGCTACACAAATTAGTCTTTTTTAGCTGCAATACAAATTAGAAGTAATAAATACATCATGCACATTGCATACATGATGTACATCATTCCGGTGGGGGGGGGGTATTTCGAGGGAGGCTTTATTATTTCCCCATCCCGTTTTGAAGGGGGCGGTGAATTCAAGGGGGGCTACAATTCAGGGGGGATAATTCGAGGTAATACGGTAAATATTTATGATTTATCAGTGAAAGAACTAATTTTCAACAGAAAAATTGTTTTTCATTAGACTCATTGTTTGTGTACCTAAATTCAATCAACAACTCCACTACCTGGTTGAAACCGTTAGTCAATGAAAAATTTGTTTAAACTTAAATTCTTCTTAGTTATTTTTTAATACCTTTTAAATTTTAATACACACTAGTTTTCGACCGATATTTACAAAAATTGTACATCAACTTGTAATTAGCAGAGTTGTTAAAAAAATACTGGTATTTTTGGAAAGCGTAAGCGTAAGCGTAAATACACTTTCCAAATTTTGAGTATGGATACTTAAAGCGTAAGGTATTTTTAAAATACCTAGGAAAGCGTAAATAAAAGCGTA